>JAODJX010000015.1:16066147-16080022 GCA_026776945.1 Isichthys henryi
GTGCCCCTGAGGAGAAGTTTGGGAACTGAAGCGGTGTTCATCTAGCCATCCAACTAGATATCAGTAACTTTTTAGAACACAGAAGAAATTATTACTAGTTTTTATTGTGTTACTTTTAATTTGCACATGTTCTAATGTTAAATTGTGTTTTTTGTTACACATACACAGACCTGAAATCATATCTTTGTGGGGACCACTCATTCATTTCTTCAGGAAGAATGTTAATCCCAACAATGACAACCCTAACCCCCACCCAGCCCTAACCCCTACCATAACCATAAGCATCCAAACCAAACCAAACAAAATGATGCAATACTTTTGGCATTTTTAGCATTTTGATTGAGGTCACAGATTTTAGAAAACTGAGTTTCCCTTTTGGGGACTGCAAAAGTGGTCCCTACTACGTAAAAATAACAGGTCTTTATCGCATTGTAAGGACACTTGGTCCCCACAATGTAATATATACATGCCTACAAACACACACGGTTTGTATTCATATCCTTACGGGGACTCTCCATTCATTTCTATGGGAAAAACTTTAATCCCAACAATGACAACCTTAACTCTTACCCAGTCTGAACCTTAACCATAAGTAACCAAACAAAATACAAGACTCTTGGCATTTTCAGTTTCTTGATTGCAGTGACAGATTTTTGTGGGAGTTGAAACATGTCCCCACAAGCTAAAAAGTAACAGGTTTTCCAACATCGTGGGGACATTTGATCCTCACAATGTGATAAATACAAACCCACACACACACACACTCATACGTATATTAAATATTCATCTAAAAATGGGGTTGTTATGAGGATATTTGCGTCACACTGCAGAGCTGGATGCCTGGGAAATTTATGCCTCTTTTATTTTAGCTTGTTTACAATTTTTTTAAAAATCTAAGTAAAATTGTACAGCTGCAGTCAAAATTAATGGAATGTGCATTTTCTCATTAGGCTGGTTGCTCTGAGCAAATGCTCTGTTATCCTGGTGAAGCCAATATATTTATCTTAAAACAGAATGAGGGCAGAATGTGCCTCCATGTTATAATTGTATGTGAGCTGGATCTTTGTGTGTGTATGTGTGTGTGTGTGTGTGTGTGTCGCTGTGTGGGGGGAGGGGCTCCCTGGACTTCCCTGTGGGAGTGTGCTGAGCTTCAGACTGTCTGCCTGCAGCCTGTGTGTGTTTCCAGTCGGCAGACTGTCATCCTCTCATCGCCGCCACCCAGTGTGACACCCAGCTCTGACACAGCGCCCATGACCAGTGCCGTGGGTTTGAGTTGTGGCCTGTATATGGTATGGGATATACACCCCCCCCTCCCCAACTCGCTCACTGGGAGGAACAGCAGGGCCTGGCCGACCCACTCCAGCTCCTGCCCCAGCGGGTCACCGCCGCCCTTCCCGGCGCCTTAGCAAACCCATCGCTTTCTCACCGATTCTCCCCCTGCATGGCTGGTGATTATCCCAGTTCTGGCTGCCGACTGCCAGGTTATTCATAGCTGACATGCTAATGAGTAATTCATTGAGGTGCTCGCAAAAATATACAAAATGTATACCTAGGTATGTTTAATTCATTATCACCTATATTAATTGTTAATGGGTTCTCAATATCTCACCACTCCAGAAAAATCCTCATTTGGTTCCCCCCCCCCTGCACTGCATTTATAGGAGGACTGCACCAGGATGCTTACATCGGGGAGGTGGTGTACATATAAATTTATTATGATGAATGATGTACCCTCTTGACTGCTGGTATTAAATCTCCATGAGTCAGCTGTCCTTTCTGCTGCCATCCTGAAATCCATTCTGTTTCAAAGCGCATGATTTGTGCGTTACGGTTGTTCGACTGGTTTTCTGCCCTTAAAGATGTAATTTAACATTTAATGCATTACAAGTGCGGATGAAAGGGCCAGATGTATGATGGGCAGTAAAATGCAGCTGGGGACGTCCTTTATCGCCCATGCTATCATTCACAGATACGCCAAGGGAAGCATAGGCAGAGCTGATTGGCTGATCTCCCTCCAGCAAGCGTCCATTAATAAATGCTGTTAGCTAACATTAGCATCTTTGATACTCCAGGAGGGCTTATTGACCTCATGCAGCATCCAAATAACCATCTGGATGATTACAGGGCCCCCATGGCTACGTCATTCAAGTACCTTAATCAATTGTCTCTGAGTGTGTGTGTGTGTGTGTGTAACCGACACACACTTTCTGGTGAGGGTCCTGGTCATTACGCACTGCAGCCTACGGCTGATCTAACTGCACTCAATGTGCTGAACAAAGCAGCTTTTTAATTTGGCCTTTGGTTTGGCTGTGATACGCACACACACACACGTACGCACACACACGTGCACGCACACACACACGTACACACGCACACACACGTACGCACACACACATACACGTACGCACACACACGTGCACGCACACACGCACACGTACAAACACACGTGCACGCACACGCACACGTACATGCACACACACGTGCACGCACACACACACGTATGCACACGCACACGTACATGCACACGCACGCACACACATACACACACGTGCACGCACACGTACATGCACACACACGTACACACACAAGCACACGCACACGTACGCACACAAGCACACACACACGTACACACACACACACACGTACACACACAAGCACACACACACGTACACACGCACACGTACACACACAAGCACACACACACGTACAAACACACACACATGTATGCACACGCACACGTACATGCACACACACGTACACACACAAGCACACGCACACACGTACGCACACAAGCACACACACACGTTCACACGTACACACGCACACGTACACACACACACACGTTCACACGTACACACACACGTACACACGCACACGTACACACACACACACGTACACACACAAGCACACGCACACACGTACGCACACAAGCACACACACACGTTCACACGTACACACACACGTACACGTACACACGCACACGTACACACACACACGTACGCCCACAAGCACACACACACGCACATATGTTTGTATTGATAACTTTATGGAGATTATCCCTTCATTTCTATTCCCAGCATTGCCAGCCTTAAGCCCTGCCCAACCCCAACCTTAACCATAAGTAACCAGTCTTTTGGCATTTTTGGTTTTTTGATTGCAGTCAGAGATTTTTATAACATTGAGTTTCCCCTTGTGGGGACCAACAAAATGTCCCCACAATGTCAAGATAACAAGTTTTTATCACATTGTGGGGACTTTTGGAATTCCCACAATGTGATATGTACATGCCCCCCCCCCACACACACAGAAATATTTTAGTCAAGTAGCATGAAGCATTTGCTCATAGTCAGAAAATATACAATAAGAAGGATTTCTTTAAAAGCCCCATCTATTCCCAGGGGTGTGGGAGTTCTGTTAGTGATTATAGTGATTGTGGTCCAAAGGCATGATTCAGCAGAAAAAAACAGTCCGAACCTGTAAATGTGGGAATAAAGGGACTGTCTCAGATGAGGATTTGGGAAGAGGGGGGCGTTGGAGGGAGGGGGGGATCCATTTACCAAAACAGCTGGCTCTGTTGTCCTCTCCATGAACAACACACAGCTATAAACGACGGGAAATGTGGGACGATACATCATCGCCGCTGTCCGAGGGACACGGGGCCTGTCTGGGCCTGTCCTGCAGGGGACGTGCATGTGGAGGAATCACAGTCAGGTGCATCAGACTCACGGAGGCTGGGATGTGAGCAAGACGCCCAGAAAGTGAAAATATCTGCAAGTAAGGGGTGTGTGGGGGGGTGACCTTACAGTAACATCGCCTCCATGTTGACAGCGACAATACATCATATAGAATCTCTGTTTCTCCTTTTATTTGTTTGTTTTCTGTTTATTCCCAAATCTCCTGCTCTGCAGAGCATTATTTTAAGCCACTTGAAGTGCTGCATCAATGCGACACAATGAACAAAATGCTCTGTTAGCACGCCCCCTAGTGGTTGAGTTGAGAAGTGGACGGCCACCAGGGAACGCGGGAATAGGCTGTGTTGTGGTTTCAAGATGTACAAGCGAGCGATCTCAGCGCACCCGAGAAATTGTGTAGAGAAAGCCAGCACAGCAGCGCTCTAATCGGTATTACTGCCTACGCATTCGAGGTCCAATTACAAAAAGTGTGTATAAAGCACACTGTTTGCAGCAAAAGCAAACTTTAAGAGACTTAAAGAGCAGTTCTAGAAGATGTGCGTGAAATGAGCTCTGTGAAATTTATGTTATATTAAGGTTTCCTGAATATGGAAGCCAGCATGTCACAGCACTGGCAAGGATGTGGATGAAATGACAGAATCACCACGTGAAAAAGGACTTTAACTCTGAAGTAACAGAGTCAGAGTTAAAATGTGCCGACAAAGCTGAGTCATATTAGGTTGAATGCCAGTTATCAGTTTGTGTGTCAGTTATTAAAGAGGACTGACAAGCAGCACTCTGAGAGATCAGTTTTCAACATGAGGCAGTAAAAAGAGCTGCAAAGAGGCCAAACAGTCAGTGCCCAAATCACAAGCGCGTCGCAAAAATTGTAAAATTATTTAACACGTGGATTTTAACAGTGTGAAAATCATGACGGCATGTGTCAGTGGTCAAAGATCAAAGTTCGCCGAAAGGGATGAACAGAACCTTAAGAGGATGGGTTCAAAAATGACTGCAGGACTGAATCAGCACTTCTCTGACTCAGGCCCAACAAAAAAACGTCGTTTATGTAGTAAGTTTCACAAGCTGGACTTCATGACAGAGCTGACATTTGGATACTGCCTTCATCCCACAATATGGGGGACAGTATGGACAACTATCCTGTGAGTCACTGGGTCTGATGCTCTCCTGCAATCAGGGAAAATGACACCATAATACTGGCCCTATGTTGTGAACACAGTTCGGTCATACTGCTCCCAGGAGGACACATAAACACCTATAAAGACGTTCAGGAGTAGGTTCTTCTTGAAGAATGATCCAATATCCCAGCACACACAGTTAAGGAAATTACAAAAAATATTAAATCTGTGCCAAAGGCAAAAAAATTTAGTTTATTTTTTTAGTTATTATAGGGGTTGATTGGGAGGAAACAATTAGTAAATTAACTGGGTACTTAGCATCTAGTAACTTGTTCCCCGTGTGTGCAGTTCTGCTTTATTTCCATAATTACTGCCGCTTGCGTACCATCCCCTCAGAAGCCGCTTCTCTTAAAAGCAGTGAATCATGCCTATTTTTACACAAGAGCTCCTTCAGCTGCCCACGATACAGGCAGTGCAGCAAGGACAAGAATCTAATTAGCCTTAATAGATGTTCCTTGTCATGGGGGGGCGGCACAGGCAGCACAGGGCAGGAGGCTGGGGTACAGTCGGGACAGGATGCCAGTCCGTCTCAACCCACACGACACAGGGAGAACAAGCGAGGCCCCAGCTCCCTTCTCAAAAATACTTTTGTCTAGAATACATAGATACCAATTACATACATCCTGTGCTGTGCGTATGAGTGAATGAATGGTTCTAGATGAATATAGCAGTGATAACTACTATGTAAAAAAGCTATGACAACAAAATATGAATGAAACACAGGAAAAGGATATAAAGAAAGATCAAGCTTGTCAGGCACGTGGTGGGAAAACTGTTTTAATGCTGGAGATGCCAATAGGACGATTATTAACGATTACAGCTCATCCTCTGCCCAAGCACAGAACATGTAGGCAACTTAAAATGTCAACAGGTGTTACGGGAGACGAGATGACTAGCGATTAACGCTCAGCCCGTCCTGGCAGCTGCGAGCATTTCGGTCCTCTGCCGTCTGTCCGGGTGGTACGGGATGAAGGTGTGGGCATGGGGCAGGATGGGGCGGCTGCCGGCGGAGGGGGGGGCTTCAGGTACATGCTGACTGAACCCCCATCGCCTCTCAGCAAACCCCCACGGCTCTCAGAGGAACCGGCTGTTCTGTGAGACACTCTAAAGGTAATTAAGACTCAAAGGGACTGACCTCTGTGCGTGCAGTTATCAGTGACGGCACCTTCCCTTACAAAATGAGATTTACACCAACTCACTGTGAAGAACCACGAGATGCTATAAGTTCATACTAATGTACAAAGCTAATTTAATCTAAAACATTAAGCAGTAAAAAGAATTACTGTTAAATTTATCACTACGCATTTTTTCCTCATATTAATTCCTTAAACAGTCTAGCTATTTAATAATTTAGAAATCATTTCCTAAACCAATAATCAGACCACTTAACTCTCAAAGCATACCTACATTGTAAATACTTAATTTCTTGTAAGCTGAACAGTTAGTTAATATATAAGCTTTTATAAAAACATGTGGGGTATTTAAGAAATACAGACACACTATCAGGCCTGTCTAAGCTTTACTTTGAAGTGATGATTCGAGTTTGTGGCTATCTCCAGCACAGAAGGTCATGGAAGGACGTGCATGTGGGACTGGGCATTGTGGGGGTGCGGGGGGGGGGGGTTCATCTACTCAGGTGAGCGTGTTGGTGGGCATGCAGTCGCACAGGGCTCTCCTTTCTGCCCGCAGGACCAAGCTCTCTGTCTGTAAAACACATGGGGTGGGGGGAAGTGAAGGTCAGGGTACCCAGAATGCCAGCGTCTGCCACACCCCCCTTCCTACTGACCGCCACTGGGGCGAGGGAATGTGCACACCCACATTAGTGACATGAAAAGGATGGGTGTTGAGGTGGAGTGTTAGACTAGAGTGCTAGGTTGGAGTGTTACGTTGGAATAGACAGTGCTAACCTTCAGGACTGGTTAAAAAAAAAAACACTCTTCAATTTAAGCTCTGCTAAAGTGAATTGACATCCCAATAGAAGCAAAACTGAGTTAATGTACTTCAATAGGTAAAAAATTGGAATCATTATATAATGTTTTAGAAAAATACAGAGTAATCATTGTTTAATAGAAATGCAAGAAAAGCAAATTACTAATCCAGCAATTATTTTATAACTTCTTGGCCAAATATAATTTGCTGGAGTTCTGTCATGGTCCATTAACACAATATGGCTGAAATGAAATTCACTCAGAAGATATTGCAGCATAACCAAACAATTGAATCCCAGGAGCAAAACCCTAACAACACAATTACAGATCTGAGACAAAGACAATTTGTCTATTTTACTGAAGTGGATTAATATGTCTGGTGCCATAACAACATTTCACTAAACTGTAATCGTTACTTTGAAACACTCGGCATTCTGGGAAAGTTTACCCTTGAGTCAAGGTTGAAGGCCGTCTTCCTCAAATCTTGTAATGCCCTCTGCATAAATTCAAAAGCATGGCAGTCCACACAGGGTCTGCCTAAGATGGGTAGAGGCACAGTCAGATACTTAGCATGCATGTACTGGTTTAAAACATTTGAAATATGTGGAAATGAATCCCTGGAAATCAATAAATGAAATGCACAGAGGTGTATCAACTTTCTGACAGAGGATCCACGTGCAGTTTATGCAGCTTTGGCGAACACAGCCATATTCCTGAAAATATCATGAATTTTTCATTGGTGAAATACAAGCTTCATATGATTGTTTACATATTCGTGTCAGAATACATATTTAGTGAATATGGGTGAACTGTACATTTCAATGTTTCACTCAGAAGGTACACACCGCAATAAAATTTTAAGAAAATTTAATACGATCTTGCTTTATATCGTGTAATGAATTTTGGGGCTGTCCTATATAAAAGCCCTTGGTATTCTGATGCGTATTCTGCAATCAGCATCAGAGCTATTCACAATTTCATCTCTAAATTAACTGATCGGCATCGTTTCGCTTTAATTTGTCAATCAATTCTTCAATTTCAGGACAAACTGGACCAATGGCAAACATAATACCATGCAGGCTTCAAACGTGCTTCATCAAATGTAGTAAAAACGACTTACTCTCGGCCGGGATGACAGTCCCAGTTTCCTGGCTCGCCTCAGTCAGCCTGAAACAGAGCAGCTCGACTATCATCAGTAGCGCCACGGCAGCACAGACAGGCTGCAAGAAGCCTTTGGTCCTCATGCTGGCACCGAAAATCTCTGCAATAAAATGGAGAGGGGGCCGGGGCACGCTTAGCGGGGAGCCCTCTGCGTGCAGCCGCACACCATGCACGAAATAAACACGCATGCGATAAATGCTGGTAATCTGGAAATACGCGGTAATCTGAACTACGTAAGGAAAAGTAATATTGAAGCTGCAACGCAGGTGCACGATCGGAGCATCCTTTTTCCATTCATCAGTATCACCAAGGAAAGCAGACAAAAGAATCAGCTAAAAAAAAAATCACATTACGATGATTACGTATTCGACACAAACGACAGCTGTGCTCCTGATGCTTGAAAAATATTAACTTAATTAAGCATTAATAACAGTTTTGAAAAGATTAATATATATATATATTTACCAATTGTCTTTGATGGAGAACAAAACGTCGCTAGTCGCCGCCTATAACTACCTTCTGAAGCTCGGTTTTGGCGTGCGGTAAGCGCACCGGTGCTTATTGTCCTTCACGGGCCACCGTAGGTTCAAGCCGAAACGTAGCCCACAGACGGCGCATTTGGGTCCCATGGCCACAGGCGCGTGATAGTGAAAGTGTGGAAATTCATGTAAAATTGTATATGTAAAAACATACTAACATAAATGGGTATGATAATACAATTTACAGGAACATCAAGTCTGGTTTAGGAGTTGAATATAAAGTAGTTTGTGCTATATTTTAAAACGAGGGGAAGGAAACTGCGTGACGTATTAGGTAAAATATTAATTAAGTGCATTCTGAACAAGCGAATAGTCATTTTCCCAGTTATGGTTATGAACCAGTAAGGATAAGCGGTTTGGAAAATGGATGGATGGATGGTTATGAACAGTTCTGCTTTTTTCGGACTGACGAAATTGCCGTCTGCTGCATTGATAGCGGGTTTAACTGATGGCTGAAAGCTGCGTAAGCAGAGATCGGCTTGAAAGCGGCGCGGCTGCCGTACTATGTGCGGCGCCATTTTGCCGTACGGCGGGGGCCCAGCGGAGCATCATGGGGGCCCTGCCCGCAGCGTGTTTAGTTAGGGTAGCCTGTTAAAATGCCGAACACCGTTTACTTCTTTTTCCAAGATGGCGTCGATGAGGGACAGCGACACCGGCCTCTGGCTGCACAACAAGCTGGGATCCACGGACGAGCTGTGGGCGCCCTCCAGCATTGCATCGCTGCTGACCGTGTCCGTGATCGACAACATACGCCTGTGTTTTTCCAGTTTGTCCCCCCCGGTTAAGCTCAAGCTGCTGCTTGGGATGCTGCATCTCCCGCGGCGCACCGTGGACGAGGTGGGTCTCTGCGAGTCGCGCTCTGGGCGCTGCGATCGGTCTGCAAGGCGCCGGCTGGCGATCCCCCGGGCGTGGTCGTCGTGCAGCCCGCGTAGCGGTGCCGGTCGCTCCATGCAGCCCGGAACCGGCGGTATCCGGGTTCCCCTAGCACATACTCTGGACGTGAATCGGAGTTTCACGTTGCGCTCCTTCAGTTGTCAGCTGGCAGCCGCAGCATTTTGCGCGATGTTTGCGCGCATTCTGTACAGACAGGCGCGTACAGCAACGGAATCTGCGGCGGGTTCGCCTGTGGTCCTGGTTCGGGGAGGAGGGGAGGGGAGGGGAGGGGAGGGTTGAGATGACCACGTTGTTTAAAGAGGATTGCCGATGTTTTTAGGCTGTTCAGCTTTGCAGTTAGCGTGGCTGTCCGGGTTTTTGGGATCGGTTTGCTTTAAGGTGCCGGAGGATCCCGATTCGAGCTGTGCACCATGTGCTGACATGTCCAAGTGGACCCGCCGAGGGACCGCCCTCTCCTTACCATGCCTTGGAGGTGCCATCAAAACATACATGTATCAGCCTAGTATTTGCTTTAATAGATGGCTGTTTCCATATGTGCCAAAGTGGTTTTTGATTTTTAAGAACTTTAGATTAAAATAAAATCTTGAAATTATGACGGAGGGAGCGTTTTTGAAGGTGTTTGTTTGGTTGTCAAATAGGTTTTTTTTACATTTATTGTTAAGATCTGCAAGTTGGTGTTTTAGTTTAGAATTAAATGTCTGCGTTCTGTTACTCTTTAAATGTGACATCAAAGCTTCACAGCTTTGAACGGGAATTTTAAAATCTATTAGCTGCTGGATGTAGTAAATAGGGAAGGTAGTTTACTAGATGAATATCATTTTCAGTATAAAAACCTCACTGGAAAAAATCTTCATCTAGTATAGTTCTTTGTTCATTGTATAGTTCTTATGTTCTTATCTGTGGATGGATGGATATATATGCATCCAGGTAGAGCTTGGCGATGTTTGAATAAAATATTATATTTGTTATTATAAACTTTCATATTGTAATCAATTTTAGTATATCAAATAGTAGCCAAAACACTTGTTTTCTTGCATAATTAACAGTTGTAATGCATGCATCCATCCATCCATTTCCCAAACCGTTTATCCTTACTGGGTCGTGGGGGGTCCGGAGCCTATCCTGGAAGCAATGGGCATGAGGCAGGGAACAACCCAGAATGGGGGGGCAGCCCATCGCAGGGCGCACTCACACACCATTCACACACATGTACACCTACGGGCAGTTTAGCAACTCCAATTAGCCTCAGCATGTTTTTGGACTGTGGGGGGAAACCGGAGTACCTGGAGTAAACCAGTTGTAATGCATTGTTAGACAAATTCCATCAAGGCGTGAGTCTGTTGTTGGCATGATTTATCGTAATATCTCTCACATTCTCCATAACTATTAGTAAAACAATTTGGTTATCATAATCGTAAAAACTCAAGGCCACCTATAATATTTTACTGTTTTCGACATATGCATTTTATAGTATCATGATAAATAGGTATGTTGTGAAAATCTCAGAAAATATTCTGATATCGTTTTTAGGGCTTGTGCCCCAACCCTGCTTCGTGGTACATTTCCTGGATCTGTTCAGTTTAAATACCTACCGTCATTCACATCCCTGTCTCTCAGCGCCACGATAGCTGGCCTGGAAGCTCTAGTGACCTTAATGACGATGCCTAGTGGGCCTGTGTTATGTATGGGGTGACTGTCGTTCTTCGTGTCCCTGTCTCGGCAGATGAAGGAGGCTCTTAATGAGATCATCCAGCTGGCCACACTGGACTCTGAACCGTGGGTCCTGATGGTGGCCGACATCCTTAAGTCTTTCCCTGAGACGGGCTCCCTTAACCTGGACCTGGAGGAGCAGAACCCCAATGTGCAGGACATCCTGGGGGAGCTGAGGGAGAAAGGTGGGGGCAACCGGGGGCAGTGATGATGTCAGAGGGATGTCAGCGTGTCATTCGTGGGTCAGGCAGCTTCTGTGGGTTAATGTTGCTGTCAGGATATAAATCTGCACAAACTGGCTTTTGTAGGTATGAATCAGCAGTTTGACAACTTCACCTGTAATACAGTGAATCCTCAGCTATTGTTATCTATTTTTATCTGCTTATTTATACTAAATCATTCTGGTGGTGGCTGCAGTTAAGTGCATGATGTGACCTGCTAGCTAAAGACTTAAGATGAGACCACCATTTGCGTCAGTTGTTAGCATTAGCCTGTACCTATGATATCTTTAAGTTGAATTTAGTAGAATGAATTTAGTTTTATTAGAAATTCCCCAAAATGTAGGGGGTGGGGGTCAAAGGTGAAACTGAGGGCTGGTTGTGAGTCGCTTCTGTGACGGGATGCTGTCAGAGGTTTTGTTACGTCAGGATTGCTGGTGAGACTCCAGTGTGCACCGTGCTTCCCCTGCTGACCCCGCCCCCCATCTGCTCCACAGTAAACGAGTGTGAGGCTTCGGCCTTGCTGCCCCTCGAGTGTCAGTACCTGAACAAGAACGCCTTGACGACCCTGGTGGGTCCGCTCACGCCTCCCATCAAGCACTTCCAGCTAAAGAGGAAGCCCAAGAGCGCCACCCTGAGGGCAGAGCTGCTGCAGAAATGTAAAGGCAAACATCTCTCCGTTACGCTGTGCCCCCGCTCATTTTCGACTGCTTGTACAGGTAGCATTTTGGGACATTAGCTGCTTGACTCATTGGGTTATTCTGTCCCCGCTTCCCCCAACACGGTAGCCACGGAAACAGCACAGCAGCTGAAGAAGACAGCCGGAGTGCCTTTCCATGCCAAGGGGCGGGGTCTGGTGAAGAAGATCGACACCACAAGTGAGCCCACCCCCCACCAAAACATGCATGGGTGGGGAGGGTAGGGGCTCTGTGCAACTGTGGTAGTGTGTGTGGCCTGCCTGCATGAGGTTCATGCCCTAGTTAAAATATCATTCAGTGGGAAGCTGTACCCAAAAATGGACCGATTGTGTTAATTGCCAGAAAGTTCCCAGTGTATCCAAAAGAACGGGCCCTTTGTTGTCTGGAGTATTCGGCCTCTCCGTCGCCCAGTGACATTCTTCTTGCACTGTAGATTTATGGTGTCTGCAGTTTTTTTTCCCTTGGTATCAGTACCTATATGTTTTATTACTTTCGTGTTTGCACTAAAAGGTCGGGGTTACACTGCCGTTACACTGCCCTTCCTCCCTGGCTCTCCCTAAGATTCCCATGATTCTTTGGTGCCATCATGTGACCCGTCTTGAACCCCTGTAGGTTTGTTTTTTTTTTTTTTGCAGCCTTTCATTACAAAATGTGATCGTACTTTATAGAGCAGTTAATTGCTCTGCTGATTAGTGTCTAAAGACATTTAGTTGGAACCAGAAGCAGGCCTCTGATAGTGTGCGCATTGTGAAGCTGCCAGGTACCTGTCAGAATGCACACGTCAGAGTAAGGAACACAGAAATGTCCACTGCTTGTGTAAATGTGTCAGGCTTTCTGTATTGTGAGAGGTCCCTTGTCCGGTCCTGACGTGCACCTCCCTGTGCCCCCCAGCTCCCCTCAAGGGCATCCCGAAAGCCCCCTTCCGGAGCCCCACTGCCCCCAGCATGTTCAGCCCCCCCAGCAACAGGACGCCCATCGCCCCCGTGCGGACGCCATTGCGTAAGGAGCGTGGTGTCAAGGTGAGCATGTTTCACGCTCGTGGATCGCGAATGAGCCTCAGGACTGTGTGTGAAATCGCACCGTTACGGCGAAATGCCGACAGTGAGCCTGACAGGTGCTAAACGGGAGTGTTGATGTCCCCAGTTGTTAGATATCTCCGAGCTGGACATGGTGGGTGCCGGAAGAGAAGCCAAGAGGCGAAGAAAGACGCTGGGTGAGCCCACACCCCCCGTCACCACTGCGGTCAGGGCTTAAAGTGTGACATGGTGTTTCTCACAGGCCTTGAAAAGTAGGCTGTCCTCCTGGAGCAGAAAGCCACGTTCTCCTGTAAAATCACTCTAGTCAGTAGCGATAGTAAAGCTGAGGACTGGGAGTTTGTGGCCGCCTCCGCACTGGATTGTGGGTATTGTAGTCCTGCTCTTGCCTGCGTGATCACATCGTACACATTGTCGCTCCAGATACTGAAGCGGGCGAGAAGGTTGCCAAAGAAGAAGCGGTGGTGGAGAACACCACGCCCGACTACGCTGCCGGCCTGGTGTCCGCGCAGGTGTGTAAGCACCCCCCTTCCCCCCCACGTTGCACGCTCTGTGCCTCACGTTAAACTGATCTGTCTCTTGCAGAAACTGGGTTCTCTGAACAATGAGGGCACACTGCCATCCACCAGCTACCTGCCCGCCACGCCCAGCATGGTTCCGTCCTCGTCCTACATTCCCAGCTCCGAGACGCAGCCGGGTGAGTCCTCGCCCCTACTGTGCCCCTCATGGTGTGTCCCTCCCCCTACTCACTGGCTCTCTCTGGGGGGGGGCGGGGGGGGGGGGGGGGGGGGGGGGGGGGGGGGGGGGGGGGGGGGGGGGGGGG
>JAODJX010000015.1:16086014-16101633 GCA_026776945.1 Isichthys henryi
AGTGGAAAATGTCCTCCCGGCCCCGACTGGCGACCGAGCAAAGCTCAGGAGCAACTGCCCTTTTCCGGCGCTGGGTATCGTTACCGACGCTAGATATTATTAGCTGATTTTCGCCCCGCCGGTGTTTGTTACGGAGTTAAACGTGAACAGAAAATGCTGCTCACTGTCCGTAACAATCGCGCTGTTAATTAACAGACAGGACAGACAAGCACTCACGCTGACCGAAATAAGAACAATAAATAGAAATAAAACAGCCACCCACGTAAACAATTAAAACACACAAACTATACGCTCAAAACACTCCAAAAACGATCCCAAACAATCGCTGCAGCTCAACACCACTCTCTGCCACTGGATGAGTTCCCCCTAAAGCCCATCTGTGAATGAGCAATCAGGACATAGAGTTTAGAGTACGATATGACCTCAAAGACATACCTACTGACCAGAAGCTGACTTATTTCCATTATAATATGTGCAGAATACAGTACGTCCTCTGAAATCTGCTGGCATCTACACTTATAGCACTATATCTATGATTTTCATTTATCTGTAAGTCATATAGTCACACACACACCCCTCGCCACCAAGATTTACTCTCATCCAGGAGAGCAGACTGTAGATGGCTCAAATTAGTGTCAGAATTCAATTAACAATTTAGCTTTTGGTAATTACTTTTTTTTTTAAATGCATCTTGCTAGACCTTTAATTTAAACTTTTGACATAATTTCTATGTCATAATAAGAGCTTCTCACTTTCTGACGCAGGATTGGATTGCCCCACATTTGGCGGCCGGGGGCGGGTCATGCCACAATAACTTTTGCCAAACACTTTTCCATAATAGGGTGGGGGAATCCCCCCCACGGTATATTTTGAGGGCCCACATACCCATCGGCCCACCAGGAAAATGTCCAGTACGCCAAATGTCCTGTGCAGCCCTGCTCTAAAAGAAGACGTACGTTCACATATACAACGGTATGGAAACACATTCAAGCATTAAGCGTGGGCTGCCCATATAGTCATCTGGAGCTGTCGGGTTCTAACCACCAGGGGTCGCCAGTTCCTTCTGAAGGAGTTCGAAGCCTGAGCTCATTTGAAAATAACAGCCTCTGCAATGCAGGTTAGTGGGTGAGAGACCAAGTACGTATAACAATCACTCCTGGATTCTTGGGTTTCACTTACTCTTCTCTCTCTTGACATTTGAGACGTGGAATGTCGCATGAAATACGTACAGAACTATATAATATCAAATCACAGACAACAAAAGGTTTAATTGGCCATCAATATAATACTTCATTTTTGCTTCCCTCAGCCTGCTCTACAATTGGCTGTGCAATCACCTATGTAGAAATTGATTAGCAGAAGGAGCCAGCACTGAATGCCTGTAATTATCCTGACACTGCTGCAATACTCATTGAGGTGTTTGGGAGCGTCCGCAATTGAATGGAGACAGGCTGCATATTTCGGCTGCTCCTCACACTAAGCTGGGTGGACACTCTTAATGTGCCGGGTCTTTCAGACCCTTCCCAAAAGTTGCCAGGTTAATTATGTCTTACCAAACACCCCTCCAATGTGTAACTACCAAGGAAGCACACCGACTTCTTAAAAGTACTTTTCATACATAAATAGGTCCAGTCTCCTCCCATTGATACTTTTCTACATTCGGTTGACGAGCTCACAGATCACCAGTCCAGCTTATTTACCGTACTTATTATTGCCACACAGCCAAACATCATCAGTCATGTGTTATAGTTCACTATGGTGAAGAAGATGTTATGGTATGAGTTATATTCTGAAGAGCTCAAAGAATCCCACAGCTTAATTTGCTTCTGGCTTTTTATGGGTAGCACCGGCCAAAGCGCAGTTTTCAAGGTGACTTCCCCATGATGGAAGCAGCTGTGAGCATGGAGCTGATATTCATCCCATAGATGCTGAGCTCGACATGCTGCAAAGGCAACACTGCCTTGATAAATTAGTAAGTAGCACAACCACATAATCCCCGTGACCCTGAGCAGGATAAGGCCTTAGGAGATTGATGGACAACTGCATAATAAACGCCAAATGGCATTGTGCGAATCCGCCGTTTGAATGATCTTTCATACCCTTGTTTTTGACAGCTGCCACGGAAAAATAAATGCGAATGAATAAATAATTAGTGAGGTCTACACAATACGTGTTGGTGAATGTGTTTCCATGCATCTTTATACGATGTCAGGCAGGATGGCTTAAATAATAATAATAATCAATAATAATAATAGTAGTAGTAGTATCAATAGTAATGCAACCACAAACATTATTATTATTGTTGTTATTATAATGTTACCACAAGCATAATATTATTATTCATTATTATTATTATTATTGTTATTATTATTATATGAGGTGGTGTTTTATTGATTCTAAAGTGGAAATTAGGGGTGAATCGCTTTAAATAATTTCTTCCTGAAAAGAGGTCGCCTGTGCTGGACTTTGACCATGATACGCAGAGAATTAACTGCAGACGAATAGAAAGCAAAATGCCGGGCAGCCGCCCCGCACGCCTGCTCCCGCGTCGCTTCGGCACTTTCCGCCGAATCCGAGCTCCAGGCGGAGATCAGCGGGCCGGACCCGCCCCACCGCCCAGTTGGGGCTCCTCCAATAAGAGCGGGGACTGAGGAGCGTCCGGACATGGCCGAGAGCAGCGGGGAGAGGGGAGCCGAGCAGCACCGGGACTCGGTCCGTAACGAGCAGCTCCAGCGGTTCTGATTAGTGCGATTAATAAAAGATAAGCTGCCGGAGAAAGGAGACGCCGCGGCGAGGAAAGGGAGCCAGCCCGGTGCTTGGACGCGTACCTGGCGGGGCACCTCGGACAGGTAAGCCGGCATCGCCTCCGGTATTTCACTTTTTTTTAAAAAAATGAGCAATATGGCTGTTTTGGTCACTAGGTTGCGCCGTATTGCGCGTCGGCGAAATTCGTTCGGTAAGCGAGTGCGGCACGTCCTCCGGCGCCGGCGGAGCCTCGGGATGCGGCGAGGCGGACGCACTCCGGCTGCCTTGATAATTGATGATCCGCAGTGGGGCGGGAGAGTCGACGCTGCACACTGGCTGCTCCGCCGGGCCGGAGCCGCTTTTGCGGGCGGCGCACTGTCCGCTGATTGGCAGTATTATGGAACGGGGGGGTTAAGTGGCCGGGCCTCTAACTGAGGCTTGCGGTAGACGGTATCACGCATCGCGCAGTGACCTGCATGGGCTCCGGCAGCCGCCTCTCCGCTCCTCCGTAATAAAAGCTCCATTTTCTCTTTCGCAGCGGCGGGTTCCCCCCCCCTCACACCCACCTTCTCAGTACTGCGTTGAATGCGGCTCAGCTGAACGGGGACTACACTACGGGGAGAAGCAGCATAACGCCGGCGGGGGACAGCGGCTGCTCGGCCGCGAAGAGGACGTGGTGTCTGTGGCGAGGAGCCCGTTCGGACGCACGCAGGGGCCGCCCGACGCCGTTCTTTCTGTGGGGATACCGGCCTTTTAGGAACACGCCTTCAGCGCGAAAAGGGGCCCGGAAGGCGGCAGTTATTCCGAATCTCCTCCCGCCGCCGAGCGGACATGTAAACACCCGGGGTGGCACCTACATCGCCCGCATGGATCACGCCGAACCGGAGGCGGCAGAGCCGCCGGTCCATGGCGTCCATGGACCGAACCGGATCCGGCCGTCGTCGTACCGGGCGCTGCGAAGCGCCGTGTCCAGTCTGGCCCGAATAGACGACTTCTTCTGTGAGAAGATAGGTTCGGGCTTTTTCTCTGAGGTTTTCAAGGTGAGACCCACCTGCACGCAACATGCATATAATATAGTATTTTTTTTTTTATATATCTATCTATCTATCTATCTCTATCTATCTATCTATCTATCTATCTATCTATCTATCTCTCTATCTCTCTATCTCTCTATCTCTCTATCTCTATCTATCTGTGTGTGTGTGTGTGTGTGTATAATTTATTATACACGTAAATGTATGTAATATACATATGTCTTAGTATAAATATGTAATTTTCTATTACCCTTTTCCTTTTCAATGCTAAATCCAATCACATTAAAAACGACAATTAACTTCATTATGAAAAAAGCATTGAATTTAAGTCTTGTACATGTATATACGTTTATTTCTTGCGTTTAGACAGGCCGTAGTAATAACTTCCTCTGTAACTTGTTATAAACGTTAATATTGTTGCGTAATTATTACTCCTGCTTGTCCCCTGAACCAAAGACTTGTGCAGCGTTACTTATGTAATATGACGGTGCCAAAGCCCTAAGCACGTGCCATTGCGAAACCTTCTGTAATTGATCTAAGAGAACTTTCGGTGAGTGTGTATGTGCATTTAGTGCTTGACTGTGCCCCTCTCAGGATACCCTTAGATGGGGCAGAAAGAAAAGGGGCATCTGATCACAACAGGGCTTGAACCTGCATCTCTCAGTGGTTATTACAGAATTTCAATGTCCTGCCGTCAGCTGATTAATGTACACTATTCTGGACTCTGTCCAGCCGGAACCATTGAGATAAATCTCAAAGTTCCCTTATCCACCTTTTTAACTGAGTCTTGCCTCGCGTGTCAGACTTATCTAACTATGTACCAGATCGCTTTTATGTTTAGGGTCAGGAAATTGGGGGTAAAACATTATTGTGTAAATAAAAATGAGAAATGGAGGGGAAAAGTAACTGATCCAAATTTTGCAGTCATGTCTTCATATTCCCCTAAGTATAGTCAAGGTAAGTTTGAACCCGATTTGTAAATGCACTAGGTTCAGAGTGCAGGGGAATATGCACTGCCCAGCAGGAAATGCACTAGCTTCCTGCATGTACCAAACGTGCAGTGATTATCGATAATGCGTCTGCATGCAACTGATCCCATGTTGGCTTATAGGCTGCAGAGGTCTTGCACGCTGCTGGGCGTGTCGTTCGTGACAGTGATGCATTAATGTTTTTTTTTTTTTTTTAAAACAGCTGTCATGCTGTGCACTCGTAGGTATTCACGCTAAGCTGTCCTCTGTAATATGCTACAAACACTTAGCAAAGTGCACTTGTTGGGACAGATCCTCCCCGTCTCTATAAATTACCTGATGTTGTTGATCTGTGTACGCTTTAATGTGTCTGTCTCTTCACTGTTGTAATCTGAGCGTCTGAAGTGCGATGGAGCAAAGCCCTCTTTGTGCCGTGTTTTTTGGGGGAAATGCTCAGTGTGATCGCCCCGGCTAATGAGGATTACCCTCATTAGAGGCTGTTGCTGTTCCTCCAGGCTTCTTTGTAAGGGGCTGGCATTGTGTTTGTGCAGCAAAGATCGGGTCACGGTTTAGGTTTAGTTCTTAGCCTGTAAAGGGATTAATGATGGAAACGCATGGTTGGAGGTGCCTCATAATGCAGGGGGACATTCTTGTCTATTCTCAGGTGCTGTTAAATGTTGATTCATAAATGGGTAAAATGTAGGTTTTTGAAACTGGGCCAAGGAGGTATTTTAGTCCGTGGGGGGTGTTAAGATCAGGTGATCCAGCCTGAATTGTGAACATTTCTTTCAGGCACGGTGTGAAATTGCCCCCATCAAATGTTATGCTGGTATAGACATTAAAGACTAATTGGTGTGTCTGAAGGAAATGTCCTCCAGGCTGTATTTTAAGGGAACCTCAACCCTGCTAAGAGGACTTTGACCCGCAGATTTCAGCTGCACGAGACTCTAGAAGTTTGAGTAACAAATCGCTGATGGCCTCCCTTTACACAGCGAGATTCAGTCTTCCTCCGGGTTTCCCGGGGAAACCCTCTGACTGTGCCCTTCTGGGTCTTTGGGTGGAATCTACAGAACAGTGCTGGTAGAGTGAGTCTGACCTAATCTGTGGCTGACACTCTCACCTGGTAAAACACCCTGAATGCCGCTCACCGCCCCGGCTTCCTGCTAAGGAAGAATCATAGGTCTGTCAAGGAGATGTACCACTGGTGTGAAGTGAAACCTTTCACTCGGTCTGGGGAAAGGCCTGTGGTGGCTGAGCTCGCTGATGTCACCGCATGCTGTCAGAGGGGCTTTCAGGGTGTTTTTATAGGTAATGGTGATTCAGGCTCTCGCTAGTGCCCCCGTGCACCCCCCCAAGATGCAGCTTGGTTGTTGCGTGTCACTGTGGAAGGAGCAGATAAGGGCGGCAAAGAGCCAGTTTTCACTAGAGGACCGTAGGGAGAGTCCCTGATGCTCTCGAACCTGCTGTCGACGTGTGAGGCAAAGCAGCTACGTCCATAGCACTCTGCACTTCTGATGCTCCCCTTAGAGCTGCCTGAGGTTCCGAGCCTTTGCCCAGTCTTCAGGCGTCCTCCAGCAGTAAGCAAAGCCTGGTAATTAGGTGACTGCTGGAGTCAGGTTTGCAGGTTGAGGAAGTGGATTAAAATTTGGCCTGGCTTGGGGGCAGGGAGGGGGGGACATTTATTATGAACGACGCTGGAATCTCGATGCAGGTGAGTGTGACCGTGACTGTTGTGCAGTCCTCATTGGTTCAGAGTCGCTCAGGGTCCAGCAGTGAATGGACCATGGACCAACTCCTTGCTCCTTTGGGTCCCGACTCCCTGTCTGTGTCCTTTTCCATCACTGCTGTGAACCTCCACCGTCAAACCCCAGCTGCTGCTGGGGCTCATTCTGCAAAGGATTGTGGGGGGGCCTTGTGGGATGACTGTGGTCCCAAAGACAGCTCTTGGGGGGGGGGGGGGGGGTCTGTGATGTTGAAGGTCCTTGGGCTGGAGATGTTGGCCAGCCCCTGCCTCAAAAAGCAGGTGTGGTGGTTTGCTGTAGGCCGTTCTGTGATCTCGAGGTGTGGTGCAGGTGCTGTGGATAAGGTGCCCTGTATCCAACACCCTGCCCCAGTTTGCCTGTGATTATGGTCCTCGCTGGTAAACGCTGGCTGTTCTGTAGTAACACCTGCAGGGGGCGAGTCTGGGGCCACGCCTCTGTATGGTAGTTGTGCTGTAGGCCCTGCTTGTAGGCCGTGACTTCCTGTCTGTCTGAATGCCTTGGAGCTCTGCCATTGGTCTATCCTGTTGTCACTCATCAGTTGCCGTGCAACGGTCGGCCCCGCCCCTGCTTTTAAAATTATTATTCTGATCGAACACAGGCAGCTTTTCGTAGCACCGTGGTCCTTGGCAGCCTGGGGAAAGCCAGGGACACTGAGGGCCGCCAGGCTGACTGTTTACAGCTGGGAGGGGCTCAGGCTGTGGTGGGTGGGTGCGGGGGTGCAGTGGGGCTGTGTGTGGAGTTGTGGTGAGCTGGGGCTCGACCTTGTAGATTGAAGCCTGTTTGCGTTTCGGAGATTAACTCCGTGTGGAATTTGAGGCAGATTCGCCGACTTGATCGGCTTGCTGCTTCGAGGGCCTTGTTTGTATCAGTCCTTGACTGGCTGTGTGAGTAACACTCAATAATTCATTGACATGCCAAGCGAGCGTCGGCCTTGGAGAAGGTCGGATCTCTTTCCCGGCTGCGTGAGCTCCTGACTTGGGGGGGGTACTATGAATGTGGCCACAGGTGCTGGGTCTTGCTTGGATGGGGGTGACTGTGTGGGACATAGGACTGGACCTTCTGGAGATCAGAACCAGAATGTCCCATCTGCCAGTGCTCAGTGTTGTGCATCCCTCGTAACAGGGAGGCTCTGACACGCTGTCTTGCTCACCCCGCTCTTCTCATTGAACCCCATCTGATTGGTGGATTGTGAAGTGACGGAGGCAGGTTGCCTATCAGACGGGCTTTTGGTGGCGGTAAGCCGGGCCTCGTTCTATGGCGGCGTGGTGCCCGCCTTCACCGCATTCTCATCTCCTCAGCTAGCGGCAGTGGTCTGCTGGGTAGAGCGTATCGACCCAGGGAACCTTCTGGAAGTTCAGCAGACATCAGTGTGAGCTGACCATGGTGGTGTTTGGGGGAAGTCGGCTGCTTTGGGAATGGGACACAGAATCACGTCGGTAATGATTAACCCTGAGCCAACAGCACTGACGCGGAGCTATCGATCTGCTGGCAGTGTTATTAAAGTGCTGGAATGCCTGTGTGCCATAAAGCGATGATGTTTTATTTAGTGTGGGTGTACTGCCTGTATCCATCGACCTCCCTGCTCATCTAGGAGTGATGCCTCGCAGATACAGGAGGTACCCAGTAGGCAGATGGGTTCCTGGCTGTAGCAACCCAAGGTCGTCCTGTCCGTTCACGGCCTCTGCCGTCCCACGGTCTGAGTTTTCGCACAAGCTCTTTCCCAGGTGGGGGGTGCCTGCTGTCCCCCCCCCCCCATACCTCTCATCTGCCCAGGATAAGGAGATGCTTACAGGTTCAGTCACATGAATCTGTGTTCTGGTCTTTCCCAGGATGTCCCAACATGAATTTTGTTGAGTAAATGATTCACAGCCAACAAGAATATCGAACCAAGGCTTGGGACATTCAGTTTAATCAAAGCAGATGAAATGGATGGAGTTTTTATTCATGCAGGTACCTACGGACAACTTGGATTTTATTTTTTTCCCTAGTTTCTCCTCTTGGATGTTAAACTACAGCAGCAACGTGTTTTCTGTGCATGGCGGCTGTGGATGTGGTATCCTGTTGATTTCACTCCGCATTTAGCCGCAAAGCCGTCGCCGTGCCAACCTCCCCTGTGCAGTCGTCCGATGTAAATCCTTTGCAGGGAAGGTGACATTTATGTGTGTATTATTCGGGATGGTGTCGCCCTGGATGTTAGCATCCTCCTTTCTTAAATGTGCAGAGAGAGAGAGAACCCAGATGTGGTACCAGAGCGGGGGCCTGTTAAGACACGCCTGCTGCGTTTAGACGACTCCCCTGTTTGCTGTTATCAGGTCTCGCGTGCGTCTGTCTTGATGCCGCCTGCAGTCTTTTGCAATGTGGTTTGACCTGTGTGTTTTGGTCCTGAGCTTGGGGGAAGGTAGTGTGTGCTGTCTGTTAGTGTATGTTTCGTATGAGTGTAAGTTTGCACGAACTGTGGTCAGGCTGAGAAAGAAGCAGCTTCTTGGTTTCTTGGATAAAATTGGTCCCGACCATGGTGATGTGTGATTACGGGTGGGGAGGGCGGTGAGATGTGCAGACATGGGGGTAAGTCAGGTGCACGTCTGCTAGGCCTGTGGATTATATGGGGGAGGTGATGGCACCAGCACATGCTGAACACAGCCTGCTGTCTCACACGGACGCAGTTTGTTTTGATCCCGGCCCAGTAGCGTGGGGCTATAGCGGTGTGTCCTGGATATACTCAAGTACAGAGTCGCTCCCTGGCCAGTGGACGTGTCACTGCAGCCACTGATGTCAGTTGGCCTGGATTTTGCCCTGGTGGATGATGGGAAATCAGAAAGCCTATTAGTAAGCAAGGCCAAAGTAGCACTTAATCCTACTGCAGGGAGACAGACCTGCCAGGTACTGGGTAGATTAGTCCCACACTCAGACCACACGTCAAGCAGTGACCTTCCCATGCATGATCTATACACAAACTCGCAGTATTATAAACAGTCCTGTAACTCGCGCTCTTATTTCAGGCTGCTGTTCACAGTCCCTGCCTGCAGACACCATCTGCATTTGGGCCCTGTGTGTGTAAAGCGGTAAACAGCTCTCGGGAGGCAGAGGCGTTGTTGCTGCTCATGACGGGGTGGCGGCGTTTTACTACTGCGGGTCATGATCTGTACCATGCAGGGCCTAGGGTCAGGCAGGGTCTGGTGCATGTCTCGTGGGTCGTCTTGTCTGCGTTAGTTATCTCTTGCTTAAACACTGATAACACCCCACTAATGTGTGGCTAAGGGGCGTTTGCTGGTGGCGAAGCCCAAGTTAGAGCTTTTCAGAGGAACGTTCTGGAAATGATGTAGATCTGCCCTCGGCGAAGGTACTCTGCAGTTTCCGTAGTCTTCACACCAGCTTTAAAACGTGCGAATGAAAAGGAGGATTAATGAGCCTGGGACGTTCCTCCCCCTGAGGGCCTTTCAGGGGAACTGCCTGTGTATTTACCCACCACTCACCCTCCCCATCCTGCTTCCCTCCCCAGGTGCAGCACAGGATCACAGGACAGGTCATGGCGCTGAAGATGAACACGCTAGCCAGTAACCGAGCCAACATGCTGCGGGAGGTGCAGCTCATGAACCGCCTGTCACACCCCAACATACTCCGGTCAGCTCCGCCAACAACCCCAACCCCCCCCCCCCCCCTACCGACTAGCTGACTCAGGGGCACGTGCTAGCAAGTAGAAGCATATCCTTCCTTAATTTTGTGTAAAAATAGCCACTGAAGATGTAAACAGATGAAATTCCTCTTTCTAAATCTCATTTTATATCACAGAAAAATATGCATGTTCACTGGATGAATTTTCAGCCGTTTTGGTAGCGCTGCTCTCTTTCTGCATCCGCTCTGTTAGCAGAGAGGCCCTGACCCTAGCATTGTCAGTGGAGACCCTCTAACCATGACTCATGCTTACCCTCAGGCTTCAACAGGCTCTTGCTCTGGTGCCTGGTGGCTTCTGCATTCAGGTGCTCTCTTGAATTTTCCGCAATGCCTTACGCGCTCTCCCCCCCCCCCCCCCCCCCCCACGCTAACGTGATCAGCTGCACGCCTGAGTCAGATGAAAGCAGCAGTATCATTATCCTGAAGACGCAGGATTTGTGCCCCTTTTGACACGGTCCCTAAATCAATCTAAGGGCACGTTTCCACTGCCCCAGATACCAAACTTTTTGTACTTCGAGAAAGTACCCAAATTACAGTACTTCAAGGCGTTGGTTTTCCACCGGCATGTAAACTGTGCTAAACGACGTCACAACGCGAGGTGGGGTATTTTATATTGAATTTTTAAAATGACTGTAATATATTGTAATGGTGGGCGATGTGTGATATTAATACCAACATCGCATGTTATGCACATTCAATTCTTACCTCATCAGTCAGATTACGATCAGGCTTTTTCTTACTTTCAGTTCTATACAAACATTATAGCACAGGGAGTTTGTTTGACATAAAACCTTGGCTAGCTTTGCAGTGTTAATTATTCCTTTTTTAGATTGTCTGTCTAATATATTTAAAAATCAGTTTAAAGTTTTACCTTTGCTGCTTTTGCATAAGCACTGCATGTGTTCTCTGAAACAATCATTTTCATCTTTGCTATTTAAATCACTCCTAGTCAGGTTTGAGAAATTTAAACTCCTTTTTGTGTTGTAAATAAATATTGAGGAAACAGTTATATTGCTATAGTGTCCCGTCCATGTATATTAAACAAAATGCTTTTTAAAAATTTCTTGTCATGCCGTCCTGATATTTATTGCATCTGTTCTTCTGACCAAATCACTATTTATGTTTGTATTTATTTTTAACTTTTATCGTTGATTTCTGACTTTGAAACTTTTTTTTTTCCCCAAGACGGTGGTTGTGTTGTGTTTGGTTTTGCAAATAGCTTGTCTCTAATCAGCAAAGAAAGCATTTGAAGTCCCACCCCAAAGTACCAAAAAAGTACCCCAGCTAGCTTGGTACTGGTACTCAACTGGAAGTCAATGGAAAAGGGAAAGTACCTAAAGTTTGGTACAGTGCAGTGGAAAAAGTGCCCTAAGCGACCAGGGCACATACCAAGGCACAAGAGAGGGGTACATACAGTCTAGGATGCCAGTCTGTCGCAGGGCAGACGCACTGCAGGCAACCTGGAGATGCCACTGAACTGCAAGACTGTAACATGGGGCTGAACACGCTGACTCCATACAGATGGACTGGAGCTGGGCTTCCATGCCCTGGATAATGGTCTTTCTGGGTCTTTTTGTTTTTCTGTGCAGGTTTGTTGGGGTCTGCGTTCACGAGGGGCAGCTCCACGCCCTGACGGAGGTGAGCTTGCTTTTGTACGGCATTCTGGGGATGTGGTTTGTTCTGTTATTCTCAGAACTGCCCTCTGTGATCGGCCGTGTTCCCGATGGTCCCAGTCTGGGATCAAAGCCCATGTAAACAGGCTAACTGGTGTGCATCTCGGACCTGTGCGTGGGTCATTTAGAATCCCTGTAGTGCGTGAGATGCGAGCCTATGTTTCCCTGCTTTGCCCTCCCAGTACATCAATGGGGGTAACCTGGAGCAGCTGCTGGACAGTGAAGAGTACCTCTCCTGGGCTGTGAGGATGGACCTGTCCCTGGATATTGCACGAGGGCTGCAGTACCTGCACAACAAGGGCATCTTCCACAGAGACCTCACTTCCAAGGTCTGGAGGCCTCCCATTTTCTCTGTCAAACTTCCTTCAAACGTGTTTGGAATAACATCTCGGATCATGTTAAGCTAATAAGATGTTTTATGAAAGTAGCTTTTGCTTAGAGAAGTCTGCAGGCTGTACGCAAGAGGTAACTAGTTCTGCTGTCCACATGGTCATCTTATTCTGAATATGAGGTTACCATTTTGAGTTCAGCAGTTGTCTACTGAATCACAGTGGAGTCATGTGACCTGTGACATCATTGACATGGCCAGCAGCTCAAGGTTGAAGTCTGAGAAACTTTTGGGTTTTTCAATACCAGGAATGCAAAGATCATACTTGTGGTATTGGCAAGACCAGTCTTGCTAACTTGCCTACCAAGAATGAACTTGGGGTGCAATAAATCATGGGATTGGCCTTGTTTGGCAAGGATGCAACCGATATATCCTTTATATTTGGGGATTTTTATTATCCTCTGTACTTCTGTTCTTAGTACTGGAACTACTAAGATGATGTAAAATGGCTACTTGAACACAAGTATGGTCAGCTACACACATTGGTCAACACCCTTTGATCTTGCATGCACACATACATGGAGTCCTGGTCTCTTTTGCGTGCGCTTTAAGAAGCCGCATTCCCACGCTGCCCTTGCGCTGAGGGTGGCTGTATGTGACGCCCGTCTTCTCTCTCATGAAATGCAGAACTGCCTGGTAAGACGTGAGAATGGGCTCTACAGCGTCGTGGTCGGCGACTTCGGCCTGGCAGAGAAAATCCCTGACTACAGGTGAGCGAAGGCGTCTGCGAGCCCCCCCCCTCCCCATCTCAAGGGCATTATCTGTGACTGCTGTACCCTTCCCTGCCCACCTCTTCTTGTTAGAACCCCTCAGGGTCAATGACAGGTAGAGTCTATGGAGTACAGTTGGTGGAGGTTTCTGCTCTGAGGCATTGTAGAGACCGTAAGGCACACAGCTCCATCGAGTGAGGCTAGGATCCCTGATTTATTTCTAGAACTTTCTGTTGCGTGTCGGGGACGGACGTGTCACAGGATTCCGGGCCTAGATGTTGCGGTCTCAGTTCTGTGGTCATGTGACCAGACCGAACTGACGCCCTTCTGAGTCGCATAAATTGCACGTGGTGCTGCCTGTTTCCATTCTGCTAGGGAATTCTGCTGCGTGTCTGGGGGGTCCCAGTCGTGTGTGTGTGTGTGTGTGTGTGTACACGCACCAGCACAGATCATGTAGCGTGCTGCTGTGTCTCTGTACAAATGTGTGTGTTGGTCCTGCCCTGAGCAGCGCGCTCAGTCGTAGGGGGGCAGGGTGTTGTGGAGACCTATCCAAATAAGGAGAAGCTATTCCAGATGTTCTGCCTGTACTATCCTCTGGCTTCCTCACATGGTGTTCATGGGTTGTTCTGCTCACCCTGCTGTCCCTCTGGGTTTGGGTGACACGGCATCGGTGGGGTGAGGAGCCTCCCCTTTGTCCAACCGCTATTCCCGTTTATGAGGAAAGGTGTGTGTACAGTGACACGCAGCCTAGGGGGTGCCGTCTGTTCAGGTGGCCGCCTGCGTGGGGCGTCACTGAGCTGTCCTGTATCTCTGTCCCCCTTCCTAGCGACGGCGTGGAGAAGCAGCCACTGGCTGTGGTGGGCTCCCCCTACTGGATGGCTCCCGAGGTGCTGCGAGGGGAACTCTACGATGAGAAGGTGGGGGCACCTGGAGCGTGGTCTCCGTTTTTAGGTGTCCTTGCTCGTGCCTGTGGAGCCTCACTTAGCCGTCCTGTATCTCTACCTTGTGGTCACTGTTTGTTCTTGATAGATTTTTTATTTATTTTTATTTTTTTTACCCTGTAAAGTTGCCGACAGCCCCTGTTGTCATGGATCTTTATCATGTGACCTTGTCAAACAACCCCCCTCCCCTCGGCTGCAGGTGGACGTCTTTGCATTTGGCATCATCCTCTGCGAGATCATCGCCCGGATACAAGCCGACCCAGACTACCTGCCCCGCACCGAGGTATGTCTGCTTCCTGTGGGGGGCGCTGGAGGTGTCACGCAGCATGCGTTGCGCTGCATGTTCTAGTCAGTGCAGGCCACCCGTCATCATGGAAATGAGTATTCCCAGTATGACCTCCTGCGCTTGATCCCCATGGCTGTTCCTTGGATTACCGACGTTCCCATGGATGCACCTTAATCAGGAATCTGTTTGCTCTCCTGAAATTAGCCAGGTGCTTTTTTGTGAGGAAACCTTTGCTTTTCGTAACGGTTCCCAATTTCATTTAGCAAAAACCCCCAACCAGTGCAGCCATTCGCAGTAAACATCAGTGCTCGCCCCCCCCCCCCCTCCTCCAGTCCCACCTTGCAGGATCTCTACTGAGGCGGTTAACGCATCTGTCCCTGTGAGGCCACGCTGCAGCCCAGCCGTTCGCTCTGTCTACAGTGACACACAGTGTGTGTGTGTGTGGGGGAGGGAGTCTCACGGGGTTTTTGTGGGTGAATTTGGAGAATCACCCCGTGGAGGATGTTGAATATCTGTATGAGTTACTGAGTAGTGTGTGCGTTTGTGTACACAGCGTATCAGCAAGTCGACCTTTGCACGCCGCACATGCACGCCCCCAAAGTGGCAATACGTCAGTCCTCTCCCCAAAGTCGGGTGGGGGCTTGGGGGCTGGGGGCTGCGTGGAAATGAAACCGAACAATGGTTTATGAACCGGTGTTGAAAAGCTGAAACCAGCTCAGTGGGGGGTGTGTCTAGCACCTTCTGCCTCTTGACGTCACCTGCTGCCTCCCCCCCAACTCATCTGCCTCCACTGTCCAGCATCAGCTTGCATTTTTATTGCCGCAGTACAGTGTGAGCATGCCCGGGCTGAGCTCTCTGCACAGGGTGTGCCCTCTGCTGGTGAATCTCAGGCATTACCTTGTTTGCGCTAACTGGGTCTCCTCCAGAATCTTCATGCAGAATCAGCTGCCTGCATCTTAGGAAATGCATGCCATGCCATTTTTTACCCCTCGCAGCGATGCGTGGCGGATCGTACCTCTGTGCTGGTAACAGGGCGCTTATACTTTGGAAAGGGCTTAAATGGTGTTTATCTTTTATGGATGTTTGGGGTGGTTTCCTTGATTGTAACCCCTTTGCGCCTGGAGCCTGTCACCTGTTCTGGGATCAGTGTCCTGATTTTGTGTGGCTCTGCCGCAGGACTTTGGGCTGGATGGGGAAGCCTTCCGGAACATGGTGGGGGACTGTCCACCCTCCTTCCTGGACCTGGCCTTCTCCTGCTGCAACGTAAGACGCGTTCAGACGTCCGGAGAGATGCTCGTATGCGTTGATGCCTCCCCAGCCCTCCTGACACGCTCTTGGTTTTCTGGGGGGCGCCCCCGGCGCCCCCGGGGGGGGGGGGCGGGGGGGGGGGGCGGGGCGGCGGGGGGGGGGGGGGGGGGGGGGGGGGGGGGGGGGGGGGG
>JAODJX010000015.1:16123617-16148889 GCA_026776945.1 Isichthys henryi
GAGAGAGAGAGAGAGAGAGACAGAGAGAGAGAGAATGACTAAATTGCTGAATTATCTTTCTGTTGACTATTTGGATGACCCGGGAAAACCATACATAGTTACAATCAGTCACAAATACATTTACACAGCCTGCTTGCTCATTTATAAACTCTAAAGACCCGTTCATCGGACCAAGCGACGTACTTGACTAAGCTGTGCTGTCAAAGCCGTGCTGTCAAAACGGCGGACTTACATTTTAAGCTGCACATTTATATCCATGTCACAACTGTAGACGTAGTTAAACTTGTCTGTATCCATGGTCGCGGATTTAAAATATAAACCAGCAGATGACGTTCAGCTGAGATCCCCGGCACGGAGAGCCGTCTCCAGCGTCTCTGGAAGGCCTCCGTGCGAAGTCGCCGTAGAGCACCGGATCTCCACCGTCAACCGTGCTGTAATGGATTACTGAACCCCAAAATATATTAAATACTGAACTGCGAGTCCGACGATCACCAAACGTGCTAGGACTGCGCGTCCCCCGGTAATTTTAGACTTCTTCAGTATCTATTCGGACATTGCGTTATTTTGCTTAGCGCAGTACACACAAGTAAAATCAACAACCCTCTTCAGACAAAAATAGTTGATATCAATACACGTTAGGATTTGCGGACACAGTATTGATCGTTGTCCTCTGGAATCTATTAAGTCAGTCTATGTTGAGTCCGGTACCTTCCTCTGTAGGACGTAGATGATTGGTTGAAGAATCTCGGAAGGGGAGTTCTGGAGATTTGCTCTTAAAGCTGCAGGACGTCGTCTGTATGAAGGTCTGTATGAAACGCATTGAAACCAAGTTGCTTTATTTAATTGATGTATACTGTAATATTAGAGGTGAACTGTAAAATCCATATCGATTCATCCAAGTGGTCTGTGGAAGAAAACCCTCTCAGACACGGAGAAAACACCCACATTCACAAAACCAGGACCAAGAATGAAACATAGAACCATGAAATTAGGAGGGTATAGTGATAAGCATTGGGGAATCTGCATTAAAAGATTATTCTTCTTATATACTATCAAGTCGATGGTGACCATATTTACAGCATTCCTTTAAAATGTCCTGCCTTCTGCCTGGGTTATAATTAACTAGTTGCCAGTCCATCACAAGGCACATACACAGCCTAACTGCATGGTTATAGATTGTGCAAAACCTGCATGACATGGGGAGAACATGCAAACTCCACACACACAGGATGCAAACCTCCAACTTCAGAGGTGTGATGAAACAGTGTCACTTTATGGTTTTTCCTAGCTGTCACTGAATCCAAGGTCTCTGTAAACCAGTACAGGGTTATGTACGGCAAAGAATACCCTTATGCTATCAATAAAAATGCATTACTTACATTCAAGCTATTCAGCCTAACCAAAACTAGGATTGTCCCATGTTGTCTCTCAGGGTACGACTCTGTGGTAACAGGTAGCCCCTCCTCATAGTTCATTTTATTGGCTGAGCTGAGTGATGAGTCAGTATCCACAGCAGCAGGTCACTTCTGTCCATTAAATGCTCCATTCGTCATTAACGCCTATTTAAATGGACAGGGACCATTGCAAGCGGACTTGCATGGGGGTCGGGGAGCCCTCTGACGCAACCGCACATTCCTGGCTGCTGAAGTTAGAAAAACACATAATGCTCAGGGTTTCCGCCCCGTGTGCTGTTGGGAGGCATGACCAGGACACTTCTAAAGCTCCCTGCTTTAAACATACGTTATGTAGGGGGTCACACATGCCCTGTTTTCTTCATCATCCTACATGAGTGACTTATAAATAATATTTATTTATCCCTGCTCCATTCTCCCTAACTCTGCCCCCCCCCCCCAAACCACTATGATTCATAAATCATTATCTATTTGTCTAGGATGATTTTGAACTTGAGAATTTAATCACATCCCTTGAGTGGAACATTGTCTGATCTCTTCTCTCTGTGGGTCATCAGGGCTTGGGAGACGTTGTCTCTTAGAAAAGATGATTTCTATCTGTGGTCCGTTGGGCTACAGTGAACATAAGGAGTAAGGTCTTTGCGCCACTCTGTAGTACAGGATTGCATGTACTCTAGGATTATAGGTAGGTGTTAGAAAGATTTACCAAAAGCTGCTTTCACAGCTTGTAAGTTTTTTTTTTTTGGAATCCATTCGAATTAGGTTGTTACTCATGGCAATTCTTTGAACTTGAACCCATGAGTCCAGCAGACCACCATGCAGCCTGTTGTTCTGGAGAATCTGCTGGATGAGGTGGTGCGGTAGCATCATGGCAGATGGGAACAGATTTTTACAAATGTGATTGGCTGAACACTGGGGCGTTTGACCGGAATGGAGAGGTTTGGGGAACCCACAGGGCCAATTCACACTTCGCAAAGTTTTCCGACGATCCCCATCTCCCAGCCTGATAGCGGACCACAGGAGATGAGCTAATGTTTTGTTCCGGATCAGGGAGCATTGCCCCGAAAGCCTAACTACACCACTCCCCCCACCCCAGATCCGTCTCCTATCCATACAGTAGTGGAGCAGCTGAGGTAGGCGTGAGATGGACAAATTAACCTCACACGTACACACCTGCAGCGTGGCCATAAAAGTCTGATCCATCCTTTATGAGTTTCCTCCACCCAAATAGGCGAAAATCCTGCCTTAGGCATGGATGAGGCCTACATGAAGTCACAGTGCGGATCCGGTGCTGTTGGAACCATACTGACATCATTGGGAGTTTCTCCAAGGGAAGGATGAAGACAGGGGTCATCGCAAGAGGAGGGGCCACTCTGTCCAACTGGCTTAGTGTGAATTGAGACTTCTGGGATGTTACTTGGTGACAAGCTTGGTCTTGAGAGACCAGAATCATTCATGTTAACAGTATCCCAACAGGAAAGTCAACCAGACTATCCTATAGCAAAATTCTGTGAGGTTCTGTGCAGGTTAAAACTATGCCTGTGATCCGATGGTAAGTGGTTTAAATCCCAGGGTTGGACGAGTGATTTCACCATTAGGCCCTTGAGAAAGGCCCTTAACCCCAACTGCTTCAGGGACTGGCTGACCCTGCTCTCTCAGTTGTACGTTACTTTGGATAAAGATATCTACTAAATAAGCAAATGCAGTATTTCACTGTGGTGGTAAATACCTTGCCGTGTAATGTATTCACAGAACCCCTTTTGGAACGTTGAAATAAAAGTGTCTTGAAAGTCTGGGTATGAATATTAGCGCTGGAATCGTTAGCGTGATGATTACTGACGGCATTCTGCCAGGATCACAGTCTTGTATCTTGGTGTGCTGTGACTTCCACGGATCTTTATGACTTTTCTCCACATTTCGTCTGTTAGTCATACCGGGATGTGTCAGTGTTTCTATCGTTTTAGAGGTCATGCCCACTGGAGCGAGGAATTGTTTGCTCCAGAGTGCCAGAGTCATGCCAAGACAACCTTTTTCCCCACACCGCCTTCACCCCCCCGAGACCCGGCGCCGCCCACCCTCCTGCCCGGCCCACAGCAGCCCCTCATCAGGGCTGCGCCTGGCTCATAAAGTATCGGGGTATAAAATGGAGTTACTTTGGGCTGAGGGGGAGATTCTGAGAGACGATCATGAGCACAATGGCAGGACAGTTGGCTCTGGCCCTTTTGGTGGGGACTGCGCTTTGGACCACCTGCCCGGGGGCTCCGACACAATGCCACTTCAACTTCCGAGGTAAGGGCCATGGATGAGGCTTTGCTTAGTCTTCTTATAGATCACCCGTATCGAGACGAGGTTTTGGTTAGTTTTCTTATAGATTACACATACTGCAATGAGGTTTTGATGTTCAGCTATATGGTTCACGTATGTTCACAATATTCCATTTGCTTACTTCAACAGTCACGCTGAATATTTTATCGTTTATCTGACACTTGATACTTTGGAGATGCTGTGGGTGATTTTGTTTATACACATTCAGGTAATGTTTGCTTTCACCTACAGGGGGAGCACCTTTACCTTTTGAGTCACTTTGTCGGAAAACCTTCCCTTTGTTGCTTAGTATTTAATGAAAATCTCACATGGGAAATGCTTTAGTACTTGCCGAAAGGTGAGCCGTGGTGTGACCCCTAATGTGAACCCTGTCCCACTGTGCCCCCTCAGCACAGTGTCAGTACCAGGGCGCCTTTTACTCCCTGGGTGAATTCTGGACCACCAGCGACTGCCTCCAGTGCACGTGTCTGCATCCTGTGGGCGTCGGCTGCTGCGAGACGTATGTACGCTTGTGTGTCTGGTGGCGTGTCGAGTCCCTTCGTTGCGTCGCCTCGTTTTCCTGGTCCAGCTATCAAACCATATATCCATTTCGTTACATGTAATAGTATGTGTGATGAGTGAGGGAAGAAGGGAGCGGGGGGATCACCAGGCCGATCGGTGCAGCGTCAGCAATAATGCAGACGCCGAACCGTTCTGGGCTGGTAAACAGAGAGCGCTGGCTCAGAAGGCAAAGCTATTGATTTAACGGTCAATCTATGTTCCTACCCTCATCAATGGTCCTGAGGTTTGGGTAGTGACTGAAAGAACGAGGTCGTGGATACAGGTACAAGCAGCAGAAATGAGTTTCCGCCACAGGGTGTCTGGGCTCAGCCTTACAGAGAGGGTGAGGAGCTCGGACATTCGGGAGGGGCTCAAAGTACAGCTGCAGCTCCTCCACATCGAAAGGAGCCAGTTGAGGTGGTTCAGGCATCTGACTGGCATGTCCAACCGGGAGGGGGGCTCCGAGGCAGACCCAGGATACGCTGCAGAGGTTGCATCTCTCGGCCTGGGAACCCCTTGGTACTCCCTCTGAGGAGCTGGAGGAGGTGGCTTGTGAGAGGGAGGTCTGGACATCCCTGCTCAGAATTCTGCCCCTGCGACCTGGATAAGAGTTGGAGGATGGATGGATGGATGGAATAATGTGTGTGCCTCATTGGGCTAAGCCTCTGTGCCTGTGATCAGAAGGTTGCTGGTAAAAGACTCCAGGGGTGCTGGGTAAATGGCCTGACTCTGTGCTCTGACCCCCAGCTTCACTCAGCTGTATATATATGTTTGTGTGTCTCACAAAGAGAGCAAAATGGGATATTTGGGGGAAATGAAAAACATCCCAGTGTACTTCAGCAAATGACAAATAATGCATCACAAGGCTTTCTTAAATAGCTTTGCAGTTAAGACATTGGACCTTAAGTCTGCACCAGTATCCATAGCTGAAAGCAGTTAGGGTCACTTCAGCAGGGCCTCCATCAGACCGCTGGATGTCCCAATTCAGCCTCACCCTTTCTCCCATCAGCGTCCAGCATCCAGTGGACTTCCCCGCTTGGTGTGAGGTCCGCGTGGAACCAGAGACCTGCAGGGCCATGCTGGTGCAGACCGCGGACCCCCGCCTCCCATGCATCTCCGGTGGAGAGGACAACCTGGACCCCAAGCACAGGACCCTGCCCATCAGCCTGGGGGTGTAGGTGGGACCCCCCTCCCCAACTTGAATCCACCCCCAGCTCTTCTCCAAATCCATCTATGTAATCAAGCTTGTCTTCAAAATACATCTGTGGTGCATCAGAGAAACACACTGAAATGAAGAGTTCTGAAGATGGCAGATTAGGGTTGTGTGGCTCCAGGTCCACTGGGGGTGTTAGCGTTGTCCCATTGAGCAGAACCAGAGCACACCAGCACACACAGCTGTGAAGTCATGCATAAGTCCAAGTTCCGCTTCTGCACGCAGCCCTGCCTGCACTGGTATACATGCATCTGTATTACTGCATCTGTACTCTGAACTGCTTAATTAAATCATTACTCAGAGAAATAACACATGGCTTGTGGCATTTTTAACAGAAGGATCATACAGCAAGTAGAAAAAACCCTTAGTATTGGGTGAAAAACAGGAACATTAAGTTTAAATATAATACTTTTAATAAATGACAGTTTACATAAACATTTAGACAGACAATAATTCAGCAGAAACCGAGTTTCCATAGTTACGTACATAATACTTATTAAAAATAACCTGACCTAGTTCAGTTACACCAGTTTGTAGCCTCAGGTCGTCTCCAAATGGTGTTAATCCAACTGGGTGATGGACGTAAGATACATCTTAGAAATGGAGAAATTAACTGCACTGCAAAATATACAATAGTCAAAATAAACTTCTTTTAGTCCAGTTAAATATTAATGCTATTGGTCCCAGAGAACTGGGAGACATAAGATACCAGAGTAGGATTGGTGGGCAGAACTTTGATGGGCAAATCCCAGCTGAAGGTGTCCACGTTCACCAGGCCCGCCCCCGTCCACACCGTGACCTCCGATTGGTTCTGCAGCACGGTGGGCGGCTCCATTGGCTCCCGGGCCGTCACGAACTCAAAATGCAGCCGCCACCTCAGGCTCACTGGGACAGGACGAGCGAGAGAGAGGGAGGGGAAAGTTCAGTCCCACTAACCAATAAGAACACAGCTCAGGGATGACGTGGCGACCTTGCTGCACACTGACCGATGTCTGTGCTGAAGCCTGGAGTGACGTTGAGAGGGATGGGCAGGGAAAAGTGGCTGGAGGCCGTGTGCAAACAGGACTCGAGGTGGCGCCCGTGGCTGGTGACGCTGGCTGACTGGTTGGACCGGCGCTGGTACTGGGGCTGGACGTCCTCCTCACTCTGTAGGCTGACTGTGTACTGCCATGTAAGAAGACGTGCCCTTCAGCATTAAACCTGCTTGGCTACACCTACTCTGATACCAGCCAATCAGCAGGCCCCGTGTTGCTGAGCTAACTTTTGTTGTGTTCACACTGTAGGAACTCGGCCTGACTGTAGTTCCTTTCTTAGGATCTACCCCAGACCTGGCCTATGTCTGAATTCATGGGCTGAATTCTTCAAAGGACACGGTCTATGTAGCCTTTGTAGACTGCATCCTTCGAAGATCATACATAAAGTGTGGTCGAATGTGAAAATTTCCGATTTGCCTCACCAGCTGTTCTCACCCTTAACCTTGAGTCACAAAGTTCCGCTCCTGTCGCCTAGCTAGGACACACCCACTTCACCTCTGCAGAGTGAATCTTGAGATATGCAGGGCTGCAAAGGATCCATCGGCTGCATCCTTCACATCTTGGCAAAAGAGGGATGCATTTCTAGATCGAATCTGAAGGAGCCTTCGAATAAGGACAGCCGTATCTCACCACTGTGACACACTCGGTCTTCAAATGCAGCCTTTGAAGGATGCAGCCCCTGAATTCGGAGACAGCCTAGGTACTTTTCATTCAAATACGAACCACTAGGGAGGCGCTTAAAGCAATAAACTTGCTGACTGGAAGACCACAAGCTAACTTGGAGCTTACGCATGAAATTAGGCAGAAGTAGCGGAGCAAACACTGAGCAGACAGAATTATTTTTTACATTCAATTACATTTTATGCATCAATTAATACGTTTTGCTTGAATCTTCATATTTCTGCATTGGAAAATTTGATAACCAATATAATAGCAACAACAACAACAGATACTTTACTGAAATTCTCTGAAATACGCCTCCCCTAACTGCCACCCGTTGCGGTGCCCAGGGAGCTGGGGGTCAAGGGCCTTGCTCAAGGACCCCGAGACGTGCCGAAGCTGGGTTCGGACAGGGGACCCTCCTATCACAGGCACACAGGCTTAGCCCACTGAGCCACGTGCTGCCCCCCAATATTACTGTCTAATGTCACTGGTGCCAGCAGTCAAACTCGCCAGTGCTTATTAGTTGGAAGTCAAAATATAATGCATGATAAAAAGTCTATGAACTTTAATGTTACAAATTAAACATGAAAGCCAAGCTAAAGGAGCATAAAGGCAAAATAGTGTCTGTCACCTGCAGACAGGGAATATCTCCCTCGGAGAAGTTAAATGTCCCGATGATGTCCTCCCCTAATCTGTACACCGTCTTGAAGATGCAGAACTTTGCCACCTTGCCCCGCATGTTAGTGATATTGAAAAGGTCTGTGTTAGAAAGAAGGCAAAAGGTCAACCCCATAATAAACACACACATAAATAAGGCAACGTCATGTTTACACCAACACAGACATATAATGAAGGCCGATCCATATTGTCAGTGCTCTATTATTGCATAATGCGTCTTCCATGGAACTATACTGGTCACGCAAGAATGACTCATAATTACATACACGGACACACAGACACGCACACGCAAGACTCACGTGGACAGCGGCGTGAGGTAGTGACCATCAGCATGTCCAGGGCCTTCTCCAGAGGCCTGGTGTCCCTTCTACCCGTCTCTTCGTCATCCAGGAAGGGGTTTGAGGGGGCCACCTCCTCGTCCTGGGGGGAGGGAGGCTCAGGCATGCCTGGTGAGAAAAACATTTGTCAGAGTATTAACCAACCTATTATTACATAATAGAGTATAAATGGGGAGCTTTTACATTCTAACATTAGATCGTCATTTCAATTTCTACGTTCATTTAACTCTTCTCAAAAACAAAGAAAGTTTCTGTATCATATAGCTGGTGTTCAGTGATTTGCGTAGATCAAACATTATTCTAAACCTACATTACATAGAGAAACAGAAGCCTGAGCTATTTCCCCATCATTTCTGCCTCTTACTAAAGCATAGAAAAGCACACAGCTACTACATTTGTTCTTCGCTCATCCAAAGCATACAGATTCTAGATGCTTATGAAGGACTCCTATTGTACAGAGGAGCAGGGCACAGTCTAGTATCCATTGTAATTTCTATGCACATTTCAGTCCCGTAAAGTTCTGGAGGCCTGTGTCCTTGGCCCAGCAGGGGATGCCGACGCACCCTGCAGGACGAGCACCCTGAAGGGCACCCGAAGCAGCTTAATGGGGGAGTTGACACGCTGGCAGCCGATGGTCAGCTTGTAGACGTACTTCACCGCCTGGCCGCGGAAGCTGGGGGGGCCGTCAGTCGGCACCACCTCACTGTACGAGTCTGGGAGGGGTGGGGGGAGGGGCAGGCAGGGGTCCACAATGGATAGACCTTACTTCAGGTCAGGGTGAAAACAAAGAAGACTGAGGAACATGAGAATATTACATTCCTGCCTTACAGCCCACCATTGTGCTTGGGATTAAACTAATAAGGCAGCACTAATTAATAACGCCATGTTGGACTTACAGGTTTTGCTCTCTCCTGGGTCGAGCCGCAGGTCACAGAATAGGATCTTTGGGGGGGTGTCTAACATGCACTGTCCACGTTCCCCTGGGTTAAAGAGAGTTTGTGAAAATGAAAGAGGTCCGCATTAGTGCGCACCCTTAAAGAAGCAGACCACTCGCATACCAGTAATCCCATTACAACATCCATACACGTCTTCCAGCAAATTCCTCTTAAAAATGTCACAAGTGGAAATGCTCAGAGTTTTGATCTTCATCACGAGTACATTTATGCTGCAGCACACGCTGCTTACATATTTGTGGAGCAGGATTTCCCAATCCGTTCCTTGGGGACCCTCGGACAGTCCATGTTTTGGCTGCTGGGAGGGAGCAATAGTGTGGACCGACTTTGGGTCCCCAAGGATCAGACTGGGTAGCACTCTTGTAGAGTACAGCGATTCTACGTCCCCTGTGAAGGTGACACCAAGGTCAGCTTAGTGAAGCTTAAGCCGTGAATGTTTTAAGCAAAGCCCTGAATCTCTTTTAATTACGTTTTGTTCGTTATATGTATAATGTAGTTTTGTTGTCAAATTTCACCAAATTCAGTGCTGCGATGGACACGGAAATAATGTATTCTGAATGGAACTGATGGGCCGAAGGTTTTTTTCCTGACCAAATAATAGTTCTGGGCTATACCTTGGATCTCCTCTTACCCTACAACACCCCTGGTATCAACATGCGTGCATCTCTGTGACCGTGAGGCAGCACAGCGTCGGTGCCCACTGCCCCCTCCATCACTCACCCCTGCTGGGGATCAGCACAGCGTCGGTGCCCACTGCCCCCTCCATCACTCACCCCTGCTGGGGATCAGCACAGCGTCGGTGCCCACTGCCCCCTCCATCACTCACCCCTGCTGGGGATCAGCACGGTGTCGCTCTCAGCCTGAACGTCCTTGTTGCCTTGGGCTGGCAGCGCAACCCTGCTCTCACTGGCATGAAACTGGCAATGGATCTGAGCACTGGCCCAGGCCAGCATCTCACTGGGTTGGGCAGAGACAGGCAGATTAATGTACATGTGTTAAGCACTTACATTTCCCAGACCCGAGGCAGGCCTGGAAGAAGGAGTAAAACAGAGGAAAAAGCACCACACTATGTATGGTAATGTATTTGTTCATACAATGCACACACATATATATGCATTCACTTCGCTTGTTAATCATGCCCATTTTATTCTTTTAAAAGCAATTCGATGAAGGATGCAATTAAAGATTTGAAATGAGACCTTTAAAACTGTATATGCGCCCCCTTATGACCACTAGCTTATTGATAACGGTGGGGAATCACTATTATTGTGCTCTTGGAACGAAACGTCCGTGAAACATTATTGACAGCGCGGACTTGAGGACGAGGGAGGAGCTTACCTGCTAGCTGAGGTGGACAAATGGGACATAGGATTGGTGAAGGTGATAAGGCACTCCAACAGCTCCCCGGCCAGGAAGACCGGGCCTCGGGACATGGAGGCCACCACTTCGATCATCTGTGCGGACACACGTGGTATCAATACCGGCGCCGCAGGATTTCACACAAAGCTTAGACGTGCGTATCAAATCAGAAGACAATAGCTCGTCATATCTGGTTTCTACGCTCCGTACTAGAGCTGATTAATTACTTCATTAAAATATATATTATTTGGAAGGTTTAAACTGCTTCGCCTAGGAAAATACCTGATATATACACCGTGTTATTGCTCCGTTACATGTTACATGTCATGTTACGTTCCTGCCAATGGCCGATATACTAATACAGTCTTACCTTGGTAAATAGTACTCCCCAGTCAGATTCAATTCGACTATCAATACGGTACGTAAACCTCTAACTTCTTTCCGTGATCAAAGTATTCGACCAAGAGAGGTGACATATAAACAAAACTCCATCCAAAGAGCTGCTCGATACTTAACTTACCCTGCGTGATCGTCAAAATTCCTCACAACGCATCAACCCCGCCGACAAAACACAGATGAATCATCAAAAGTTCACGCAAACTTGCGTTTGATTTTCCTTAAACCATAGTTTCGTTCTTTTCCTGTATATAAATAAGCCTGACATCAAACGATTTCGTAATATTGTTCAGCAATAAACCGTGTTAAGCATATTCTGTCGTTCAATTAAAAAAAAAAATCAGAAAAATTTATGTGTCATGCCACATTAAACGCATATCTGTGTTCTATTAATGTAGCACCCGGTCTGAAGAAATTTATTTTCAAACCAGGGATAATGTGTTTACTGGGACTTTCCTGCAACTGGCATAGCGTTTCGTGTCAACGCCGGTATAGTGTTCTGTTGGCCTCCCAGTACTGCCCCGTGGCATCGGTGATATACACGGATGTTAGGAAGTACCTATGGTAGGGGTATTTAAAACGAAAGTATTAAAACACCAAAGTAATTTCCTACTTCTTTTGATGTGGAAAGGAAGTATTTTGGGGGTAAGGTATACCTATATTGTTTTTCCACCAAAAAGACTGGATGAGTGTGCACAATGTACAAAATGAAAGGATGTTGAAAATGACCCCACCTCTGATTTCCTGTTTTGGTTTGTACTGGAATAAGGAGGATTAGTTGAACAGCTGAGAGAGCAACTTGCCCGACATCCGGCACAATTCCCCGAAGGACAGCGTGTAATAACGCGCTGAAATAAGCCAACCGCATCAAGATTCATTTCCAAAAAGAAAAACAAAGCCCACTTTATGGCATATTTCCGTGAGGTCCTGCGAGGGTTCCGAGGCCGACCACTGGTCTCGGTGTCCTGTGTTTCTGTCAGCGTATAGCCGCTTGGGGATGCGGTGCGCGCTAGTTTTGCTCTCAGGCGGTAAATAAATGGTGTTTTGCCGGTCGACATCCGCCAGGGGACCCGGGTTATTCCTAAGAAAACCCGCTTGACTATTCACAGAATTTTTCATGGTCTCAGAAATACAGTCGTTCGGGTATCTTAAGAGAAGCGCTGAGCGTTTCGCGTGAAGCTCACTATTATAATAAAAAAAACGGAATTTACCTGAACTATAGCTAATGCCTCCATTGCATTAAATTTAACCTGACCTGTCCAGGTCTCCTGCCTTGGTCTCCTAGGCCAGCCGGCTTCTGCGGTACGGGAATTGAAATTAAGCATGTTAACCTGGTTTCTTTATAGTACGTCCGGTTATCGGACACATCTGGACCGCTGATCGTTAAGCGGATGCAACCTGTAATCGGGGTTGGGGTTAAAAGTGCTGCAACGTGCAGCTACGGTCTGATTTATCCGAGACCTGTGCATCTATGATGTGGTCAGACGAGATGGGTGGGAAAAATACATCTAGCGTGCTTTAAATAGCTTTGGTTTCCTGATCTGCGAGCCTGTCCTGTTGGAGCTGGAAAGCGAGCACTTAGGGGACGTTTTAATTATTGACGGCGTGAACGAATGGGACGCCTGTGGGAGAGAAACGTCACCGCTCCTATGCGGCGATCCTTCGGCTTTTAAGTCGTGCTGCTGAACCTTTGAGGAAGTAGAAAATCCCCTGCATGTACGTTCCCGGCGCACGCAAGGTGCTCTCCTGATCGCGGACCCGGCATCCCCCGGCATCAGGCTAGTCGTGAACCGACCTTGGCAGTCGGCTGAGCCCCCGAAGCGCCATGGAGCCGCCGAGCGGCGACCCGGCCGCCGGCCTTATGAGCCTCTATGTGTCCGCGGAGCGCGGCTATGGGGTCCCGGAAGAAGGCTGGCGGATCTGCCTGGCTCACGAGTTCCAGGAGAAGCGAAAGCCCTTCCAGGCCAAGGATGTATCGCTGTCCAACGTCATGGAGCACATCGGACTGGGTATCAGGTGCGTTATCTACGGCCAGGGATCCATTCCGGCTTGGGTGTCCGTCCGCTCCCCAGTGATCTCTGTGGTCCATGTCTTATACTGGGTTATGGGTATATAATGTGCAGATCCACAACACACCTTTCAACCTCATCACCGGTATTATAATTACTACTATTCTCGTGTCCTTAAAACACATCATTTGTGTTTCATGTAATCTGTATTTCTCTCGATTCATATTTTCATGCCTCGCAGTGTAAACCAGTTTTGACTTGATAAAGAAGTATGGCAAGTTTTGTTTCTGGTTTTTAAACGCAGAAGGATTGAATGCTTGTGACACAAAGGATTTGTTGGCATTAGAGGCGTGTGCCTAATTTGCTTTGCACGCCTCTCACCTTTGTACTTTGTGTTTGAAACGGGTCTGGAAGAAGCTGTCATGAGGCAGTGCTCATCCACCCATCTCTCATTGTCCTGGCGGGCCGGGGTCAGATTTGTGGGTAGGGGGCACAGGTAGGTTAATGTCCAGCTGCGTGAGGATCCCAGTCTACCCAGTACCCTGAAACCCAAGTAAAGTCTTTCCAGCTCATCACATCTCGCTTTGTGGGACTTTCTAGCAGGAGTTTAGGTTTTAACCACTGTTTAGTGATAAGATGATTGATATAATAGTTTTATGACATTCAATATTCAAAGTTCCCTTCCTGCAGAGGTGGATAGTTCAAGTAAAAATCGAGACCAAGATTTTGTTTCAATCAACCAGTTGAGTACTCTGTGATAGAGTCACAATCTTCAACTTGTCTGTTAAAACAGAATGTTGGTCTTGTTTTTTATTGTCTGGACCTTAGCTGTCCCCCTGTGCCTACTCTCTGGGTAGTGTGTGTGTGTGTGTGTGTGGATGGTAGATATGGAGACGCTTCTGCCTGCAGCTTGCCACAATGTCAGCGGGTCTGCAGTCATTTCACACCCAGGGTTGTGTGTATGTAAATGGGAATTATATTGGGATGCACAGTTTGTATTGGTCGGCATTGGAGTGCTGGCCTGACAGGGACTTCGGCCTTCTGGGCTGTGTTTTATCCTCCCGCATGGATCTTATTAACTGCTGGTTAGTTAAAGTGCCTGAGGAATTGGCTGGGTTGTGATCATTAGGGATGCTGGCAACCCGGTTCAGTGTTGCTGTCGCACCATGGCGTGTTGGTACTCCGGTGAAGTCCGGCTCTATCAGTCGCCGTCACGTCTGGTGTGCACCGTTGACTCTGTGAGGGTTGGAGGTTGCTGGTTAAGATCCTTGTTCCCCTGTGGTTGAGTGGGGTATGCAAATCGCTCCTCTAAAATCCTGGAAGTCATGGAACTGTCTTTCTGGGGCAGCCTTGGGTTGCCAGTGGACAGGGCGGTTGTGTGCTGGGACTGTAGGACGTCCCTCATCTACTATCCTCTACGATGGTTTCTCTCCCTTTGCTCCACAATCGGACACGTCGGCGGGGCAGACAGACAGGAGGATTCCTGCCTTTATCGTTTAATCCCCCGTTTCTGTCTGTGTGAATGTTTTGCTGTTCTCTGCCAGCTGGCTTCTGATCCGCGCTGGGATTGTTTGGGTGGCTGAAGGCCTTTGAAACAGCTGGGGCAGAATTCAGTGAAGTGTATGCTTTGTGAAGGATGGGGGGGGACGGGACACTGTGCACTGTATTCAGCATAATGACTGCCACATTGAGTCACTAACTCTGTTAACGGGATTGGCAGGCAATTGCAGAAAGGCTTGTTTTTTTTTTTTTAAAGCCGTGCCTGTTCCGCTAGCCTGGGTGTACTGTGCACATACCCCCCTGCCGTGTGCTTGCAGGTACCTAAAGTGGTGGTACCGGAAGACCCAGGTGGAGAAGAAAGCCCCCTTCATTGACATGTTCCGCGCCCAGCCCTTGCGGCAGATCTATGGTAGGTCCGACCCGCAGGCAAGGACTCTACATTCTACAGACGTGAATGTTTACCTTTGTGTGTGAGTCTACCTGTGTGTAAACAGGTGCTTGATAGGGTAATACCACAGGCTTTCTGGTTAAGTGGTGCCGCCCTCGAGGCATCTCCAGCGCACTGACGCTGTCTTTCACAGGTGCTCCATTGGGTGGCATTGGGGGAGGTACCATCACGCGTGGTTGGAGGGGGGAGTTCTGCAGGTGGCAACTCAACCCTGGGATGTACCATTACAAGACGGTCATCGCCAATCAGGTAGGCATCTGCCGGTGAGAATAAGGGACTGAGGGCTGCTTTCCAGGGGTTCAGTTATTTGAGTACGCTCTGTTCAGTTACACTTATGGTGAGGGTAGGTGTTGGGGACAGGAAATAGGATATGGTGACAGATGAAGCGTGTTTGATGAGAGAAGAGAACTGCTGGATTGTGGTGAAGCCTGCTGGCACTGTGTGGTTACAGTTTGCAGTTTAGGGGGAGTTCAGCCACCAGGTAACACTGGGTGGGACTGTGCTTTAGTGGGGGGTTATTGTCGTTAACAAAAACTAAAAGTACAAGAAAACATTTTTGTAAACAAAACAAGATACAAAAATAAAAAAAAACAACTAAACAAAAACTAAGTGTTGCTAACTGAAATAAAAAGCAAACAAACGTCAAATACGTCATTGTTTTTTAAAATAAGTAATTAATTTACCTAAAATTATCTTTAATTAACATTAGTAATATCTGGAACATGTTTTTCCTATTTTGAGGGCATTAGTAAAGTGCCCTCTGTATTCATGTAGGATTCTCTAAAGATCAGACACACAAAATAGCTCTAAAAGTTTCACTCTATTCCTAGAAATAAAATGACTAAAACTTAAACTGAAACAGAAATATAAAACAACTAAACAGAAATGTATATTTAAAATAAAAACAAACAAAACCACACTGAAAACTAAACTGCATTTCAGATAAAAATTATATAAAAAAAATTAGATGTACAATAACATTGTGCTGTAGCGTCAGCTGATCCTAAATTTTCCCGGCAAAGTATCTCTAGGTGCTGATGCCATGTGTGGGCAGGAATGGCGTCGCAGTGATCTTTTCTAAGCTCTCAGTGTTGCTGTTGGTGTATGTCACACGTTGTCTTGCTTTTCTCTTTCGCTCCTGCTCACCCCTCAGTTCACCGTGTGTGTGCGCCGGGGGGGGCGGACCGTGTACCAACAAGTATTGTCAGTGGAGAGGCCCCCCACCCTCCAGGGCTGGAACTGGGGCTTCTGCGGCCAGTATGCCTTCTACCACGCTCTGTACCCGCGTGCCTGGACCGTCTACCACCTGCCGGGCCAGAACGTCACGCTCACCTGCAGGCAGGTGTCACCCATCATCCCGCATGACTACCAGGTAACCCAAACCGTCTCCCCGCGTGCCCATCCCTGCCTCGGCAGCTCCGCTTAGGCACTGGGCGACCTATTTGTGTCCTAGGAAGTCGGAGGGGTGGGGCACGTTTGCTAGCGTGTCTAGGACTCTAACCTGAGGTGAATATTTCTGTATGCCAGTTGTGTTGGTGCCCGTATCCGCTCTGAGGATCCTCATAGGAGTTACTGTTTTGGGTGTATCGTGTATGGACAAGGGTGTGGTGCTGAGTACTGAGGCTGTCAATACTTGCTGACTTCTGCTATAAAAGAGGCAATAGCTCGGGGCTCACAGACTGGGAAAGGTTGTTTGGTCAGATTCCACAGGGTTCCTGCTTTTTGTACAAATACTGGGAACATGCAGTGATCCAGTGAACTTTCAGTATTGTGTAAAAGTCTTTGGCAGAAAAGAAACCGTTTAAGGTAGCTTATCGGGATAGTAAGTGTTTATTTGTATGGAAAAAGAAATGGGATTAGAACATATGCACATTAACAGAGACAAAAAACTATCAAGAATTTCTTCTGCTCTCCAAAAAGTTACCACCACGGGTGTCAAACTCCAGTAATGGGGGGCCGGAGCCCTGCACATTTTTGGATTTCCCCTCATTAAACACACCTGATTCAACTCCTTATGCTAATTACCACACAGCTCTTGAGCTGAATCATTTGTGGTGGAACTGGGAATGAGCTAAGCTACACAGGGATCCGTCCCCCCAGGACTGGAGTTTGACAACCGTGAGCTAGATGAACACCACTTTAGTTCCCAAACCTCCCCTCTGGGGCACGCTAGTCATTCCATGTATTTGTTTAATTTGACCACAAGCTCAATTAATTAACCTAAGTAGTTGAATAACTGAGGTATGGATTAACCAAAGAAGGTGGAGTAGCAGTTGAGTCAAAAAATTTGTGAGTGTATTGTTGAGGTGACTTTAGTAGAGGTTTTGAAATGGCTAAGCTGACGTTCCTTGTTAGACATAATATAATACTTTTATACCAACATGAAAATAATTTAAATATAATTTTCTTTGACTGCCTAGGGTGTTTGCACTGTATTGTATACATTTATGATATTTAATATGAGTAAGTTACAACGGATAAAACTGTTGACTGGGTTACAGAGTTGGGCCGTCACAATAATCATGTTATAGACTTATTGCATCAGTATATGGACAAGAATGCGATCATTTTTTATGTCCTCCATATTGGCAAATTGTTTTATGTGTTTGTGTGGTAAGAATGATTGCTACCGACATTGTAGCTTGTCACTCTGACTTTGCCCTCCCGTCTGATCTCTGTGTCATAGGCGTGGCTCAAGTGTGGTTATCGCCAGACCTTCCGCGATCCCGAATGTTCATACTTCTAGTTAGAACGTGACAGGCAGGCTTGTACGTTGCTGTCAGGTCTGCGGCGAGGCTGTAGAGCAGAGCTGCTCTTAACGGTCACGTTTATGAAGTGTGGTATGGATGTTATAAAAATAAGTAAGAATTTTGCCAAAACGCTAGTTGCACTTTGTGCTCATGGTACATAAGGCAGGGTTGTTATCGCTAACAAATGCATTTCCATCAGAAAATAATCCGAATCTGAATCAGAAGACTTTATTAATCCCAGAGATACTAAAGGTAAAAAGGTACTAAAATAGAATAATTACAACTATCAACTATGCAAAACCAGCTGAAATAAAAACGAACGTGAAATACTTTGCATTACCAATTTAAAATACTGTTTAGCTAAAGTAATGATTTATTTCTTTGGGCCTCTTATGTAATGAACCATAGAAATAAAATTGTCCCTAGAAATAAAATTACTAAGACCTGAAGTAAAGAACTAAATGGATTTACATCTTTAAAATGGAAGCTAAGGAAACTGCACTCTAAAAGGAGCCCTAAACTGACTTTAATATGTCAAACGTTCTTTCTTTCTTCTACTTGTTTTTGTTGCTTATACCAAACTTTTAGCCAGTATGTTACTTTGCTTTTGGATACTTAGTTCAGTTTTTGTTAGAATTAGGTGATCAGTGATCACTGTTGACACACCACAGCACACAGTGCACAACAATGAAATGTGTCGTCTGCATTTAACCCATATGTGACATAGTGACATAGCAGGGGGCAGCTTGTGGGCAGCATCTTGCTCAGGGTACCTCAGTGGTACCTTGCTGGTCGGGGATTCGAACCTGCAATCTTTCAATTACAAGACCGCTTCCCTAACCATTATGACACCACTGCCCAACCGAGCCTGACAGTCAATTTTTATCTATTTTTTTGGTTGTGTGGTGTTATTTATGTTTTGTTTAGGATATTTACATTTGTACATTTTCCAATTCCATTGTCTGTATGTTCTTAAGAACTAAAAGTTCATTTCTCTTTGAAAGGGTGTACTTGCAATGTTATTACATCATTGTGCACTGTATTCAGCATACGATGTCATTATATCAGTGGCATAAAATGCTCTTAGATAGGGCAACTACTGACTATTTTTGTATGGATTAATCGATTGACTCTCTTACCGATTTGGTTGATTTTAATCCAAATGATTAATTTTCCTCCAGACGTTTAATTTAAGTTAGTTTGTTTTTGTCAGAATAAAATTACGTTATTGCAGGACTTTAGATATCGACGGATGTCGACTTTTCAGCACCACACAACAATATTTTCACCCACAATTCAATAAGCAAATTAGGAGTATGTCTAAAATATTAGTGAGATGTGTATCGTGATGCCTAAAAGTTAGTGATCTGTATGACCTCGGTGTATCCTTACGCTTATTAAATTCACTTATGGGAGCACCACATGTGATTGTTTTGGTAAATCATGGAAGCGATAATCACTGAAGTGTCGGTGAATATAGGGACAGCTCAGCGGCCACAACACCTTTCAAAGAGAAGATATTGTGGATAAACACGGTAAATGTTGGTGGTGTGGTGGTACTTTTCACTGACACTTTTTTTTTTTTTTTTAAATTATAGTTTTAATTTTTATTTCGGTTCATAAATTATTTTCTTTTACTTGGTGCCTTTTCGTTACAGTTTTAGTTTATGGTAACACTGGTCCCAACTCCCAATAAGCCTAATGCACATGAACACGCACTGGCACTGTCAATCCATGTAGAATAAGCCAAGATTTTACTCTAAACATTCTCATCCACTTAATCAATGGAGATTCTAAGGGACCAGGAGGACAACTGTATGGCTTTAATAATGAGTATATTTAGCAGCTACAAGAACAAAAGATATTAAAAAGCTATCCTCTTTCCCCAGGACTCTAGCCTCCCCGTGGCTGTGCTGGTATGGGACATAGAGAACAGGAATGACTATGCCCTGGACGTCTCCATCATGTTCACCATGACAAACGGCTCTGGTTGTAAAGATGACAAGAGTGGTGGGCACTGGAATGAACCATTCTGCCTGAAGAAGGAGGGGGAGTCTGTATCTGGAGTCTTGCTGCATCATCGCACCCCTGTCAACCCTTACACCCTGTGCATCGCAGCCCGAGAGCAGGTTGGACACCTACGGGTCTGGCTGTGTGTGAATGTAGCTGGGAGTATGGCTGAGAGGTTACCATGACAGTGAGAGCAGCACGGAATGGACTGAAATGAGGAGTAACAGATGGATATTGCAGGCAAGTGATTTTGGTTTTGTGGTTGGTGTTTGTCAGGCTGACAGAACCATAAGCCACCAGACTGCATTCAGCCCCCGGGGCACCTGCGAGGAGCTCTGGAATGACCTCATCACCGATGGACGGCTTGATTCACCAGCAGGTGGGTCATTCTCATCAGCTCATTACTGTAACATAGCAATTTTGAAGACAGACTCAAATTATACAACTGTATTGTCTAAAATTACAATTTTGTTACTAGGGTCATTAATCAGGTTTGCTCTATTACCATTTATTTCTGTAATAAACAAAAGTATTTGATCAAATCCAGGGCAAGAATTGTGGAGGAAAAAAATGACCAAATTGACAAAATAAATTGAGCAAACAATATATATATTATATAATTATCATACACATTGATTGTTTATTTTGAGTTACATGAAGTTAGGTTGAAAGATTTCAAAACATTTTTATCTAGTTTTGTGTTTTACTTGATCTTGTTTACAGTAATGATATTTAGCTACCTGTTTGGGGAAAAGGGTTTTTTAAGAAAATCAATAAATCAGAGCATCAGTGACAATTTTAATAGGTCTAAAAGGTTAGTAATATGCAAAAAAAAACAGGTGGGCAGAGAACGCAGGTCACTCTGACATCGTACCATAACCCTGTAAAGCAGGTTTGTCCACATGCCTGTGGTGATTGAGCCGTAGCTTAAGATATGTGATGCTTGTAGATTGTACATTTGTTTTATAATTAAATAAATCCCGGCAAATCTAACAAAATTTATTTATAAAGCACATGTTAAACAACAAATAATAAAGCTATAATACAACAATGAGAATTTTTATAAAAAAGTAATACAACATGTCTGTCTATATATATATCTCTCCAAGATATCATGCTCTGGCAATATAAGTTTCTACTGATTGGGCAGTTATGTTATGTAACGTCAAACTGTTCCAAAGGTTGGGAGCCACCACCGTAAAAGCATGATCACCTCTGCTTTTATACGTAGATCTAGAAACATCTAGAACCTTAAGTCTGGAAGACCTAAGAGTTCTAGCTGGGGGTATGGAGGTGCAGAATTTCAGCCAAATATGTTGGTACAAGACCTTTTAAAGCAAACAGTAGTATTTTAAAATCAGCCCTGAAATGGACGGGAGGCCAGTAGAGTCAGACCAAAACTGGTGATGTAGGGTCTCACTTTTTCTTTCCCGTCAAAAGACACACGACGGCATTTTGGACTAGCTGCAAGCAATGAATGGATGATTGATCCATGCCCACAAACAGAGAGCTGCAATAGTCAATTTGCAATGTATCTCAGGCATTAATCACTTTTTAAAAGTATTTAAATGAAAGATAAGGCTTTACTTTGCCCAGCAGCCTTATTATTTAAGTTATTTTTGACAGCTGAACTAATTTGTTTTTCAAATGTCTGAGTACTATCAAAAACCACCCCAAGGTTCCTCACAAAAGATTCATTGTAAAGAGCCAAATTGCTAAGGAAATAATCAGGGACATCTAGACTGGCAGGATATCCAGGCAAAATGACCTCCTTGAATTCAACTTTAGAAAGTTTAAATTCAACCAGTCTTTATGTGGTAGTATAGTAGTGTAGCCTGTATATCTTCTAAACAATCAAATAATGGCTACAATGAGTTGCTGTGACTAGATTTTAGAGGGAGAAAAATTTGCATGACATCAGCAAAACAATGAAAAGGCATTTTATGTTTCCTAAAAATGGGACCCTGGGGCAGCATATAAAGTGAAAAGGGGGACGGGGCTTAAGATGGAGCCCTGAGGGACCCCGTGGAAAAGGGGGGCTCTACTAGAAAAGTATTCACACAGCTCGACAGAAGAACTTCTATCAGTGAACTATGATGTAAACCATTTGCCCATGACTGTTGCAGACGAGGTGATCCACCATGACAAAGGTAGCTGTGAAGTCTAAAAGCGCCGAAACACCTGAATTCCCAGAGTCAGCAGTTAAACGTATGTCATTGAGAATTCATGAAAGGGCTGACTCTCTACTATGGTGATGTTTAAAGTCCGACTGATACCATGCTCAGCTGAGTATGCATGTAGTTGCATAAGAGCAACTTTCTCCAACACCTTGGATAAAAAGGAGAGTTTATGAATAGGTGTGTAATTTGAGTGAATAGAAGAACCAAGATTTCTCTTTTTAATGAAGTTATATAGAATGCACTCCTAATGGAAAATGCTGTGTCCAGGTCCTAGCCCCCCCACCCAGAAGGGGGAGAAGGTGGCAGCGGCTCTGGTGGCCGGCTGCAGCGTCTCGGCGCTGGGCCATGGCACTCTGGAGTTCTGCCTGGCCTGGGACATGCCCAAAATCACCTTCGGCTCCCGCGAGAGGCAGCACATCAGGTATGGGGCATCGACCGTCCTCATCCCACATGTTCCTGTTTCAAGATGGACAGCACTGGGCTGCATGGGGGTTTTATCACCCATGTGATGCCGAGAAAGTCAGTCATCAGAATGAGTTGTACAGCTGCCAAACCCCACCCATGTTTTCTGGTGCCTAAGCAGCTGGGGGGGGGGGGAGGGGCATTTGAATCTACTGTTTTCTACCGTGGAGCAGTACCAGAATGGATCTTTTGCTTGATGGCCCACTGGGAGTCACCAGGACTGGAGATGACCTTCATCTGGGTCTCTGGGAAATCTCCATTACCTTGTTTCCACCAACACGGTGCTGGAGCCAGTACTTGACTTTTCCCCGATCTGGAGCTGGTTCTACTTTTCCAACGCAAAAAACTGGCCCTGGGCCAGAAGAAATGACTCCAGCACAGCACCACAGAAAAGCTGGTCTTGGAATCTGGGACCATAACGTCAGCGAAAGTGGGACGGGCGATCAATTCAATTTATTTTTATATAGCGCTTTTCACAAGAAGGTTGCCCCAATGCGCTTTACAGGAGTGTGTTTTGGAACATCCTTAACAATGATAACAGATTGTGTCCAAGCCTTCTGCATACCTGGAAAGTTCAAGCCATAACCAGTATAGGTTTGCCAGCTCATTAGTGGAATAACGTTACATCGTTCTTTTAGTCTGTGGAAAATGAAAGATCTGTTTGCTGGCTAGATTTAATAATAAACAATAAACATGTCACAGGTCAAATAAATTAGTGTTTGCAGCTCTCGAGTGGCAAAGAGATCATGACAGCAAAGTTCAGCTTTTATCAGACTCCTTTCATCGTGCGGCTCTTAAAAGGACAGCGGTGAAACTGAGCGAAAATAAACAAACTCACTCACACACAGACTGGGGTGATATACAGCCTTTAAGGAGACAAAGGTGGATATTGGTAATAGACAAGCTCAACAAGTCATACCAGCTGTGTTGGTGGAAATGAGGAATGTCTGTTTGGGTCCAAATTAAGTGTTTTACGTCTGATGATCTCTAGTCAATTTAGTGCCACTTTGTAACTGGAAAGTAATATTTGTTTGAATTGAGTCTGATTTGATTATCCAGTTTGCCTGTAAACACGTGAATTTTGTGCATTGCGTTGTATTCAGGGGCTCATGTTTACACTGGGAGGTCTCTTGGTGGCAGACCATTTCAGCCGATCAGTCTTTGTCACCACCTAACGATGTGGTCGAACCCTTTGATTGTGAAGGGAAAACAAGGGGTTGGTCAGCATTCCTGCTAACGGTGGAAAATTAGTGCTTGTACACTGGTATGGATGGGTGTCCTCTGCTTGTACACAGTAAAAGCACAGGAGGACGTGCTGGGGAGATACTTAATGCGAACTCCAGCATACGACATTGCCTCCCCATGGATATCCTTAAGGGGCAGCAGTTTCTGTCCAAGGTTCTAGTGCCTGGTGCTGATGTCACTGTGCATATGCGTGTGTGTTGCAGGAGGTACACACGGTTCTTCGGCACAGAGGGCGATTCCGGGCCCACCCTGTGTCACCATGCGCTCACACACTACAGGGACTGGGAGAGAAGCATTGAGGCATGGCAGAAGCCTATCCTGCAGGACAGGTGAGCTGGCTGGGCACCCATGCGGACACATGCAGCATCTGCATCGTTATCACGCATGCGGACACATGCAGCATCTGCATCGTTATCACGCATGCGGACACATGCAGCATCTGCATCGTCATCAGAATTGTCTAGGGATGCACCAATGTGACTTTTTCAGTGCTGATACCCAAAGCCCGGACATCATTATTGGTATCGTCCAGTACTGAGTACTGATCTATCAGTGTTTGTTTAGTAAGCTGTGTGCTGTCCTCTACCCCCAACGCCTTGCTGAAGTCGAGAGCCAGAATAAACTCCTTTCCAAATACCGTGTGGACATGAGATTCTAAGTTCACTCTTTATCGATGTCAGTTGAAGTAGGGTAAAAACTAAAATAAACATATGATGTCATTAGAAGTAACTAAACATCCACCTTTATATGACTCATAATTTGTGTTAAGATTTTACCTAATTAGTTCCTTTTAGAAACATTCACACTAAATACACATATTCATATCAAACGTTTTTGGGTAATGCTTCTAATTAACATAAATATGCATTATAATGTAAATGACATACCAACAATGCCTCCAAAGACTGGCACGAAAATCAGTAGCTGAAAAATGCGGGAAAACACAATGCTTGCTCATCCAAACAACCAAGGACGTTTGCTGATGACATCATTAAAGACACGTTAACAAAACATGGTTGCTGATCCTTAAACTACCAGTAGATGGCATTAAAGAACAACATATGTGTGGTTTTACCCCACTACCAAATAAATGGTTACAGAACAAGTTCCTCACTGTGTTGATGAGACTGGGAACATTCTTTTGTGTATAAGGCAACATCAGGCTTGACTTGAACAATGCTTTCCTAACTTATTATTTCCACGTTTACAACTGAAAACAAATTTATTAGTAAAGCTACCATTTAGATTTGGGCAGTATAACGACAACACAAAGTATTTCTTTTCAGCAAAACCGCATCTTTGTTGATTTCAGCATAATGGAATAGCGTTGCTTTTGAAAGTACTGTATACCGAGGTGTGGCGTCTGGACGGTATGAAAAAATAGATATCACCTCGGCCTACTACTATTAAATATTTTAGTTGTATATGACCCGAGTCGGGGGCGGCATGGTGGTGCAGTGGTTAGCACTGTCGCCTCACACCTCTGGGACCCGGGTTTGAGTCCCCGCCTGGGTCACGTGTGCGGAGTTTGCATGTTCTCCTCATGTCCTCGTGGGGTTTCCTCCAGGTACTCCCGTTTCCCCCCACAGTCCAAAAACATGCCGAGGCTAATTGGACTTGCAAAATTGCCCGTAGGTGTGCATGTGTGCGTGAATGGTGTGTGAGTGTGCCCTGCGATGGGCTGGCTGGCCCCCCATCCTGGGTTGTTCCCTGCCTCGTGCCCATTGCTTCCGGGATAGGCTCCGGACCCCCCGCGA
>JAODJX010000015.1:16158661-16172247 GCA_026776945.1 Isichthys henryi
ACACATGTGACCCAGACTCGAACCCGGGTCCCAGAGGTGTGAGGCAACAGTGCTAACCACTGCACCACCATGCCGCCCCCGAATCTGATTTCAAAAACCATAATTGAAAACTAAACAAATAATTTTTTTAGATTTTTTTAAGATAAGAAATATTTAGAATTTCTTAAATAACTGAACCACAGGCTCTCTGCACATTTAAGGGAGGTAAGAGAAAACATTCAGTAGGGTTAAGTACCATCCATGCTTTGCTTATAGTGTTTGCAAAAGCATGTGTCCGTGTGTCTTTGTCTGCGTGATCATGTACATATAAGATTGTAGGGAACAATATCGAAAAAATATAAATAGCTGTTATTTTGATCTTGTCAGGACATTTTTGGTCCCCACAAAGGGAACCTGAGTTTTTTAAAACATATAAAGACAATCAAGATCCTAAAAATGCCAAAAGTCTTGTATTTGGTTTGGTTGCTTATGGTTATAATTTGGGCTGGTTAGGGGTAATATTGTTATAGTTGGAATTAGGGTTACGCCCATGTAGAGTAATAGACAGATCGGGCTACTGGCATTTGGTCACGCCGTTTTGATTTAAGCCGAAAGTGTATTTTAAACTGAGATATGCTGCAGACGTTTTTCTCACCCAGTTTCTCTGGAAAAAAACATCACTAAAGGCATTAAGAATGGATGAGATAGTAATGGTAATGTAAGCACAGACATCGTAATGTTTATTTTTATATATTTATAGTTTTTAATTAATATGGGAAACCCTCGCAAGTAACCACAGGGACATAATTGAGTTAGTTGTTGTTACACGAAGGTTTTTTTTGGGGGAAAGAGAATGTAGCGAAGTGAGTGACAGAATAGCCTGGTTTTAAATACCTTTAAATCTATTAATAAGAGGGTAGAGAAAATATAACCATTTGATGGTGTACTGGGTTAACTCTGGCAAAGGAGTATGGCACTACTGTTAAAAGACAGACCCCGAAGGATTAATGAGTATAAAAGACAATCTTGTCGACGGGCTTTTTATCAAGCCTATAGGAACCGAAACTTAATTTGCTGGCATACGGGAATCCGGAAGTCTTGCGTACATAGAGCTTATTGGCCCCAGCAACACCTGGATTCAATAATAATAAAAAATGAGGAATGTGCTCTTAATTTGTCTGAAGTGTTTCACCTGTATCTTGACAGAAATGCATTAAATAACAAAAGGGAAAGGGGGGGGGGGGGTCTGCTGATATTCCCCCTATTTCTGAGCATGCTGGTTGTACCACCTTTAGCAGAAAAAACTGCAATCAAACACTTGCTGTAAGAGATCCCCACAGCATCACTCTGCCACCATGTGACTGTGGCCATGATGTTCTTTGTGTGGAAGCTGTGTTAGCTACACGCCAGATGTTGCAGGACCCATGTCTTCCAAATGGCTCCACTTTTGACTCATCAGGCCACAGAACATCCTCCCATAAGTGTTGGAGGTAATCAAGGTGCTTTTTGGCAAATGTTAGATGTTCCTCTTAGTTGTGGTTTCTGCCTTGCAAATCTCCCATAGACACATTTTTGTCCAGTGTCTTTATAAACAAGGGATCATGATGTCAGACATTAACTGATGTGAGAGAGGCCTGTTATTCCATACAGTAGATGTTCATTTGGGATCTGCTGCAGCATCCCTGATGAGTTGTGTTTTGTTAATCCTCCCACCTCTGGCAGATTTCACACCATTCCAATTTTTTCCCATTTGGAGATGATGCCTCTCACGGTGGTTCGCTGGAGTCCAAGGGTTTTAGATGCTTTATGTATTAATCAAAGGCTAATTTAAAAATTGCGTTGTGCTGATTCATATTGTACTTTGTACACTCAGTGACAAAAAACAGTAGTGCACTCAGAAGTAATGGTCTGATTTGGATGTAATTTGGTACACGTTCAGACCAGTGATGGGTATGTAAATGATTCGATTTGTAAGGAGCTGCCATGTCTAGTCCTCGTAGACGCATTAGACAGCATTAGCAGTACGTGAGTAGTTTGATAGGGGTCACATTGTGGGTTTGCATGATGCCGGTTGGTCGAATTGTGCAATTTCCCGGCATGTGGGACATGCAGATGTCACAGTCGCCCGATGTTGGCACCAATGGGCACATCAGGGACCCACATACGTTGTGAAGGTTCCAGTTGCTCAAGACAGACCACACCATGGAAGATGAGTCTCTGCCAGGGTTCCATGTGTGCAGAGTTTGCATGTTCTCTCCATGTCGTCATGGGGTTTCCTCAAGGAACTCCAGTTTCCCCACATGGTCCAAACACATGCTGAGGCTAACTGGAGTTGCCAAATTGCAGTGGGTGTGTGAATGGTGTATTAGTAATAATAACAATAACAATAAAAATAATTATTGATACTTTATTGATCCACGTGGGGAATTTGTCTTTACGCCTCCCGCAACTTGCTCTATTTTGTAGAGTAAGTTGTCCTTGAAGTTAGTGTGTCCTGTTATGGGTTCTTCCCTCCCTTGCACCTGTAGCTTCTGGGTTGGGCTCCAGACCCACCGTGACCTTGATAGGATAACCATAATGGATGTAAATTTGGCCAGCATCCTCCTCTCAGCCACCTCCTCAGTGGAGTCCAAAGAGCGGCCCAGGACAGAGCCAGCACTCCTCACCAGTTTGTTCAGTCTCTTCCTGTCCCTTCCTGAGCTCCCGCACCCCCAGCAGACCATCGCGAAGAATACAGCAGATGCTACCATAGTGTCATAAAAGGTCCTGCACACATTAAAAGACCTCAGCCTTCTCAGCAGGTGGAGACGGCTTTGGCCCTTCCTGTATAGGGCATCTGTGTTATGTGACCAGTCCAGGTTGTTGTTTATCCAACATATTTTTCCTGTAGCTACAGCTCAGGCCTTAGATCACAGGTGGGCGTCACATGATTCTTCAGGGTTTCATGACTGTAAATATCTGGCACCTTAACCTAGTGCTCGGTTCATCCTGTGGCACTGGTTCTCCTTACCACAAGTGGCCACTAGGTGGCTTACATTCCACACTAAGGCTCCAAGCCAGTAAGCTGAGCATCATATCAATTTACATTTTGAGCCTGAGATTGCTTTGCACCCAAGGCTGCTCATCATTTGCGTCGCTGGATTAAACTGCTAGTTTTCAAGAACCAGGGATACTTCAGAGGGAAATAGCAACTAGATTAGCTGATTAGTCTTTGATTGGTTAGATTTGTTTTTCGACTCAGACCCAGGCACAGTTGACATTCTTTGGGGTACTATCACTCACGCTCTCACTCCCTTCCCTGATGGAGTGGGTGATATGGGCTGGTCTCCACAGGGTTCCGAGGGACCCTCTGACTTGCGGGGGTATTAAACTCCTTGGCCTGTATTTTACCCCCGCTGCCCTCGGATCATGGGCCTTACTGTGCATGACCTCACCGTGCAGTCGGGTCCTGGGGACGGCAGGATTTATCTCAGGGGAGGAAAAGCCCAAAGACACTTTGTTATTTAATATCATGTTATATCTGTATAGACTGATGAGGGAATGAAGGCGTCTGATTTGCTCTGTCTGTCTTTTTAGGTGGTCCAACACTGTATAACCAGGTATTTCTTGCTGTTTATTCCCAACTCTTTGCCTGGATGCACAACACATTCATATTAGGCAAGTTTCCCTGCAGTTTTCATATTTATTATTTTTTTATTAACTTCTGTATATTGTGGTACGGAGACTCAATGGCATCAGTTGTAACTTCACACCTCCAACAATGAGGGTTCATTTCCTGATATGTGGGACTGATCCCTAATCCATGGCTGTGTCGCTGGTGGTCTTCCCCTGGGGGCTGCATGCTACTATCTATCCATGCTGTGTGGAGGCCTTCATCCTCTGCCACCAGCCAGCATGGTTGTGCAGGAGGGCCACCATGTCTGTGCCCAGGTGAAGGGCTGCTCCCAGCACATCGATAGCGACCCCCAGGCAAACCAGCAAGTCCAGACCGATAAGGTAGGGGTCGGAGATGTCAGCGAGCCAGACCTCCTGCACCACCATGTGTCCAGCCAGCTGGACTCACAGCTTCATTTACCCCTCGAGGCCATGTGCACACCAGTCACCGACGTCAGCTGCATGTCCGTTGTCTCCCAGCCAACTGGTGCGGCTCTGCTGGTGCCTGGTAACACACCCGGATGAATCGGGGTGATGAGGGCCCCGTGTCTACCAGGGCTCAGCAGGGCATCTTGTCTACCAGGCAGTTGACATGCAGGCCGGTAACCTCGCCAAGCCGGAACACTCTGGGTGCAGCTGCAGGGGTTGGACCGCTGTGCATGGTGGGTGGTACCCCCCTTACAGCGCCACCTGTCCGGCGTTTCCCAGTTGCTGTTTGAGGTGAGGGAACGGCACTGAAGCAGGGCAGTCGCGGGCGAAGTGTCCGACCACTCCACAGCAGTAGCAGAGGGTAGCAGCTGGTGGGCAACATCTCAGCTATGGCTCGGTGTGGGTCATTCGTCCTCGCTGTCAGAGCCCCCCAGGCATGCAGGTGCAGCTTCGACGTGACATGGCCGGCGACTGACATGATGTGGCAGACGGAAACAGGATCGCCTTGGCTCTCTCCACCTCTGCCAAGGCCTCAGGAAGCATAGCCAGCACCCGCAGTTGGACGTGCTGGTGCAGCCAATCTGGTATTAATACCATGACAAAGGCATGGAAGGTCAGTTCTTCCTGTGCAGCACCAGGGAAGTGCAGGTAGCCCTTCTGCATGAGGATGCGGAGGTCCACGACAAAAGCACCCAGGGATTCGCTGTCCTGGCTTCATATCACTGGTCCAAATAATCAGACAGATTTGGGTTCAATCACAAGGTGGCTTTTATTGCACCTTTACCATTCGCACTTACAACACACATACTGCCTACACACACACACACAAGTGGGGCACTTTTTTCCCCCAATGGTTCACAAACGTTTTACACTGCAAACCACCTCGGAAAGTACTACCTCTCTGACATTTACATACATACTGATCCCTTCATGTACTGCATGAGGTCTGTTTGTGTTTTTTTAAACAAAGTTACAAGCTTTGTGTTTCATATTAACAGTGGAGTTATCCATTATCATAAATTATATACTTTCTTCCTGCAAAGGCTTGTTGGTGTCTCATCCTGGGTTGTTCCCTGCCTTGTGCCTGTAGCTTCCAGACCCTAATGACCCTCAAAGCCTTGACTACCGAATGTTAGCTTACCATTTAATACATCCCAGACCTTATCATGCGCTATTTTTACAAGATTGTAAGTCCCCCCTCCCATCAGCCAACTCTATCCCTAGTACAGACTCTAATCCGACAATCTTAATACTGGTAACTCTCATTCTCTTGGATGAAAGAATATGGTCAACGGCCTCAAGGCCGATTCATAAGAAGCTCTCTCTCTCTCTCTCTCTCTCTCATTGTCTCATGACACATGAATACACTCCTCAGGTTCTAGTTTGTTTGTTCTGCTCACAGAACCAGTTTCACACACCGAGACCCACTGAAACTGCAGTGCAAAGGTTTCTGCAAAGAAACCAATAAAACGATTTCGCTTCAGTTTCAAAGTCCACATTTGTGCTCCATGTTTATTGGCTGCTCTGTAACAGTTCACGGGTTGTTGGGATCTGTTGTTTCACTGCCACATTTTGTGAAAGAGGTGGAATCTGAATGTGAAATTACAGCGAGAAACACATCTTATATAGAAATTCAACCGTTACAGCGTACATACTGTATGTTTTCAGAATATATTGAAATTTAGAATCAAATAGAACCGAATCTTTATGTATGGTTCATATGGAGATGAAGACTGAAAGCTTCAGCGTTATTTTAATCTTGTTCATGTTCGTCATTAAATCTGATGGTATGTATCCCAGAAAAATAAGTACTACATTAAGAAGCCAGTTTTATGTCTAACTTGTTTAACGTGTATGATTAACATGATCTTAAGAAAAGGAATTTTTGATGTACTAATTATTACAGAAATAACTGCTTACCAAACACTCAAATAAATGATTTGTAACTGATGATTGTGCTTGTTATTTAATGCTTATTGTTATGAAGAGATTTTATATCTCTTATCCCTGTGTCAGGTTTCCTGCTACACGGCTCTGCTGGTCCTCTAACAGCCCGACTGGGAGGAGCTGTACTGCTGCCCTGCTTTGTGGACAGACCCCTGCCTTTGGAGGAGCTGGAGGTGGACTGGAGAAGGACTGATTCAGACACCATCGTGCACCTATTCCAGGGGGGTCAGAGCAGACCTGAATCACAGGGGGACGCCTACAGGGGCAGAGCCCACTTCTTCTCTCAGGAAATCCCCAAAGGCAACTTCTCTCTGCTGCTTGAGGGTGTGAGGACTGCAGATGCAGGAGTGTACAAGTGTGTGGTTTATACAGAGCAGGAGAACCATGAAACACGGGTGGAAATACAGGAAGCAGGCAAGTGAGCCTTTCTGATATATGGCTTAACACAGATGTGTTTATATTATCATTTGAGTTGATTATTATGTTGGTGCATGTGGAGTTGGGCTGGGAAAATCCTTTTTAAATATATATTTGAATTAAAATAATAGAACAGACTTACAGTAATACTGGAAGAAATTGGAATATTCCTGATACCTGTCACGCTCGCCGACCAAGCGGGGTGAGCAGGCAGGCAGGCGGCCAGGAAACAGGAGAGCAGGCAAGGATACGGGGAAATACTGGGGTTTATTCGCATAGCAGGGATTCGGAAACATTGGACACAGACAAACGTCAATGACTGACAAGGGAAACAACCACGACTCGGACTTAAAAAGACAAGACTGATCAAAATAATCGGACACGGCTGGAGACGATCAGGGAGGCACACGTAGGTAATCAGGGGGGCGTGGCACACACACGAGGATCGTACGAGCTGGGCATCACAATACCAAGGTTATAGGAGACAGTTTCATATGGGGGGGACCTAATAATTTACATGCAAAGGTATTTTTGGAGAGGACAAATGAAATCCAAAAACAGATATTGGGGGGCGAGGGTAAACGTCACCCTCATCCTTCTTGGTTCCTACGCCCCTGAAGTATAAAATTAGAGAGGACTGTAACATTTCATCCTACCTATCGAAATGTCCTACCGTTGTGTTCTGCACAGGTGCACAATGAAATTATATCCTTTTATGCTTGAAGAACCACCGATCAAGTTGTTGTATCTTGCGTTGGAGTTAGACCTACATGAGTCTTGCGTAATTTATCGAATTCGTGTGCTTTTTAGTGTTCATACGTGTTAATTTTTTAAAGCATTTATCAGTTTACTATCAGTATCACACTGATAAAATTTTGGTACAGGTCTTTTTGGTTGGTACGCATGTGTGCCGAATGAATACAGCAAATGTGGAACTTTTGTGCATTTGTGTGTTTCCCTTGAACAACATTTGGAATGGGGCGAATGAAGCTACGCCAATACACATGAGTGCATAATTACGGGGAACACAGATAAACCAGTATTTAAACGTAGAGTTAATTTTTTAAATGTGTACCTTAATGGATATTTGATATTTATTCACTTGAGAGAATATTTATTATGAAAGTAATTGTACTTTTTTATTAATAGATTGTACCAGTATTGACCGACTTTTTTTTATTTAAGAAAGGCAATTGTACTTTGTACAGTAAACCACTGTTTAATAAAGGAAAAAAAGAAGCAATTTATATTGTTTCTTTTATCCTGCTGTACCAAAAACGTACCGAACATTGACTTCAAAACCGGGATACATACCGACCCGTGATTTTTGTGTACCATGGGGTAAGGTAGCTGTCAAATATGACGTGTGTGCATATTAAGCTATAGTTGTACATACATGAAATTCCTTTTGTCAGGAAATTACTTTTTCTGTCAGAATACGATTAAAAAATTCACAACTTTAAAAAAATACAAATATGAAACTGTGGTTTCTTCATTTTGAATACGAATTGACAACCATGGCATTACTGTCAGAAATACTTCACGGGGTCAGTCATTATGTATTGAGCTGGAGAAACATCGATTCTACAAACTGCGCATGCGTTCAACTTGCGTTCATCTTCCTAGAGCTGTCGTGCTGTGGCTGTATCCCGTACGTTATCGGTTACCTCGCAAGTTTCACATTAAAATACATTTACAAATGTTTTTTGTCTAAGTGTTGTAAACTGTTTTTAAAAACACGTTTTACATTGTTATATACAGCCATGGAAAAAGAGACCACAGCACAATTTTTTGTCATTTCTAAATTTATGGCCATGCGTCTGTGAATAATAAAATTTTATTTTGCAAACTGCAGCCTGGTTTCCTCTCTGTTTCTCATTAATGAAGGGCTTCTTCCTTGATTTGTGGGACTTCAGTCCTGCTTCTAGGAGCCTGTTATGAACTGTCCTAGCAGTGCACTTCACACCTGCACGGTTCCCATTCCTTTTGAAGGTCACTTGATGTCATCCTACAATTTGTGAGAAGCTGTCGGATAAGTTAACGGTCATCTCTGGCATTAGAATGCCCCTTCCGCCCTTTACCTGGCCTGTTTCTGGTCGCTCCCAGTGTCTCCTGCTTCACCTTATGCTCGTGTGCTGCTCAGTGTAGCCTTCTGACAGCAGAACCACGATTAAACCAGGATTGAAAAAATGCATGCTTGCTTAAAAACGTGAAGTGGTCTCAAATTTTTCCACGGCTGTATGATTTAACCTATACAAGAATTTACAAAATATTCATTTATAGACTAATACAAATGTGTGTTTACTTGTACATGCAAGTCTTATGAGACAGCTACCTTACACCGTTCTTATTAAATTATTTGATATCAGTTCTGTATATAATGTGTCTGTATCGTTCACATATTTATGGTAGCACATCCTGATAGATAAAATTTACTATCAAAGCTTTGCTGGTATAAGAAAATTATCATAACAAAAGGGCAGGGGAATGGTGTTCAGTTGAACTGTGTGTGTATGTGGGTGTGTGTAAGTGTTGTATCAGTTCAGTGTCTTAGTGTTAAGGAGTCTGATGGCCAGCTTGGTCAGTTATCATTCTTGTTTGTATGAGGTTGTGACATGAAATATTGTACATTCGCTGTCTCTACCGCGGCTTAATTGTGTAATACTGCTGCAGCATTCTCTATGTTCTATCTACTACAGCACATCGCATTGGTACATCGCTCTGCCTTATATCATCGTACTACTCCATGTTGAATGTTCCACTGTATGTTAGATGGTTAGTGTTTCATAATTAGGCTGCACAATATTGGGAAAAAAATAATTTCTGCAATAAGTATTACATTATTTATAAAGAGAAAATTACTTCAAAATAAATCAATTTCTTAAACATGTCTGTTCTTGAGTGATTTAAACAGCAAGGATGAAAATGGTTAGGATTGGCAGTCATTAAAATTGCACAGCTTCCCAAGTTGTTTCCTATAACAACTGTAGCAAAACATAAACCCCATGCACCCGGGGAATATTATCACCAAGATTTAGAAATACTGGAACTGTATTGAAAAATAATGTTTATGAAATCAGGCAAGTCAGAATGTAAAGTAAGAGTTTCATTGTACTTAGTACACGACACTGCTTTTCTATTTACAGTTGTTCTGGCCATCTAACTGCACCATATATAAACACACTGTACTGTGACAAAAGGTGACCATACTGCCATCCCAATTTCTGATGGCACTGCAACTCGCACATGTGTGGCATTAATTCCTCGTATAGGTATACAAATGACGCAGGGAATCTATGCATGGAACCATGATGCATGGGGTCTTGTGAACCTTCATATTGCAATTCCCAAACACATGCAGCTGCTGAGGGTGCTCTCAGTAGTCCTGTAGAAATATTGTGAAGATGCTGGGTAGGAGGCTTTGAAGCAAGTAGAGATGCTGCTGGGCTTTCTTAGCTATGGAGATGGTGTTGAGGGATCAGGTGAGGTCCTCTGCCAGGTAAACACCAAGGAATTTAGTATTTTTGACACAGGTGAGCCATTGATTTTCAGCGGAGAGGGGATGCTCCTAGTTCTTCTGAAGTCAACAATAATCTCTTTTGTTTTGTCCATGTTCAGAGACCGATTTTTGGCTCTGGACCAGTCTAACCACTGCACCCCCTCTTGGTACGCTCACTCTGTCAAGATGTGCTTCCTACCTGATTTGAGCTTGTTAAAAATATATGGAGAGGGAAAGAAGTATTTTTAAAAAAGTAGGACATTTAAATAAAGTATTTCCGCCTATCGAGATGTACTACCTGTAGTTTTAACACTGGTAAGACAATCTGATAAGGTATTTTGGACTATTGAGATGCGCTACTTGCATTACATTAGTTTAATTTTTGAATTTAGTTGCTTAATTTTAGGACTATACGCTTTCAATTTCAGCCCATAAAAATGACGATAAGATTTTTTGATAGGATAGCACCAATCAGTAGATATACCTGTCAAAACATGCTATTTTAGGACAACTCCACAAGGTAGGAAATTTTGCTTTATTAATTTTCTATTATTTATTCAGGGTTAGGGTTACTGGTGTTAAGGTTTTTGTGGATCATTATGCTTCCAGACCACGGGAAAACGTGTTTTATCACATATTCTCACAACGCGGACTGAGGAAGCAGGAGCGGGGAGACGGAGAATCAGGGAAAAAGGGATTATTAGGAATCAATCCTATCAAGGGCACAGAAAACATGTAACATCAATGACCAGACTGGGGAAAACATACCTAACGCAGATTTAAATACACAAGGCTAATGACAGCAACAAGAAACAGCTGGTAAACACGGGGATTCCACACGAGGTAGATGAAGGGGCGTGGCACACAGGAGGATCGGACGAGCGGGGCATGACACATATCTGCTAGTGTTTGTAAGATGTTGCTGCAAAAGCAAGCTGTGCCAAACATGTTTGCTTTAGCATGAGGGGCTCTATAAACTCTTTATAGGCGCCTCATGTTGATCGATTTCTTTTTATTTTAATTTTATTTGTTTATTTCATTTTTAACACATGTAAAATATTGCAGTGGGTGAGCTGGCCAAAGAGGAGGGACAGATTAGGAGGGGGGAAAAAAAGGAGTAAGTGAGAAACATGTCAAGAGTGGATGAATTCAGAAATGTGAATTTATCCAGAAATGGATAAATTCAAGAACAAACAAAATTAGAGTGAAGAAAGTAACACAACTATACAAGCATATAGAATCTTAGTATTGCTTGGATAGGAGCGTGCAAGTATACATACATGTGTGCTCAATTGTGTAGGCGAGATGCGATCTAGTGTGCGTGTGTTGCGTTTGTGTGTGTATTTTGTGCATGCGTTTTCAACATGGAATGTACTAAATAGCTAGGTTGGGAGGCCGCAACCACACCCCACAAGAGCCAGAGGTCGGCGAAGACAGACCCGGGAGGCCCAGGACGTCCGCAGCCCCCGAAGAGCACGGAAGAGCCGGGGTCCCACTCCAGCCGGGGGAGGAGGGAGGTCCCAGATGCAGCCCCCGCAGCCAAAAGAGCATGAGCCCCAGAGAACAAGCCAAGGCCAGGGCCCCTAGGACCCCAGGCGGCCGGGGGCCAACCAGCCCCCAGTAAAGAGCCCCACCCACGCCGGAGAGGCCCGAGCCCCCCCCGGGCCACCACCCCGAGGAAAAGGGCCAGCAACCATGCCCAGGAGACAAACCGCACCTAGGACAGAGCAGCAAGCCCTGGACCCAGGCACCCACCATCCACACAGACACCCCGCAAACACACCTCGCAGCCATGCACATAGACCATACACACATCCCGACAACATACACAGACACCCATACACAGAGACAAAAAGACATACTGTAAGCCCATCCACTCCCGACTGCCCTCCGACGTGCGGGAGAACGGATGCAACTCCCGCCGCCAGCCAAGCAACCACCCAAGCGTCTCCACCCTCTACCCCGGAAGCAGGGGTGTAGGAAGACCCGCCCACTCTCCTCCCCCGTGCACCTGTGTGAGAGGTAGAGTGTTGGATGTGTGTGGAGATGTATGAGACTGTATGTAGTGTAGGGGTGAGTATGACTGTTGAGAAATGAAGGTGAATTTAAAATTGATGGGGGAAGCGTAGAGGAGCGCGGTTTGTGAACAGCTCTCCTCCACATCACCCCCCCATCAAGACCCTCAATGTATATGGTGTGAGTAAAATTGAGGGGCGGCAGCAGCACAGAGGCGAGTGAGACCACCGGCCTCTGAGTAGTGCCCCCACCCCGCAAGGCCCTGTGTGTATACTGGTACAGTATGTGATGACTAAAGTGCAATTAAAACAGGGGGAGGCAGAAGGCCGCGCAGCACAGTGAGTAAGGCCACGTAAATGGCCCTCCCCACCGTAGTATGCACGGCATACAGCCACCCCAAGGTACTACATGTGTGCGTGGCATGTTGCTGAATGAGGGCGGAGAGGGGCTGGGAAAAACTTATTTTTAAGACTTAGACCTACAAGCTAGTCTTTAGTTTTATTTTGTTGTTAATTTAGTCATATTCACCTACAGACTACAGTCACCATCATCCACCTCTCCCATCATACTGCACTCCCCACTGGGTCAGACTGTCACCATGGTTACTATTGTTGTGCCACACCTCCCTCACCACGCCACGTCACATGACCAACATACCAACACAACGCAGAGTGCTACAACGGGTGCGTCCTGGGCCTGGCCTGGCCTGGCCTGTCCACTGGAGTTATCGAGCAGGAAGCAGTGTACGGCCAGGGTAACATTAATATATAATTATTAGTACTGTAGAAGCCTTATGCCTTTATTATTTAGAAATGTGACCAAACGTTTTTGAGCAATAATTTTATATTCAGATAATGTGCATTGTTAAATTAAATAACATAATGTGCAAGTGGAAAAAAAGAGTGACAGAGTTTAAGTGCACAGATTGAGTTAAAAAAAAATTATATTAGACTCGCTAAGAGGAATGTTGAAAGGAAGATATTTTAACTCCAAAAGAGCTCTAAAAGCTGAAATTACTAATGTGCAGGATAGTAAGTGTCTTATAATTGAAAATGAAACTGATATAGTAAAGGAGTTTAATGATTGTTTTACACAGTAGAGAACGCAATTAACCTGCCACCATTTAGTACAAATACAGCATTGTCTATGACCAATATATGTATAACTGAAGCTGATGTGGTACAAAGCCTAGCTAATCTCAGAATAAATCACAGGGCCCTGATGGCATTTTACCTTCAGTTTTAAAAGAGATTAGGAATATTATTTGCCGACCTTTAACTTTACTATTTCAGAAATCCTTATCTACTGGTGTGATACCTTCTGATTGGAAGCATGTTAATATAACGCCCATATTCAAAAAAGGGGATAGAAGTAATCCAGCAAACTATAGGCCAACCAGTTTAACTTGCATAACTGGAAAAGTAATGGAAACTATAATCCAAGTGAAAATGGTAGATTACCTGGATGCAAATAACATTCTGAGGGATGTTAGGAAAGGTAGATCCTGTTTAACTAATCTACTTGAGTTCTTTGATGAAGCTTCAAGAGAAATTGATCATAAAAAGGCATATGATGTGATCTACTTAGATTTCCAGAAGGCCTTTGATGTTGTCCCCCACAAACGGCTCTTGCTTAAGCTCAAAGC
>JAODJX010000015.1:16212429-16225020 GCA_026776945.1 Isichthys henryi
GTCTGGGCCTCCCTGCTGAGACTGCTGCCCCCACGACCCGACCTCGGATTAAGCGGGAGATGATGGATGGATGGATGATCCTTCTTGAATACCTCCAGAAAGCCAAGAGGTTAAACCCACATCAGGCCCAATGGGCCATGTTCTTTGCTTGATTCGAATTTGCTGTCACCTACCTTACAGGGAAAAAGAACATCAAAGCTGACGTGCTCTCTCGCCAGTTTGATCCACCCGATACCAGCCGCTTGGAGGAAACGAGCAGTTTTACAGTGGATCCACACATCTCCAGGCTCAGGCCATCCCGGAATCTCTGCCACAGAATACTTGATTGCCAGGCGATATTGATGGCCAGGGAGGAGAGTGACCACAGAGAGGTATGTCCTGCCCAGTGTGTTCACAGTTGAAATCAGCCCACCAACCACCTGCTGGCCTCCTGCATCCCTTACTTGTGCCATCCTGTTCATGGTATGACATTAGATTTCATCATGGATTTGCCTCCCTCGAAAGGTAATACCGTCATATTGGCAGTAGTGGATCCGTTTTCGAAAATGTGCAGACTGATCGCTCTACCCAAGCTTCCAAACACTACTGACCTAGCTGAGGTGTTAATAACATGGGTATTTCAATGTTACGGAATCCCTGAAGATATTGTGTCTGACAGGGGTCCACAATCCACATCCCGAGTTTTCAAGGCCCTATGTAACAAACTGAACATTGCTTTGAGTCTAACATCCACTTACTATCCACAGTCAAACGGATTTGCCGAGAGGACTAACCAAGAGGTAGCAAAAGCCCTCCGGATTCTGTATAAGGACCGACAGATGGAATGGGCTACTCGCTTGGTCTGGGCTGAGTATGTGCTAAACACCCGCATCAACCCCGTCACCCATATGTGACCATTTCAATGTGTCTTAGGGTATACTCCTTCTCTTTTCCTTTGGGAGACTGATCCTTGTGATGTACCCCAGGTAGAGGACTGGTACCATAAGGCCAAATCCGTCTTGCAGACGACCCAACAGGCCCTTTCCCACCAGGCTTCCCACCAGAAGACCCAGGCTTATAAACAGAAGAAACCCACCCCGTCTTACCGGCTGGGGCAATGAGTTTGGTTGTCCACCCGTAACTTAAAGCTACCCTCATGCCGCAAGTTGTCAGCCCGGTTCATCGGGCCATTTAAAATCATCATACGGGTAGGTCCCGACTCCTTTCGGTTGGCTCTACCTAAAGTATACCGAATCTGTCGCCCTGGTCTGCCTTCTTCTCCTGCCCATCCCATTGTCTCTCTGTCTCGTCTGTATTCGTAGGATTGACTAACCCGCAATTTTCCCGACTATCTGCCCGTCTCATCTCTTTGGCTTTAGTTTAGACCTATTTGTATTTATTGTTTAATGCGTGTTTGGAGACAAGAGTTGAATTTATTAATTTCCTGGAGGGTAATTAATTATTATTATTATTATTTTATGTGGCTGATGGGTGGGCTTGGATTAAATCTGGGTGGGCCTGGGTGAAGCTTATCACCTCAGGTTTTCATAAACAGGCTCAGATATGTTCAATATGGTGACCACAACAATAACATAGTCATGACTGTGGTGTCCTAGCTAAAGAGCACCACTAGAGGGAATGCACACATTCACTTGTATTGACTATAGCTGTGGCCAAAAGTTTTGAGAATGACACAAATATTAATTTTCACAAAGTCTGCTGCCTCAGTTTTTATGATGGCAATTTGCAAATACTCCAGAATGATATGAAGTGATCAGATGAATTGCAAAATCCCTCTTTACCATGAAAAAACCATTCCCACTGCATTTCAGCCCTGCCACAAAAGGTTCTGACCTCATTTAAGTGATTTTCTTGGTGACACAGGTGACAGTGTTGACGAGGACAAGGCTGGAGCACTCTGTCATGCTGATTGAGTTAGAACAGCAGACTGGATGCTTTAAAAGGAGGGTGGTGCTAGAAATCATTATTCATCATCTGATAACCATGGTTACCTGAAAGGAAACCCGCGCAGTCAAAATTGCTTTGTACAAAAAGGGCTTCACAGTCAAGGATATTGCTACTAGTATGACTGCACCTAAATCAACCGTTTTTCAGATCATTCAAGAAAAGAGGTTCGATTGTTGTGAAGAAGGCTTCAGGGTTCCTAAAGTTGATTCAGCTGTGGGTACCACCAATGCAGAGCATGCTCAGGAATGGCAGCAGGCAGGTGTGAGTGCATCTGCAGGCATATTGAGGTGGAGACTTTTGGAGGATGGCCGCCAAAGAAAGGCAGCAAAGAAGCCACTTCTCTCCAAGAAAAACATCACGGACAGACTGACATTCTGCAAAAGGTACAGGGATTAGTCTGATTAGATTAGATTCTAAAATATCTAGGTATTATTCTCGCAAAAGAAAAAGAAGTAATTGTTGAAGAAAATGTTCAAAGTCAAATTTCCATATTCCAAACTAGACTAAATCTTTAGTTGTGGAGAGACACTACAATTTTTGGGAGATTTTTTATGACTAAAGTTGAAAATATTTCAAGAATAATTTACCCTGTCTCAGTTCTACATATTCCTTGAAAGATCGTAAGAAGAATTAAATAACTTAATTTTGACTACATGTGGAAAATAAGCCCCCCCTTTTTAAAAAAAGATATTTTTTATACCAAATGGGCTTAATCTATGCTGAGCACAAGACACGGGCAAATTCACACGCGACAGTAAGAAAATGCAGCCGGCAACAACAATAACAGCACAACAAGGGCTATTTACAGCAGCATGCGGAGCACGTCCATGTCCAATGGAATGTTTCTCCAAATGGGTTATGAATATGTCAGAAAAAAATCGTGAAAGCATAATTTTGCAGCTTTAAGGCTTCAATGCAATACTATGATTTAAAAAAACTGCATGGTCACTTCTGACAGGCAAAATCAACATAATAAATATAGGTGATAAGTACAAATTATTTAAAAATAAACTGTAATAAACCAAATCGTGATTAAGTACCATTTCTTTAAAGTATTCGTTATAACAAACATACACAATAATTAAAATAAATGATAAATACGAACTGCCGTAAAGCAGTAGCCAGCATAAATCACGTACTTTATGCACATGTGTAGTCCAAATCGGTTTACCGTCGGGAAAATCAACCCGCTGCTGTAAAGCAGTTATGAGCGGAAATGTGCGCGTGTAGTCCAAATCGGCTTTCTCATCATGTCTCGGGTAGAGACATGCAGCGTGTTTGTGAATGCGTGCATGTGTTGTCATTTTGATTAGTGATTTCTGAATTTCTGTAGGGTCTGCGTATTTTCAGTGCGTTTACAGATGCATTATGAACTTGAATGATATCATTTGTTGCTTTGCAGTGCGTTTTTCTATTAGACGTGCGTTTCTTATTTCGAATTGCATTGGACTTTCTCGCCCACCGTACTAAATCCACTTTCTGGGGATTATCCCGGTTTTGTATACCTTTGCACATATATATATATATATATATATGTTTTCATTCACGTTAACAATCAGCCACTTACCCGTGATTTGCTTCTGGAAAAAAGCTTTCATACGATCCAGCCTTTGCCGCAGTTCAGTTCTATCCAGCGTGTTTCAGCTACAGTTGCAAACCGAAAGTGAAAGTATGGTCAGAGAGACATATAGCGTAGAGGTATAATCGCATTAATTAAAGCGTGTGTATATATACTTTATATATATAAAGTACGTAGAGGAATTTGGCTTTCTTATACAAACGGTTCATTGTGTAAGAAAAGAGGCAATCTTGACTTAATAGGTGGAAATGCAGATCAAAATTTTCAGCGTTATTTTGATCTTGTTCGAGTTCGTCGTTTCCTCTGATGGTATGTATCACAGAAAAACAAGTTCTACATTTCAAAGGCAGTTTTATGTATAACTCGTTTAAATATTAAGATGAGCCTAAGAATGGGAGTTTTGGTGTACTAACTGGTAAAGCAATATTTTCTTAATATTTTCTTAAGTAATTCCTATCTATGTTTTGCACTTATTTAATCGTTTTAAGGTATAAAGTGATACTGTATTGTATCTCTTATTCCTGTGGCAGGTTTCCTGCTACACGGCTCTGCTGGTCCTCTAACAGCCCGGCTGGGAGGAGCTGTACTGCTGCCCTGCTTTGTGGACAGACCCCTGCCTTTGGAGGAGCTGCAGGTGGACTGGAGTAGGACTGATTCAGACACCATTGTACACCTCTTCCAGGGGGGTCAGAGCAGACCTGATTCACAGGGGGATGCCTACAGGGGCAGAGCCCACTTCTTCTCTCAGGAAATCCCCAAAGGCAACTTCTCTCTGCTGCTTGAAGAAGTGAGGACTGCAGATGCAGGAGTGTACGAGTGTGTGGTTTACACAGAGCAGGAGCACCATGAAACACGGGTGGAAATACAGGAAGTAGGCAAGTGAGCCTTTCTGTTTTATGGCTTAATTACTATCATTAATTATTTCTGGAGTTGATTATGTTGTTGGTGTATGCTGAATATAGTACGTTTGTCATGTCAGCGAGGAGAAGCACGACGCAGAATGCAGGTTGTGGTGGAAAACTCGTTTGTGGGGTGTTTATTCGACAGGTAGGGAAGCAAACAGGAAGGTAAATGGCCAACAATCACAGATCTAAAGACTAGACTATTATGAAGCACTTAAATACAAAGGAGACGAGCGGAAAATAGGAGACAGCTGGAGTAATTACTCAGCGGGGCATAAACAAGAGAAAAGGCATACCCACCCGGGGCGTGGCTTGTTACGGCCAATCCAGCGAGGAAATGGGAGGGGCAAGGTATACATGATGGGTATTACGGGCAGGACGTGACATTTACCTTTGGAGTTCTTTCTTACATGTAATTTTCAAACAAAAATCACAAAAATCTTTCATCTTCCAGGTTCCTAAGTGGCAAAATTTAAAAAGAGAAATTAAATGTTAAAATGGAAACAGCCCAAACTATTTTCAGTTCATCCCTAAACAGGAGGGGAAAACACACAGATGTCAGATTCCCAGGTTGTGTGAATCTTCCTGTTCTTGTTCCAGAGCGGCTGGTGGTGATGGGTGCAAATGAGCCTGTCTATGCACATGCTGGAGAGGATGTGACTCTCAGCTGCTCTGTGGACACCCATGTTAATGTGACAGAGCTTCAGGTGGAATGGAGAAAGACAGACAATGACATCCTGGTTCTTCTTTACTCTGATGGAAAGAACAGACCAGATTCTCAGGATGATGGATACTCTGGAAGAGCTGAATTCCTCACTGAAGAAATTCCCAAAGGAAATTTCTCAATGAAACTGAGGAAAGTCAGGACTGAAGACAAAGGAGAGTTCAAGTGTGAAGTCCACTCAGATACTGATTCTGCCGGTACAACTGCCAGGATAGCAGCACTGGGTGAGTCACCAGGTCACCTACACAAGATGTCGCATTGGGAAAACCAGGCTGACACTCATGTTTTTACTTGCAGGTGAAGATCCACCTGTATGACCTACATGTAAAACTGGGTGCATTAACAATGGTTAAACACCTTTACTGTATTGTCCTTATTTGAACTCCCTCATGCTTGGTTGCTATTTTACTGACTGTTTAAAAGAGGGTTTCAGTAAAGTCAAGCCGGAGCCTTTTTTAGATTTCTTATCGAAAGCTAATCGTAAGCATCAGTAACACTTTAACACTCAAGGCACAAAATACAAATTCAGCTCTTAGTCCCTGTATCTTTGTTAGATATTTAAATAGCCAGAATGAAAGGCTGTTCCAGGAAACAAACAAATCCAGTGAATCCACACTTTCCAATGTTTATGCAATACAAAAGCAAAATAAAATTTACAATATATCTTGTGCTTCACCCTCCTAAGTGTGTGTGCAATACACAGTCAAACATACAATAAAAATTATAATTATAAAAATATAAGCAAATGCATGAAATGGGATTAATATATTATTACTCACTTTACACACACAGATCAATCTGCAAAAGATGTGAGTAGTTCCTGGAAATAGAACTCCATTTACCCACATTGTAACAACGGAAAGAAGCACATTAATTGCCTTAGCAGCTTATAGCAGTAAAGAAAAAATATTTAGCTTTAAACGGTGATGCCCCTTTTTATCAATTTGCCGTAAAATTCAATGGGGAAAATTGACCTGTAAGTTAGCAAGGAACCCTCGTGCAAAGACTGACATAAACATGCTAACCTGCAGCGATACTTTTGGTTCAAACACACCCCACGTAACACAGGAATTATTCTGAAAACTATTCCTACAATTATTACATGGATTTGCATGTTACGCCAAATCTCGCACCCTTCCAAATCTGGCTCTTGCGTGGCCTTGCGTTCACGGTGCTATACCCGCTCTGCTTAAAGGCGCAAACACCTTGTATTTGTTTTTTCTCTCTAATGTTTTAAAGTGGTTTTATAAATGAAGATGGTATGGTATGGTATGGTATTGAGCTAGTATCCGAAGAATTCATCGTAGAGTATTAAAGCACTTATGTAAGTCGCTCTGGCTAAGGGCGTCTGCCAAATGCTGTAAATGTACGGTATGGTACGCCTCACTGCTACCAGAAGCTGCAGCTGTACTGCTCATATGTATAATAAACCATGAATAAATCACCTGGTTACGTAGCTAATGAAACACTAGCAATAGTGTTAGCTAGCTTTTTAACTGGCTTATCAGCAGAAAAATACCATGAGATTATGAAAGTATCTGTGATGCGTACTAGATGTCAGCTTTAAGTAGTGTTTCCATGATTTGTTTATCATGGTAGATTAATGTTTTTATTAAGGTTTTGTAAATAATTAAGGTAATTAAGCATCCCTTAACTACATGCTTATTGCTTGTAAATGTCTTAAGAATTTGTAAATGATTAGTTCATCATTAACTGCAGGGTTCTAAATGTCTTATTGAGGTTTTGTAAATGATTAGTTAATCTTTATCTAAAGGCTTATATATGTTGTGTATTTTATAGGGTTACCTAAGCATCTTATTTAGATTGTTTTAACTGTGTGTAACATTTTATAATTAATTAGTTTTTACCTTTTTGGTTGTTCAGTCTGTTTTAATATCCATACACACTCACCATGAATATAACCCCACTTGCTGGCATGGTGTTAAAAATCAAATTAACATAAGACTGGTTGAGTCACTAGAAGGACTGCTTTTTAACATGCATCCCAACATAGTTTTGTGTGATTAAATCACATTTTCATTCTCCCGAGGGTCAGTGGTTGTGCTGTAGACTGATCTTTATGCAAATGCCATAGTCTGACTGGGTTTCGTAGATTTTATATACAAATTAAATGAATGTAGATTTGCTTCATACTTCCCCTTTATTGCAGTTTTCAGCTTTAGATGGGATGTATTTTATTAAAACAAGGCAGTACAATTTGTGTTTTTTCCACTTAACATTATAAGTTAATTACCAGTTAGGAATCTCAATAAACAATTTTGTACTCCAGACTAATTAGTGGATCAGAGATGATGATTTTATTCTAGTATGTCAAGGCTGTTTGGAAAAATAAATCTTTGTAACACATTTCTTAATTTTTTTAGGTTATTCATCCCTGCATTGGCTGATTCTGATGCTGTGCATCGCTGTCACACCTGTAGTCCTAATTATTGGTGTTTTCTTTGTCTGGCATTTTATCAAGGAAAGTAAGTAAGTTTTAAGCATTTTCAGTTTTAATCCAGCCTTTGTGTGTATTAACGCAAATGTGAATTACTGTGAAGTATCTGCTCTGTTATTTCTAGTCATTTCAGTTGATTGAACCCACTTATCCTGTAGAGGGCATCTCAGCAGACATGGGGCATCAGGCAGGACTGTATCTACACAGGCTGCCTGTCCATTGCAGGGCTTAACTGTGTCTTTCCTGTGTCTTTGGTATCATACACATATTTTTTTATTAATCATTTCAGAAAGTCATCACTAAACCATAAGAAACAAAAACAATGAACCAAAGCTGATCATGTGACCCGTAGCGTCTAAAAAGTATTTAAAAAAAAAAACATTGAATTTTATATTCTGAAAATAAAGGGCTTAAAACTATTGAATTTCATTTACAAAGTAGTTTACATATACCTTTTTTTTCGTGTCCCTTTCATAGAATTAAACAAATACTGTAACGCTGTAAATAGCTGTTAAATGCACCGCAGAGTGTTTTACACAACAAAAGCCATTCTCGTTGTCACTAAATGAGCTGTGCCACCTGCCTGATTTGTACCTCGCACATCAGAGCGTGCGCAGCAATACACTTTATGTTTATTTTACGATTGTTTCTGATGTTTTTATTTGTTTATTGTTATTTAAATGATACAGGTGTACAGGCATTAATTTTAATCATTATTTCAGTAAATAAAACGAATAACCATACTGTCAGAGTTCGCGCCCATCTGACATTTTGATCAGCAAGTGTTTGGCCAGCCTGTTCCCTCCTCCATCTTGTAGCCCCTTACCTCTAGCAGGTTCTACTTGTTCTCAGGATTTCCACATAGCTCACTGAGTTGAGCATGTGGCTCATAGTAGTAAAGTCTTCAGTTATGGGTTCAAGGCTGGCTAATGATCAGCCTCGTCTCTTTTTGTATTTGAGTTTCTGTTCCAGTTCCATTTAGTACTTCCGTTTTCTTTTTTATTTTCTTAGTGTAGGTTTTCCCCTGTTTCCTTAGTTTCAGGTCTTGTAAATTCCTTAGTTCTGTGTTTATTAGTGTTAGTTACAACTATTTCACACGTCTTGTTACCTTGTGCTCTTGTTGATTGGTTGTTTTTGATGATCCACACCTGCCTTTTGTTAGTCATCATTATCAGTGTATATAAGCGCCTGCCTTTGTTAATTTCCCTAGTTGGTCGTTGTGAATGGTACTGCCTGTTGGTTCATCTGTTTCCTAGCCTGTTCTTGCTCCCCAATGTTGTCTTGGTCCCTTACAATTTAATGACCTCATTTAGTTCGAGTTATCATTTTGGGTAACTATGCTTTTGAGCCTGTTGATATTTCTTTTCACAACATCAGGGTTATTTTATGGACTGCTTGCTGGGAATCTCCACCAACCCATAATCCGCCATATGCACACTGTCTTCTGTATTCTGATTTTGCAACGTGTTTCACTTCTGGCGCTCGTACACTGTACTTAGCAACTGACTATGTGTGGCGTTTTTCGCTGGGTTAGTTCCTTTATTTAAGCACAGTGCCACATGTCAGTAACTAAAAATACTTTATACTCTATATTTCAAGCAGAGGCTGCATTGGATTTCCTCGTTATCCTAGAAAAATATATGTGTAAAGTTTTCACTGTTGGTTATTTCATTGTTTTTAGTGGGTTGAATTGTTTTAACAGTTTAATAAACGCACACAAGAACCTTTTCCTTTGCAGTTCAGCAGTAAGCATATCCATCTAATAACACAGCTAAAACCTAACAACGTAAACATGATTGCGTTTCTTGTTAAAGTACATTTTTTTCTCGGTGGAATAATTGAAGCTAGTTTTTGCTGAACAATGAAGTGACCAATATAGATTGCTGTTAATGTAGACAACATGGTTTGCTTTAAAGTGACAAGATGAACAGGTGAGGCAGTGCAAGACAATGGCTGTGTCCAAGTTTAGGGGCTGCATATTTCAAAGGACGTCTCTGCATATTTCGAATGTCAAACAGATAGTGTCAAAAGGGATGATCTGATCTATAGATAATTTCCTATTTGCGTCACTAGCTGTTCCTGCCCTTACCCTGGAATCACGAAGTGCCACTCCTATTGCCTAGCTGGGACACACCCACTGAACCATTGCACAATGAATTTTGGGAAATGTTGGGGTCCATTGGGTGCATTCTTCATGGAGCGGGAAAAGAAGGATGCATTTCTAGACCGCATTTGAAGGAGCCTTCGACATGGGACAGCCTTGTCGGATCGCTGTGACGCTTTCAGTCTACGAATGCAGTCCCTGAATTCAGACACAAACAGTGCAAAGCACATGCTCTAAAATGCTGCACATGCGCAGATTTGCAAGGTGCAAATTGGGCAGGTGGTACGGATCAGGTAGTGACAATTGTCGATGTGAACAACTTTTCAACTGCTGCAGTGCTAAGGTTAAAGAGTTCTGACTAAGAAAACTGACTGGAGAAGAGGTGTTCTTTGAGTGCTGCTATCAGAGTGTAACCGCACTTGGGCGTTTCACGTCAGCTATATCACTGCTTTACAGGTGTATCTAAAAACTGTTATTTAAACAGGCGATTCCCCACGTGGGATCATAAAGAAATCTCACCTCATCTAAAACACTCCATGAGTTTTTGCCATAGAAACCCACAGAAACTTTGCATAATCTACTTTTCAGATATATTTAGGAAGAAACTATATTTTTTGAGCTTTTTAAGGAGAATGTAAAGAACAAGAGTCACTGAGTCGAGTCGAGCCACACTGTTCACACACCCATTTGCTAATAGCACTTTTCATATAAGGAAACGATAAACTGGATTTTATGATCATTCTTCTGGTTTAAAAGCCATATTGTTTTGCCATTATATTTTTAGCAGTAGAATGATCATCTGAGGATGGCTCTAGATGGTTAAACTTTGCATGAACCATCATCTAATGACATGTTAACCACAAAATTTGATTCTACTTTTTGTCTATAGGTAAAAGCAGAGAGGCTGTGTTGAGTCACTGGTCACTTGTCACAATCCCATCAGTCATGGTGTCCGCAGCCTTCATCCTGTGGGGTGTAACTGAAGGTGAGCCCATTGAATTTTCAAGGTGACAGATTTTCATTACTTGTGTCTTGTGAGTTTTACGATTTAGAAAGGTGTCATGGATAGCAGTAGTAGTAAATTAAGTGGATTTATGAAGGTTATTGGCTAAAGATCCAGGTGAGATCTGGAATTTCAATAGTAAATGTTTATATGTGTGAATAATGTCTGTATAAATAAGAAAAAAAATGTTGAAGGTGCTGTGCATGAAAGTCCCTGATTAACAGCTGTAGAAGAGTGTTAATTGAGAACAACAAAAGTTCCCTTGACTTGGTTTTATGTAATTGTAAGATGGGACAGCCCACACAGAGCACCTCCTGCTGGTGAGCCAATTAACAGGCTAGCAGAAGTGCTTTGGACTTTTTTCTGATTGGTCAAATCCTTTAACAATTCATGTAACTTCTTATATTTTGGAAAGCATCCCAAAAAGGATTATTGGCAACATAAATATTTTGTGTGGATTCATGCAGTTTGTAGTTATTACTACATATTTAGAATGACCATCTGTGTTTCTTGTTCACCTGTAAGTATAGAGAGAGCAATAAACACCTGATCAAATAAAACACAAGATTTACAACAAGGAACCACCTCCTGGTGACAAATTATACACTTTCAAATGTAAACAGTCAGTCGTGTCACCATTAGTGCAAGATCCACTGGGAAGTTCAGCAAAGCAATTGGATAGGAAAACTGTGATACAATCTGCAAAACATCTAAATACTGCCAAATATTCCTTCAATGTTATCTTGTGTGACTGGTGTTTCCCAGGGTCTGCAGGAGAGGCCTTTATTTGTACTGTCATCAATCTGCTGAGTATCCTGCTATTATTTAATATGGCTCCATATGTGGATTCCAGAGGTATGTTTCCCTATTCTCATATTATTCCTTCTGTTTCCAATAGAGTTGTCACTATCAGTTATATGAATAATTGAGTAATCTACCGACTAATCTAATTTGTTGAGCAATCATTTATATAGACCCCTTACATAAATCAGTGACTTGAAGCTATGGAGACCAAATTTAATTGATATTTTAGTCTTTTTATGTGGAGCACTTAGAGTTGATAAATCTAATTTGCTTGTTTGCTAGAACTATATGCAAAATAGCCTGATGTGTGCAATTTTGACATGTTCCGACACCGTGGAAGAGATAATGAATGCTAATATCAGGCACACTGAGGGTCTAAATAAAGCCATAGACTTTGCCTGCGCTGAAATAACAGATACAAAAAGCAGTCTAGAATACTTTTGCACAGTGTACCGATATTGAAAAAGTACCTCGATATGCTCGATACTATTATGATCATTCTTCCGGTTTAAAAGCCATATTGTTTTGCCATTATATTTTTAGCTGTAGAATGACCATCTGAGGATGGCTCTAGATGATTTTCCGTTTTCTTTGTACCGGTACTTCAATAGCTCTTTCAAACCAAGCCCTGACCAGAGCCAGTGCTGGTGCCGGAGCCGGAGCTGGGCTGGAGCTCACTTTGGCCCCACCAAAAACTGTATCGTATTCACACTGCACTTGATGCCGAAAGGGTAGAAGGATGACATCAATGTGTGCGTGTTGCTGTTGTAGGAGTACTCTTTCGTAAGTGAATACAAAAATGGAGACTTTTTCTGTGCGAGACTTTTTTAAATTTACTGCAAATGCATTTTAACCTTTATACCGCAAATGAAGTGTAAATTACCATAAAAAGGTTAAAATGCATAGTAATTGTTTGTCAGATCAGCGCAACTGCACATAAAATCGTATATGATGCTAAAGGAAGTACTGTGCAATATGCATTGACAGACTATATTACAGTGGAACCTCGTTACTACGTACCCCGGATACAACGTTTTCACCTTTTCAACGTACAGGTTTCTAATTCCCGT
>JAODJX010000015.1:16233524-16245947 GCA_026776945.1 Isichthys henryi
TTGGACTGTGGGGGGAAACCGGAGTACCCGGAGGAAACCCCACGACGACATGGGGAGAACATGCAAACTCCACAGACTCGAACCCGGGTCCCAGAGGTGTGAGGCAACAGTGCTAACCACTGCACCGCCTCTTAAATCAAACCTTGTTTAAAAAAATAAAAACATATTTGAAATATGCCGACTAGCTGAACTTCAATGACTTCTGTATGACCGAAAGAGAGAGAGAAATAACCCATATGCAACACAATTATAAAACATGGGTTTTACTGTGCAACATAGTTGAACTATGTAATATTTTATCCATCCATCCATTATTGTATCTGCTTAATCCCTACTGGAGTCATGGCAGCCTATCCCAGGAACAATGGGCGCAGGCGGGAACCAACCCTGGGCGGGTGCCAACACTCACCCAACTACAGGGCCAATTTAGACGCGCCAGTCAGCCTACCCTGCACACTTTTTTTTGACTGTGGGAGGAAACCCCCAGCAAAAAAACCACGTGAACACGTGGAGGGCGTGCAAACTCCACACAGAAAGGACCTGGGATCGAACCCAGGACTTTCTTGCTGTGAGTTGCAGCAGTGCCAACCACTGCGCCACCATGCCACCCCTGTAATATTTTACTGTTATTATTATAATATAATTCGTCAGTTATACCCTAAATGCAGTGCAATAAAACTTTAACTACAGTGTAGTTGTGCAACTTAACATTAAGTTTTATAAAAATATTCAAATTTTAAAATTTAAATGTATTGCAATCACCAATACAATTATGTATTGCAATCACCAATACAATTATGCAATGAGTGTTTATTTATATACAGTATATGTAGTAAAAAATGTTACATTTTAAAAACACTTCTGTCATTACAATTCTAATTGGGACATTTAAAATTTAACAGCTTGCAACACAAATATGTCTGGATCAAAAATGGTTATGAGTTGAGTGATTTAATATAATATTTATAAACATTAATCTTTTTATGTTAAATTCATGGCCTTGGGAAAACGAATTTGCACGTCTTGTCTTTGACCCGACAACATTTCACTTTCGACACTCCAGCAGCTGGTCTCCTCAGTTCCCAAACGTTCGCAGTGTTGTTAAAAGAAGAGGTCATGCAGCACAGTGGTAAACATGCCCCCATTACAACTTTTTTGTAAGCGGGGTTGTAATGACTTCTGTATATTATGGCGGCTCAGTGGGTACAGCTGTAGCTTCACACCTCCAGTGATGAGGGTTCGATTGTGTGAATTGTACTTTTTGTAATGAGACTCGAAGGGCAGACAAGCGATTGTTTAAATGAATAAAACTTTTGTTAATAAAACGCGGTCATGTTTTTAAATTTTAAAGTTATTTTAGTGATAGGATGTTGGCCTTGATCATTCTACCTGACAGACGTGGTCTTTCTCTTTTCAGGATATTCAGTCGCAGTTGCAGTAGCTGCAGTGGGAATCTGTGCCTGCTTATTTGTCAGGGATTTTTTATTGCACTATCTTGATAAGCCCTTGGAGGGATTTTACTGTAAGTATGAGACTTTGTACTGAACCATAATCAGGACTTTTCATGTGCATAATTAAAATGTCACACTTTAAAATGAGCTATCAGAGAGCAATTAAAATCCATGCAGTTGAAAAATGTGATGTAGTAGTTTATGTATGTAGTTTAAAACTGCAGTAGTTTATATAATGATGCTAATGGTAGTATGTATAATTTAAGTATTTAAAAGTACTATTAAAACTTGGTCAGTATCCCATGGGGTTACAGGACACTGGGGGGTCTGCAGAGGGGTTGGTGAATTTCCAAAAATAATCTGCGAAATTTTTGTATGCTGTAAACCGGTTCAACGAGATCTAAAGGTTGGGAACCTCTTATATAGGCTGTCCTATTGTTATCATAACATTGCTAATTGTTAGTATTGCAGTCAGACTCATTATAAAATAGTGGGAAAGAAATAGCTCTGAATGATAAACCATATAACATTATACACCAAAGAGGAAAGAGGAACAGTGGTCACAAGTCTAAACTCACAGACAGGGTATTTGGTAATTAACTGGGCTGCAGGTGTAGCCATCTTGTGGGAGTCATTAGGTGTGATGATGTTCTGCATGGTCCTATAACAGCCAACGAACATGAGGGCTTTTTACAAGAGCAGCTGCTCCCTGTGGATCAGACACTGTTCCCTCATGATGTTCCCTTATTCCAAGATGATAATGCCCCCATACACACTGCTGAACACATTCAGGAGAGGTTTCATGAGCACCAGGATGAAGTCAGATGCCTTCCTTGGCCTCCCAGCCACCAGATCCAAACACCATTAGAGTTTTATGGGAAGTTCTGGAGCACAGTGTGTGAAGTCGATTTCCACAGATATTGCAAAGATCTGGGGGCTTTTCTTTCTGAAGAATGGCCCAGTATCCCACTGCACACAGGTCAGGGGGTCCAAGGAGGATTGGAGCTGTTTTCTTTATTTGGCCCTTAATATTAATATATTGATATTTCCTTTTTTTGCCCACCCCCCGCAAGTGTCCACCCTTCACAAATATCACGCCAAAAAGCAAACAGAGGGTCTATAAAGGTCTGTTTTATGTTGTGTTTATTTAATCTGTTGTTTTTCACATTTTGATGTTTTTTAGATCTGGCTCAGAAAATCCTTCTGGGGATTTTCTTCATGCTTCACCTGATATTAAGTTTCCTGAATCTAAGTCTGATTCTGGAAAATGACAAAGGTAAAGAAAACCTTTAACTGTAAGGAAACCATTTCACTGTAATAGAGATTTAACTATCAGTCGTTTTCAGTAAATGGTGTTTGTCAAAACTGCAAATCAAAAATGTTTCTATGTGACGCAAACATTACAGTATTGTAGTCATTTCTGGTATGCATACTTACTGAATTGTATTTTGCTTTAAATAAAAATGCTCATTATAATGTAGTCCATATGAAACTAATAGTTTTTGACTGTGCTTTAAGGCAAACATTTTGTTTGTGTGTGTAGATGTATGATAATAGCCTCTATTGTATTAAAATTTTTAATTAATTTTGACCACAGGTCTACCTGTAAAGATGTGTGAGTTTGTGTTCATCTACATCCTGACTGTCGTATCAAGTTTTAAAGACTGGCTTCAGGATGAAGCACTTGGTACAAATAATTTTTTCATTTTTAAATTTTAAAATATTTCAATATTGTTATTAGTTACATTTTTAAATCCATTTGTATTTCACGAATGTGTTTGTAAAATAAGTTATGCATTTTCTTCACATCAGCTACCAAAGTTTTTTTAAAAATTTTTTGAAAAGAGTATTAATTCATTATTAATACATTGAGAGATGTTTGACTGTTTGAATGTATATATGTATGACTAATGCTTTTCTCTCTACCTTTCAGCCAAACCCCGTAAATATGCATATTTCTTAGGGGCTTTTGGTCTCCCTCTCCTGAATTCTATTGCCCTGGCTGTAGTATTAATACTCAAAGCAGGTAAATGCATTAGAACTTTGAGATTTTTCCTCCTCATAATTTACTTTTTACTGTGTAAGCTTCCTCTAAACAATGCAGCTAAACTGTACAAACCCTTCAGGAAATACTACGTGGATTCCTGTGGTTTAATCTCTGTCACTTACTGCTCATTTACTGACCTCAGCTCTCAGTGATTTTTGTGATCATGTCATTTCAGACACAGGAAAACAGCCACTGGATCTACGGCTGATTGTCCTGATGTCCGGATCTGTCTTCCTCTTTGGTTGGCTTGTTATACAGATGTCTGCATACTGTAAGTATAACAGGGATTTGATGTATAACTCACCATAAAGGCTGAATATGTGTACTGGGACTTTTCCAGCATGTTGGCAGCTTTCCAGCCATTGTTTACATCTCCCCATGTCCCAGTCAGAGAGACAGGAGCAAGATAGGCAGTAAACCAGTGTAAACACTAATCATACAGAAAACTAAGTGATCACTCAGTAATTACTGAATAATAACATTACTGAATTAAAAAATCAGTACTCAGAGTGACACTTTATCTTACCTGCGTTTCCAGTATTTATTATGGATGAATAGTATATAATTTGTAACCACGTTATATTGTTTATTCGCCACACTGTATGGCATAGAAGCGTAGCATCAAAGAATTCCATACTGATGTCTTACTATTTTGAGCTCTTGCATAGTTAATAGTTTCTTTTTTAATTTAATTACAGGTTTGGCCCAAAAAAAAAAGTGAGTAGACATTTTTCTATGTAGTACATGTGCAAGCATTTTTTAGATGAAATCATTCCATCCTTCCATCTATCCAACCATCCACCCATCCATCCATCCATCCATCTATCTATCCATCCATCCATCCATCAATCATGGTGAACCTGGCACCTGTCACCAGAAGCACAGGGTACAAGGTAGGGGACACCCTGGGCAGGATGCCAGTCCATCACAGAGCAAACACACATTCACATACGATGGGACCCTTAGAGATGCCAGTTGGCCTGACCTGATGTTTTGGTGCTGGGAGGAAACTGGAGTATCTGGGGAAACATGGGGAGAGCATGTGAACTACACAGAGCCCAAGCCGGGGGGTGTGAGGTGCCAGTGTTACCCACTGAGTCACCATGTAAACTACACAGAGCCCAAGCCGGGAGGTGTGAGGTGCCAGTGTTACCCACTGTGTCACTGTGCTTCTCATGTTATGGGGGAAAAAAGTGATAGATTGTATAGTGTGCATTTTATTACACTATTTAAGGAGGCTCTTCTTTTGGATACCTGGTGTTTATAATGGTATTATACTTTCTATATAGTAGAAGAGAAATGGCAGAATATGGGTGCATTCCATTTACCCTCGGATTCTGAGTTTTGAAGCCAGAAGTGACGACATGCACGCTCTCGTTTCTCGGAGATCAGAGAAATATCTGAGCAGCACAGAGGATCCCGAGTTCAGAATCCAAGATGGCTGCACCCTTTATCAACAGAAAGGAAAGCTGTAGTTATATACTGCTTAAGCACTACTTCTCATCTGTGGTTCATTAAATCGGTCGCACACACTAGACCGTCCAACTGATCTATGGACATGTTGCTACGGAGTTTTATACATAAAGCATCGGGTGTAATGTGTTATCAACTGATATTGCTAACAATGGCTAACAATTAGCCGGGCTAAAATTGGATTTCATGATTAGTTGGATTATATGTCGGAATTAAGGTAGTTCAGGCTAATTGTAAGTGAACAAAGATAAAGGCCATTTAAACTGAGGTACTTTTAATTCAACAAGTTGACCGGCTAAGCAAAAAATCTTGCTTGTTGATATGGCTCCATGGTATTGCTACCTTTGTGGCATATGGAACGTATCCGACTTGGTTTTCCCAGAGATTTTAGTGGATGTGATGTAATCTTGGCGACCGAAACTTGGATCCAAAGGCAAATGGAGCGCACCATATCTAAGGGGTCTGTCAGGAGCTGCTCTCACACCCACCATCACTATAATACATGCGGCATCACTACAGTAGATAAGGATCCAAGGTATCAGCAGGTCATGAAGTCACAGGAATTCAAGAGGAACATCTACAGTCTGCTTTACATGGGCAGTAACCAGAGTGTCTCTCTGCAGATGTATCCATGACGTCCACTCTATCCTCTCCTCACGTGTTAACATGCTACATTTTTGGCAGACTTTCAGGGTGCCATACTGTGGGGTTTCGTTTAGTTGTAGTTATTGCATCACATTCGATGTTGTAGATGTTTCATTCATCGCAGTTCAGTTCTTTTATCCAGCTTTTGTACGAGGACCATACCCTTAGTTGAAATCCTGTTACTTCTTATGGTTCATAGATTTCCCTAAATTTAAGATGATATTGGGCACGAGTAAGATAAACATAATGACATGTGAAACACTGACAAATCTCTGCTGTGATAACTGTACTGTCTTTTCCTTAGATTAACAAAAGTGTTCGCCCTTCTTCAGAGACGCAAAGATCTTGAGCCAGAACAGGTAATGATAATAATAATAATAATACATTTTATTTATATAGTGTTTTTCAGGATCTCAATGACGCTTACATAGAATAAAGTAAACCGATAAAACTGCAAACCATATTATGGATAAGGAACGTGTTTAAAATCTGAGACCAAGATCGACATAGCAGTAGGGAGGGAGTTCTATAGATCCTAGACAGGAAAATTCATGGTCACTATAGCTATTGAGTTTGGAAGGAGGGCATGAGGAGAAAACCAGAAGAGGAGGATCTAAGACTGCGGGGAGGCAGAAATCCAGATGGACATGTGGTCAGAGAAGGGAAAAACAGGGGAGTGCAGGTTGGAAATGGACACGCTAAGTGAAATGTGTGGCCTTTACAGTGGGTAGGGAATGACTCATGCGGTGTAATGTGGTGGCAGTTAAGGAGTGCAAGGAAATCATCTGAAGTCTTACAGTCAGGTTGATCAGCATGAGTATTAACCTCACCACAAAGCAGCAGGCACGAGGAGAGAGAGAATGAGGTGGTAAGGAGTTCCGAGAGAAATGTAGGGCAGTGTCTTGGTGTCTTTCTATTCAGCAATACTGTAACAGAGCTGGGTAATTTAAATGCAAGATTTTCGAAAGATTTAACTGTGGTGAGATTGACTTCAGTGATTTTTGAGATTGTAGGATGAGGTTTACAGGTGTAGCTAAAATTAGGGGGAGTGTATTGATTCAGGGTGTAAAAATCACCAGGTGACTGTTGGGTTGCAGTGAGAAACAGCATGTCAGCATTATTATCCATGATTGGTCTGGGTAAAGAGTTTGTATGGAGTCTGTTGAGATAGAGGAAGGGCCCTTATTATGACTCCAGCACCCAGGAACATGTCAGAACATTCTCCATGGTCACGGGCCCTTGTTCGGGCACAAGTGGTTCTCTGTGGTCAGTGTAATAGTACATACTGTCAGGGTCTTAAGCGTAGGTGTTGGTGAAATCTGACAGTGTGAAATGTATTAACTGGCTCTCTTAATACTTTTGTAGCGATCACATGACAGTCAGGAGTTGGAAGTCCTGTCACCCACTGATCCCAAAGAACTGAACACAGATCAGGTAAAAGAAAAGACTCTGATATTCTGTGATTGGATTATAATGGATGGAATCCCTGGGTCTTCACAGGCTGATACCTGTCATTTCATGTCAGTGCGATTCTGAAGTAGGAAGCTGGCTTCTCACCAGCTGTATCCATAATAATGTTGTAAATGTTTTAGGTTTGAATTCTTAAGTAGGTGCTGTAGTTCCTGTGTTGTAGACTGTTGGTAATTCCAACATTTCATCAATGTTTGGTTACATTAAAACTAATATAATGTCAACTGAAAGGTGAATATCGCTTCTTCGCCACTGCATGTATGTGATGAAACACATTAATATGGACCTTCTGTAGGGATCACATGACAATGAGGAGACTGTTGCATTGTCCCCCCCTGACCCCAATGGACCAAACACAGAGGAGGGAAACAGAGGAACAGGAACGCCGTGATTCTCAGGGTTCCTGACATTTATACCACTGTGGATCCAAGGACACTGTTACCTGATTTTGCAGTTTATGTTAAAGGAATAAGGAAGATGTCTTCTTAAAATATGTATGAGAGTCGATGTATTTCATTTGCTGCTATGATTGTTGGAATGTAAGCCATTTTTAAATGCTTAGTCACATTCAGTCCAGTCCTGCAACCTGATAGGTAAATTCCATTTCATGGTGACTGTTACTCATTTGACAAAAATGCAACATACAATGTAGCAACTAATACTTTTGCAGAAAGAGAGGAGAAAGAGGTAAGGAGCATGTGCTGATTACAGTGCGTTGCTGCATCCCCCACATGACAAACCACCTCAGGGATGAGAGCCTGAGTGCAGCCATGTGGCAGGCGATACCTCAGCACCACACTAGTCTGAATGTACCAGTGTGAGTTTTATCTAGTGGTTGGAGTGTCAATCCTGCCACCAACCCCCAAGTTTTTCCCTGTAAGTTGGAGGACCTCCTTATAGGGCTGGATGTGGATTAACATCATACCCAGGATGAAGCAATTGTAGGTTAAGGGCCCACAGGAGTAGGATCACTCCTGGCATTCATACCAGTAGCCTTCCAATTGCTGGCACAGATCCCTAACCTCAGAGCCACCACTCTACCACTTTTGCAGAACTCAAATTTTGTCAAGATATGGTGGCCTCCTCACGCACTGATATCAATGAACCAAACACAGAGGAGGTTTTACTGGGAGAGAAAAACACAAAAGTCTGAAGGATCTATTGACTTGAGGGACTTTGCTGAGTCTTAATTTTGTTAACGTTGCTTTTGTATTTAACCGTGTAAATACACTTTTGTACACATGTAGCTAATTTTAGGTTTATAATGGAATAATATAGATTTGCCATAAGATTTCCTGCGTGAGTCTGAAAGCGTGAGTCACGCCAGATGCTTGAGATTTGGCAACCCTGAAAACATGCATTTTTTTTGTTTCACCTGAGTTGATTTATATAACATTACTTTATACTAACGGTCACCAACATGGTGCCCGCTGGCCCCAGGATGCCCCCAAGCACCACATGAGTCGCCCGCAGACCTGTTCTAAAAATAGCACAACTTACCAGTGAGCAGCGTCTAAAATTTAATTTTATCCTGTTGCTGTTCTTCTTTAATCACATTTGCATTTATATAGATTTTAAAATGGCAATGTGTAAAAAAAAAACAAACATTTAAAACGTGTATTATATATGATTTAAGAAGAGTGTGTCAAACTGGCAGCCCTTCGTATGGCTCAGTACCCATGAAGTAGCTCTCAGTTTCAAAAAGGTTGGTGACCCCTGATTTATACAGTTATTAAAAAGTAGAAACTTCAACGAACATGAAATCACCTGAAAGAGTGGAGAGTTTGTTTTTGGCTCTATACATTAATAGAATTGTAGCCTTGGGGTGATTATTTTGATGTTGAAAATGCTAAAATACCTGTTGAGAAGTATGTTTTCAATGTTTGGAATTTTTTTTTCTTGATAATGGGTATAAATCCCTGATACCATTATTGGTCTTTTTCTTTGAACATATTTGAGAATTTCAGGTGACACATTTAACAGGGAACAATAGCATATTTTTATTTTTATATTCAGAGAGAGCAGGCCTGGTTACATTATAGCCTATGCACTTTTTCTTTGAAATTATTTTATTTTTGCACTAATGGCACTGCTGATTTTACAGTACTCAGTTTCTAGGTAAATAAACATATGTTTGTTTCAAATAGGAGTGAAATCTGTGTCTTTGTGTACTGCACAGTCAGACCTTAACACCATTCCTTAACATTGGTTTCATTTCATCTTGGTCAATATAATGACTTTCAGAAATCAAAGGTAAACTTTAAACATGACACTTTGCACTTTTAATTTTAGTCGATTAAATCAACTGTAGTTTTAGTCGACTGTAATCTTATGACATTTAGTCAACTAAAACTAAAATAATTTAGATGAGTAAATTATGACAAATTAAATCACATTCTAGTCAAAAAAGACTATGACTAAAACTAAATAAAAATTTGCTGTCAAAATTAACACTGGCTGAGTAGCAGGTAAACATTTCCAGAACAAGCTCCACTTGCATATAAGCAGATGTTTGTTTTCTCCAAAAAACTTTCCTGCACGTAGTTGGGGATGAAGAGCTGAAGGTATTAAACACTTTTGATTTTGATGATGATGTAGTTGACCTACAGATATTGAAGGGACACCAGAGATTACTGTGAGCTGCGTGAGAATATTACATGTCTGAGACACTTGTTTCTCACAAAAACACAAGGAATGACTGAATCTATCCATGCATGCATGACTGAACTGGAAAACTGAGCCAAGAACTGTGAGTTTGCGCAGCTGATGGATGAACTAATTAAAGACAGAAATGTGTGTGGTGTGAACAGTGATGCAGTTCGAGCAAGACTGCATAGAGAAGCTAATCTAACCGCAAGGCGTGGAAATCTGTCGTGCTAATGAAGTAACACGAAGTCGCATGGAAGCACTGCATGAAGAAGCAGACGTTGCTGTTAACAGTCAGTAAGAAGAAGGTGCAATCCAATGCGAGACAACCAGATAAAGAGGAGTGTACATGATCTGGTTATACTCATATACGAAATGTCCGGCATATGGAATAACTTTCAATGAGTGTGGAGGATAAAATCATTTCATTTGGATGTGAAAATCAAACATATTTGCATATAAAAACTACAAAAAGCAACTCAGAAAATATGAAGAACAATGTGCATGAGACAGAACATAAAGAAACCGACAAAATGTTTACGGGTAACATTAAAGTCAGGCAAACGGCAATCAGATCTTCCAAAACCCTATGTAGTGAAAATGAAAATTAGAAATGGATGGAAACACTGAATATAAACAAGCACATGTTTACACAGGAGCAGAGTGTAATGTCATGTCATTGAATGACTGTGAAAGAGTGGTCACGCCTATAGACCTCTGTACCAGACTGACTTCAACCTAGTTACATATTATGGCCACAAGATGGAGCCAAAAGGCAAGGCAAAGATCAAACGTAAGTTGAAGGATGAGAGATCCATCTGGAATTTCAGGATATAGAGAAGAACTTACCAGCAATCCTGGGCAGAGATGTATGCTTGAAATTAGGACTGATCCAGAGAGTTTACAAAGCAGAAAGCAAAGAAAACAATGACATTTTGAGAGAATACAAAGACGTGTTCACTGGATTAGGTGCATGACAGGTCTGCATCATATTCAGACAAATCCAGCTGTAAGTCCAATCATCTGTGCACCACGCAAAGTTCCTGTAGCATTGAAAGAACAAGGTAAATCAGGATTTAAGAGAATGGAAGATTTAGGTAATAATGAAACAGTGCAGATGTCCATTTTATTTTTCCTGAAATCAATCACCAGCTCCTTTGTTTTTGAGGTGTTGAGGAGCAGGTTGTTGACTCTGCATCACTCTGACAGCCGCTCCACCTCGTCCCTGAATGCCAGCTCACTCTCCTTGCCCGTGGTGAGTCCGATCACCATTGTATTATCTGCAGACTTAATGATCTTGTTGTTGAGGTGTGTGGGGACACAGTCATGTGTGTAGAGGGTGTAGAGGAGCGGGCTGAGCACACAACCCTGAGGTGACCCAGTGTTGAGACTGAGAGCAGTAGAGGTGTGGGAACCCAGTGTGAACCTTTGGGAGCGACCTGACAGAAAGTCCAGTATCCAATTGCTGGTGAGTGATGGAAGTCCCAAGTCTGCCAGTTTGGACACCAGTCGTTGTGGGAGGATGGTGTTAAACGCCGAGCTGAAATCCATGAAAAGCAGTCTGGTGTAGCTCCTCTGATGCTCTGAATGGGTCAGGGCAGCATGAAGGGCTCTCGGATGCCTCTCTTCAGGTTGCCTCTCGCTGCTCTGTAAAGGGCTCTATCCCCATACCTGAAAGCAGTATTTCTGCCTTTCAGCAGGTTCTGGACCTCCCTCGTCATCCAGGGCTTCCTATTAGGATGAATCTTTTTGTGTCTATCCCTGGTGACGTTGTCCATGCAGAACCTGATGTAATCCAGTACTGCTGTGGTAGGGGACTTCAGATCCTGGTGATAAAAAAAAATTTCCCAGTCAGTTCTCTGGAAACAATCCTGCAGCTGTTGGGATTCATCCTCGGGCCGTGTAGTAACAGTCCGGGTCGTGATGGTTGTTTCCTGAGGGGGGTATATGCAGGGATCAGAAGCAGAGAGGTATGATCAGACTGGCTAAGGTGTGCTAGGGCTTTAGCCCTATAGGCCTGTCTGATGTTTATGTACAATTTGTCCAATGCTTTTTTCTCCCTTGGTTGCACACTTAATGTGTTGATGGAATTTGGGCAGAACAGCTTTCAGGTCTGCATGATTGAAGCCCCCAGAAATGATGTGAGCAGCCTCACAACTTGCTCTGTTTGCTGCTGATGGTGTCGCGCAAAAGCCCCAGTGCCGAGTTAGCATTAGCACTTGGTGCTATATACACAGCTGATAGCATGGCGTTGAATTCATGGGGGAGGTAAGTGGGTCTGTATTTAATTGTCATAAACTACACAACCGGAGAGCAGTATCTGGCAAGTCTCAAGTCCTCAGATTTGCGAGTTATGTCAGACGTGAGACAAACCATGTGCCTTCCCCCCATTATGGTCAGCAGTTCCTGGTGTTCTTGTGTGTTGCCCCTGCTCCCTGGGTTATTCCTGGTTTGGTGTTTCTCCGTTTTTGAGCTTGGGTTGCCCCAGTTCTTCCTTGATTTATGGAATTCTGCTTGTATGTTGGTTCCTACCCCTTTCCAGTGTGGTTTTCCTCTTTGGTGTTCAGTTTATCAATGAACCCCCTTCATCTCACAGCCATCAGTGGATCATCCCTCCATCCATTTTCCAAACTGCTTATCCTTACTGGGTCGCGGGGGGTCCGGAGCCTATCCCGGAAGCAATGGGCATGA
>JAODJX010000015.1:16298586-16317924 GCA_026776945.1 Isichthys henryi
GCCCCCCATCCTGGGTTGTTCCCTGCCTTGTGCCCATTGCTTCCGGGATAGGCTCCGGACCCCCCGCGACCCAGTAGTAGAATAAGCGGTTTGGAAAATGGATGGATGGATAAGGTCCATAGGACTGTAGCCAACCTCCCAGGATTTAGCCTAAAAGGAAATGCAATCACAGGTTGATCTGAAGGATATTGTGGAAAGTAGACAAAGAGCCAAAGAAAACATCCAAAGCCATTTAAGCTGAACTCCAAGCTTAAGGTACATCACTGTCTGATCGCACCATCCATCACCTTTTGAACAACAATGGGCGCCATGGAAGATGACCTAGGAGGACAAGAAAAACATAAAAAAGCCAAACTGGAATTTGTTAAACTGCATTTAGACAAGCTGCAAAGTTTCTGAGAGAATGTCCTTTGGACTGATGAGACAAAACTATAGCTTTTTGGCAAGTCACATCAGCTCTGTGTTTACAGAAGGAAAAATTAAGCTTTTAAAGAAAATAACACCATACCTACTGTGAAGCATGGAGGGGGCTCAGACAAGTTTTGGGGCTGCTTTGCTGAGTCTGGTACGGGGGACCTTGAATCTTTGCAGGGCACAATGAAGCCTCATATTGTCTAATGTCAGAAAGCTCAGCCTCAGTCGCAGGTCACAGGTCCTGCAACACGATAATGATCCAAAATACTAAAAACACACAAGAACATCTGATAAGAAAATCTTTGGACTATTCTTAAACAGCTATCTAGGAGCCCTGATATTAATCCTATTGAATATCTATGGAAAAACCTGGGAAATGCAATGTGGAGCAGTTTGCTGAGGAAGAGTGGGCCAAACTAGCTGTTGGCTGACATAGACGTCTCATTGCAGAGCACAGAGATCGCTTGTTGACAGTGATTGCTGCTAAAGGTGGTGCAGCGAAATATTAAGTTAAGGGTCCGATTGTTTTTGTCCATATCATTTTCACTTGTTTTATTATGTAATATTCAGTTGAATCAGAAATCAACAGAAACATCTGATTTCTGTTGGACATGTAATAACCAATGATGGAAACCATTAACTATTGTCAGATTCAAGTTATTTCAGAGATAGTTGTGGGTTCTTTCTTGGTGGAAGGGTACCAAAAAATTTGTCCACAACTGTGCCTGTGCAGTTACACGGAAGTAATGAACACCCATGTGTCATCTCTGGACCAATAGGAAAATAGCATTTACCAATTTTTTTTTTTGTTATTTTTAATTGATTCATAGCCCTAACTTTTATACTTATTCCCAGTCATGTCTTTAATAAATATGTTTAATAACTTCTGCATGTTGTGGTAATAGTGCCTCAGTGGGCACAACTGTAGCTTCACTCCGCCAGTGACGGCGATTCGATTCCTGGTCCTTTGTGTGTGCGACTGATCCCTGATTGGTTCAAACCCATTAAATCTGGTTTATCTCTGGGCCCTGATTATGTAATCGTGAGGGTTGAGGGTCATGTGACTGTGATTATTAATAGTTCTTTTGTAAAGAGAGCAGAAGGTCAGATAACAATTGTCTGAATAAGGAAAACATCGTATTTATGAAGTACAAATACCGACGAGCCTGTTTCTAAGTATTATTTTCAGGTTATTCATAGGATGTGGGACTAGTCTGGATAATTGTACTCAACAGACTAATGTGATCTTTCTCTTTTCAGAATATTCAATTCCAATCGCAGTAGCTGCTTTGGGATTAAGTGCCTGCATATGTATTCAGGAATTTTTGTGCGCATATGACGTACCCTTGGAGGGATTTTACTGTAAGTATGAGACTTTGTACTGAACCATAATCAGGATTTTTCATGTGCATAATTAAAATGTCACACTTTAAAATGAGCTATCAGAGTGCAATTGAAATCCATGCAGTTCAAAAATGTGATGCTCGCCTGTATGTAGCCTAAAATTGCAGCATATTGTGCAATAATACTGTAACTGTAATATATTTCATTTAGGTATTGAAAAGTACTATTAAAAACTTTGTTTTGTAATACAACAAAGAACCAGTCCATGGTCAGTATCACCTTAATTAACCCAACTGACACTGTTAAGCTTCCTTATTCATGAACAGATTGGTTTTAATATTTTTGGTGTGGCTTTCTGGACCTTGCTTTTGACTGCATACCTCTCATTTTCAATAAAAAATATGGTATGAATTGGTCTTATCTTGCCTTACATGTCTGGGTATGCCTTGCCTAGTGATTTGTTTTTTAATTTATCTTGTTTAAATAGAGGTTCCTGATGTAGTACACAAATTTATGTGGTGCTTTTATGCATTTTAAATTTACAAACGGGTCGGTGCCGACCCGAACACCATAATCTTGACCAGAGAATTTATAATTTAGTGCCGACCCTAACACCATAGGAAGGTTAATATTAATATATTGATATTTCCTTTATTTTGTAACCCCCCTGCAAGTGTCCACCCTTCCAATGGAACAGAAGGACAATGTTTAATGAAGGTCTGTTGTATGTTTTGTTTATCTAATCTCTTGCTTCACATGTTTTTATTGTTTTTCAGATTTTGCTCTGAAAATCCTTTTATGGATTTTCTTCATGCTTCACTTAATATTAAGTTTACTGTTTCTAAGTTTGATTCAAGAAAATGACAAAGGTAAGGATGACCTTTAATTGTAAGGAAACCATTTGACTATAAATATAGCTTGAACTATCAGCCATTTGTAAAATCTTTAAATCAAGAATTCTTGTTTGAAATGCATATAATACAGCATTGCAATCATTTCAGGTATGAATCCTTACTGAGTTCTATTATGCTTAAAATAAAAATACATTTATTTTAATGTACACTCTTTTGCCAAAAGTATTGGGACACCCCTCCAAATCATTGAATTCAGGTGTTCCAATCATTCCCATAGCCACAGGTGTATAAAATCAAGCACCAAAGCATGCAGACTGCTTCTACAAACATTTGTAAAAGAATGGGTCGCTCTTAGGAGCTCAGTGAATTCAAGCATGATACCAGGATAGGATGCCACCTGTGAAATAAGTCCATTCGTGAAATTTCCTCGGTACTAAATATTCCACGGTCAACTGTTAGTGGTATTTTAACAAAGTGCAAGCAATTGGGAACAACAGCATCTCAGCCATGAAGTGGTAGGCCATGTAAAATCACAGAGTGGGGACAACGCATGCTGAGGTGCACAGTGTGCATAAGTCACCGACTGTCTGCAGAGTCAGTAGCTACAGACCTCCAAACTTCATGTGGCCTTCAGATTAACTCAAGAATAGTGCGTAGAGAACTTCATGGAATGGGTTTCCATGGCCGAGCATTTGCACCCACAACTTACGTCACCAAGTGCAATGCAAAGCATCAGATGCAGTGGTGTAAAGGACACCGCCACTGGACTCCAGAAGAATGGAGACATGTTTTCTGGACTCATGAATCACGCTGGATGAATCTGGGTTTGGCGGTTGCCAGGAGCACAGTACATGTCTGACTGCATTGTGCCAAGTATACATTTTGGAGGAGGAGAAATTATGGTGTACGGTTGTTTTTCAGGGGTTGGGCTTGGCTGCAGCATTCAAAGCCATTTTGGACAATTTCATGCTTCCAACTTTGAGGGAACAGTTTGGAGATGGTCCCTTCCTGTTCCGACATGATTGCGTACCTGTGCACAAAGCAAAGTCCATAAGGACATGAATGAGCAAGTCTGGTGCAGAAGAACTTGACTGACCGGCACAGAGCCCTGACCTCAACCCGATAGAACACCTTTGGGATGAATTAGAGTGGAGACTGCGAGCTAGGTCTTCTCATCCAACACCAGTGCCTGACCTCACAAATGCTCTCCTGGAATAATGATCAAAAATTCCCATAAACACACTCCTAAACCATGTGGACAGCCTTTCCAGAAGAGTTGAAGCTGTTACAGTATAGCTGCAAAGGGTGGGCCAGCTCCACATTAAAGCCTATGTATTAAGAATGGGATGTCATTAAAGTTCATGTGTGTGTAAAAGCAGGTGTCACAATACTTTTGGCAATATAGTGTATTCCTACAAAATTCTTAGTTTTAGGTAAACATTTTGTTTCATAGATGTGTAATAAAGATGTCTGTCATATTAAAAACTAAAATTAACTAATTTTGACCACAGGAACAGCTGTAACGATATGCGAGTATGTCTTTATCTACATGCTGACTGTCATATGTTTGCGAGACTGGCATCGGGGCAACATACTTGGTACACATCACTTTTTTACGGAAGCCAAGAACGGGCATGCTTACAATTATTTTTTTTACGTAATTTTTGCTGTATCAAAGTTCGTTTTCTTGAGGTAATCTCAAGGTATCTTGGCAGCTGTAGCAACTGATGTATGCTAATAGCTTTATATTTCCTCACAAGTTGTATAAAACATTTATTGATTGCGAATAAGAGCATAGCATTTAAAGTCAGTATGAATTTGATCTAATTATCAAAATACAATATTCTTGTGTTTGTGTTTTAAAGTTAACATGTATAATAAAGCTGTAATCAAAGCTATAGTTCGGTCACTATACAAAGATGTAGATGGACATGACAAATGTCCTATATTCTCATTATCTTTTCCCTTTGGTACTGAAAAGTGACATTTACAAGTGTTTCATGTTTACCAGGGCAATTATGCACATGTATGTACTAGTCATTTCCCCATCAGTTCATCTCCACACGAACAAAGCTCATTAGCGCAAAATAATGACAAAAAATAATTGCAAGCATAGCCGTTCTTGGCCTATACACTTTCTCATTTTGATATTTTTTAATATTTCGATATTTTTGTTGGTTAAACTTTTAAATCCGTTTGCTTTTTATGAGTGCCCTTGCAAAATCAGATATTTTCTTTATATCAGCTACTGTCATGCCCGGCTCGTCCGATCCTCGTGTTTGCCACGCCCCCTGATTATCCTCATGTGTGCCGCGCCCCCTGATTATCCACGTGTGTGCCGCGCCCCCCGATTATCCTCGTGTGTGCCGCGCCCCCTGATTATCCTCGTGTGTGCCGCGCCCCCTGATTATCCACGTGTGTGCCGCGCCCCCCGATTATCCTCGTGTGTGCCGCGCCCCCCGATTATCCTCGTGTGTGCCGCGCCCCCCGATTATCCTCATGTGTGCCGCACCCCCCCGATTATCCTCATGTGTGCCACGCCCCCTGATTATCCTCGTGTGCTTCCCTGATCTTGCCCAGCTGTGTCCTATTATTTTCGCCCCATCTTGTCTATTTGAGTCCACGTCTTGCCTTGCCTTTCGTCCGTCATTGATGTTAGTTTGGTTGTGAAGTTCTGTCCAGTCCGTAGCCATAATAAATTCCCCGTTACTCCGTCTTTTGGCTGCCAGCGTCTTCCTTCCCTGCCTCCTACCTGCCAGCCTACCTGTCGCTACCCGCAACCGTGACAGATACCAAACAAAGTTAGATTTTTGCTAATTTTTTTAAGAAAATATAAAAAATTTCTAAATTATTGAAAAAATACACTGATATGTTTGAATGTATATATGCAACTTTATGACTAATGCTCTTCTCTCTACCTTTCAGCCGAACCCCATAAATATGTATATTTCTCAGGGGCTTTTGGTCTCCCTCTCCTGAATTCTGTTGCTCTGGCTGTAGCATTAAAACTCAAAGCAGGTAAATGCACTAGAACTTTGAAATGTTTCTCTTTTATCGAGTACTTTATGGATTCCTGTGGTCACTTACTGCTCATTTACTGACCTCAGCTCTCAGTGATTTTTGTGATGATGTCATTTCAGACACAGGAAAACAGCCACTGGATCTACGGGTGATTGTCCTGATTTCTGGATCTGTCTTCCTCTTTGGCTGGTTTGTTATACAGATGTCTGCATTCTGTAAGTATAACAGGGATATGGTGCATAACTTTGCATAGAGGTTAAATGTGTATGCTGGAAATATCCCAGCATGTTATCAGCTTTCCAGTCATTGTTTACATCAACCCATATCCTGGTTACAAAAGCGAGAAATGCAGTAAACCAGTACAAAATAAAGAGCACAAATCAAACAGTAAACTGAGTAATCGCTCTGTAATTACTAAGTGTCCTTAACGATATTGTACAGAAAGTAGTACTTATAGAGACAATTTATCTGACCTTTATGTCCTGTATTCAACCTGGATGAATATTATAGCATTAGTAATTTCTTAATTATTCACCACTTAACATTCCATAACACTCCTGCTTGAATTCTTTTAAGGATTTTTGTTCTGCCTTTATGATGCTGTTACAGTGATGTAGGACTGTAATGGCCTCCTGCCAGTAGGGGGCACTGAGGCTGTAATGGGGAACCTAACTATTACAAAGGAAGGGAGATGATATAAACATCCTCAGTGATGCAGCGCATGTGTGAATCTGATACAGAAACCTTTCACTGTCAGTAATCATTATTATGTAATAAATATGCAAGTCATTATTAGATGTCAATAATCAATGTTTATAACCTGGCTGCTACAATAGTCTCCATATTGATATATTAGTATTTTGCGCTCCAGTATCTAATTGTATGTTGTTTAATTACAGGTTTGGCCAAAAAAGAGAAGTAAGTAGACTTCTTTATATGTATGTATGTACATTTCTGGTAATATTGTGTAAATGTGGGAAAAATATCCATCCATCCATCAATCATGGTGAACCTGGCACCTGTCACAGGAAGCACAGGGTAGAAGGCAGGGGACACCCTGGGCAGGATGCCATTCCATCACAGAGCAAACACACATTCACATACGAGGGCACATATAGAGATATCAGTTGGCCTAACCTCATGTGGAGGAGGTGTGAGGTGCCAGTGTTACCCACTGAGTCACCATGTAAACTACACAGAGCCCAAGCCGGGAGGTGTGAGGTGCCAGTGTTAGCCAGTGAGTCACCATGTAAACTACACAGAGCCCAAGCCGGGAGGTGTGAGGTGCCAGTGTTACCCACGGAGTCACCATGCAAACTACACAGAGCCCAAGCCGGGAGGTGTGAGGTGCCAGTGTTACCCATTGAGTCACCATGTAAACTACACAGAGCCCAAGCCGGGAGGTGTGAGGTGCCAGTGATAGCCAGTGAGTCACCATGTAAACTACACAGAGCCCAAGCCGGGAGGTGTGAGGTGCCAGTGTTACCCACAGAGTCAACATGCTGCCCATTTCAAACGAAAGTTTCCCAAACTCTTCAATGCACATTTTATTATGATATTGAAGCAGACACCACTTCTTCCTGAGGCATGGGTTTAAACATTAAAGTAGCATACAGGCCTATGATGTCATTTACAATGGGCTAAGAGAATGTATGCCGCTAAAAACTTGCTCACATGTTAATATGTAAAAACATGATATTTTTTATCAATATGTGAAAGCCCCTCACATCCAGACAGACATCTACTAAATTAACATGGCTGCTCAGACACCCTGGGGTCTGTCAGGAGCTGCTCTCACACCCACCATCACTGTAATACATGCGGCATCACTACAGTAGATAAGGATCCAAGGTATCAGCAGGGCATGAAGTCACAGGAATTCAAGAGGAACATCTACAGTCTGCTTTACATGGGCAGTAACCAGAGTGTCTCTCTGCAGATGTATCCATGACATCCACTGTATCCTCTCCACACGTGTTAACATGCTACATTGGCAGACTTACAGGTTGTTATATTACAGTCATGGCCAAAAATATTGACACCCCTGCATTTATGTCAGAAAATGCACCACTTCTCCTAGAGAGTTACTTTGGTATTGTCATGCTTATTTCTTTTGTTGGCACTGGAAGAACACAAAAAAGCAGAAGAAATTTAAAAAATCTGAGACATTCCACACAAAACGTCTGTATGGGGTTTTGTTTATTTGTAGTTATTATATTATATTTGATATTACAGATGTTTCATTCCACCTCCAACAACAAGCAAAATCTGTGTTTAACGTAATGATTATGGATGTTATTTGTTAGTAAATCAAAAATGTTACAAATGAGTGTAACCATGTGTTAAATATTAAAATGTTCTGTAGGTTCATGAAGTTAAGCTCCTTTATCCAGCTCTTGTATGGGAAAGATGAGATCAGTTGAGCTCCTGTTACTTCTTATTAGATGATGGAATTTCCTGCATTTTAAGGTGATATTGGAAGATACATATGATGACTTTTTAAAGTTAAATGCAATATTCTGACAAAGCTCAGTTGTAATAACTCAATATCTTTTCCTTAGAATAAAGGAAGAGTTGCACTTAGTTGAGAGACACCAAGATCCTGAGCCAGACCAGGTAGGTGCCCAAGATACATCAGTCCCTCTGGCTGGTGTCCTGGGGCCTGTTTCTCTACATCAGTCTGACCATCTTCTCTCAGATTATTATACATAATTGTGTCTGTAGCAAATCTGTGGCCCTTGTGCTCTTCCTCCTTCCCTGTAAGTATGGAGTCTGTTGAGGTAGAGGAAGAGCCCTTATTATGACTCCAGCACACAGGAATATCTCAGTACATTCTCACTGGCAAAGGTTGACTAATAAATAGAAGAAATGCTTTTTGGCAATGAACAACTTGGATAATCTGCATATACACTCAGGTTCGTGCGTCATCCACAAAACTATTGGGTATCAGAACTGGTGTGGTAATGAGGGGTTGCCTGCTGTATGGCTGCACTTGGGTCCCAATTTGAGGCGGCCCATCTGGGTGGATGCGTGGAATGTTCTGTCTCTCCGGCATGATGACCTCTGCTTTGTAAACTCTGTATTTCTGTGGTGGCACTCTGTGAAGTACGCAGACTGGGGAGTGGCCAGATCTCTGTAGGTGGGTATACCTATTTTTGGTCTGGTCGGTCTGATGGCTGCCATACTCAGGAAGTAGCTGTTGCTGTAGTGGATCGGCTCCTCCTGATGGTGTCTAATGTCACTCCTTTCGATGAGCGTATTATGAGACTCAGGCTAAGGCACTCCTTGGGTGTCTTGTCTGTTGTCTCAGTGTATGCTCCGACCGCGGTGAGTGATGTCTCATTGAGGGAGACATTTTACTCACAACTTCACTCGGTGGTTGATGGGTGCCCAAGAGATGACACTCCTCTGGTCAAGGGTGACTTCAATGTGACGACTGGGACTGACATGGCTGACTATGAGGACTGTGTCAGTCCTCCTGGGTCTGGCAACCATGGTGAAAGTGGTTACATGTTCCTGGACTAAGCAAACAGTCAGAGTCTGCAGGTTGCTGGATTCTGGTTCCAGCACCCTGAGCCGCATTGCTGGACTTGGTCCTCCAATTTTCATCACATCCTTGTAGACAGACACTGGAAACTCCTATAGTCTACAGATGTGTCCAGTTTGTGAATTCTTTCCACACTCTTGTTGTTGCTGCTCTGAAGATTCAACTTAGGTCCAGTAAGCTACCACCTACTAAGAAAGAGAATGAGGATGGACTTAGCCAGACTGTTTCTAATGAGTTTGCATGCAGATTGTGTGAGGAACTTGCAGACTTGGGTGCAACTGCTAGTCCTGAAGGTTGCTGAGGGTTGTGTTGGTGTTGCTGGTGTTACCAGAAGGAGGTGCTTCACCTTGCAGGGCACCCTGGATAATATCAAGAGGAGTCGCAGTGCACGACTTGATGGCAACTCCAGTCTATACTGGGGACTGAGAAGGACAGCTGTGAGGCCTCTGAGGTCAGATAAGGAGGTGCTTGTTAGAGTGGTCTGGTCTTACACCTAAGAAGTCTACTGTGGACCTCATCAAGGCACTGAGGGTTTCTCATCAAGCAAAAATGTGAATATCGGCAGGGTTTCTTTGCAGTCTTTGTCAATTTTCGTAAAGTGTCCAACTCAGTTGATTGAGCTGCCCTGCAGGACATCCTGATACTTTGCAGGATCCTCCTGATGTTGCTGGCCAGCTTGTACACTGGTACTGTAAGTGCTCAGCAGAATAAGTCAGAACCTATGTGCTATTCCCTATGGATTCTGATGTGTTCTTGCTCCTGCTCTGGGTGTAGGGCAGGGTCATGAGGTCCAGTGGCTGGGGGACTTCTGTTACCATCAATACTGTGATCTTTCCGGAGATAGTAGTCCACAGCAATAATAGTCCACGGAAATGTGGACCATTAATATAATTCATAATTAATATAATTAATTAATATAATTTTGCATTTGGGTTGTGGCCTTTGCATTTTCTGGGCCACTGTAGTTATTAGTAATAACAATAACCCTACAAACCCTTCCATACAATTAGCAGCTATTAAATTCCTCCCCTTAATTTAATTGGCCCTATCATTGCATCTCCCTCCATATGTGAAGAATTTGCTCAATATTTAAATATTACAATTACCAATATTCAATCAAGTATATCCAAGTATAAACCACGATACTGGACCCTGCACCCATTGGCCAATACCTCAGCACCACACTAGTCTGAATGGAATGGAACAGTGCGAGTTTTTTCTGGTGGCTGGAGTGCCAATCCTGTCACCAATCCTCAAAATTTCCCTGTAAGTTGGAGAACCTGCTTGCAGGTTCTTACTGGATCGCGGGGGTCCGGAGCCTATTCCGGAAACAATGGGCACGAGGCAGAGAACAACCCAGGATGGGGGGCCAGCCCATCGCAGGGCACACTCACACACCATTCACTCTCACATGCACACCTACGGGCAATTTAGCAAGTCCAATCAGCCTCAGCTGAGCATGCAGTTATGATAAAGTTATTGCTTTATGATAAGTTATTGCTTTCTGTTACTTCCTATTTACTGATATCTTTTGTTTTCTGCATTCTGCATATTTCTGCTGCACTGTCCACTTTGCTGCTGTATAACGCAAATTTCCCACCCGTGGGACAAATAAAGGCTCTTATCTTATCTTATATCTTATCTTAAAAGTATTGCACGATATTAAGTCTTAATGGGAGATGCTACACAATGGGATGCTCCTATTGTGTGAATCTGGAAATGAAGAACAGGATATGCTACAAGACACACACACACGATTGTTTGCTACTTGACGATACACTGACTCTGGATAAGACAATTCAGATTGCTAATCAAGCTGAATCGCTGTGCAAAATTTCCCACCAGTGCCAGAGATGAATACGCTGCCGAGGAGGGAATAAAAACAAAGTGAAATGAAGTCTGGACAAACCCGCAAATGTGACTCAGATAAGCACCCAACAAACTCTACAAAATTCCCTGCTACAATGTTGTGCAGAAAAACTGGACACTTTGCAAATGTGTTCCGCTCAAGCAGAAAACATGAAGTGAAGGAGACTGTTATTCCCGAAATGACTGTGCTACTTCTGAAAGACCCTATCTCTGTAGAAAATAAGATAATGTGCACTGTAAGAATAGGCAGGGAACAATCCAGGATGGGGGGCCAGCCCATCCTGGGTTGTTCCCTGCCTCATGCCCATTGCTTCCGGGATAGGCTCCGGACCCCATAGGATAAGTGGTTTGGAAAATGGATGGATGGATGTAAGAATAGGCCCGTTCCCTAATATGCAGCCATTTGAGATACTTGTAGATACAGGGTTTCATTGCTGCCTGTTTATAAGAACTCATTTTCAAAACAGAGAACTCCAGTACTAGACAGACTGAATTCAAATGCATGTGATTTTCCTTCCTCTTTAGCGTTGGAATTTAGATATTTTGAGCTGTTTCCATTTTAACATACATCACTTTTTTGCCACTTAAAAACCAGGAAGATTTTTGTTTGAAAATTACACGTAGGAAAAAGTTTTACACCAAATTTAAATAAAAAGAAAGAAAATTAAGTTAATTAAAATCTACGAAAATCATTATACTATACTTGATGTATGTGGATTCAAATCTGTGCAAATATTGTAAAGCAAAACTTTTTAAATACCAACCAAGAACAAGAATTTGAGAGAGAACAAAACCTACTGAAGCCAAAACAAGTCATATCCAAAGTAAAATGTATAATTTGCCGAAAAAAAACTATTGATCTTTCACGTTTTTGGTAATGTGTAGTTCTGTTTACAGTCCATCATGCGTCTTTCTCACTGAACAGACTCCTGCTCTCACTATCGGTTTTGTAGTTACGCAGCCAGGATTCTCGTTTGAACTTCCTGACTTCATGTTTGCAGTTCTGACACAAACCTCATACGTAAGTGAGTTTTTTTCAAAGTTGCATTAGCATTAGCTTGTGAATTTTGAATGACAGCTCAGAACCCTGGATACATGCTTTTTTCCGAACTGAAATGAAACAAAACTATACCTATGCCAATATGGTGTCATGAAAGTGCCACACATTTTGGGCATAAACACGCAAAACTCAAACTGTAGAGTGGTATGGAGAGAGACAGGTTTATTATTGACAAGTGCTGTGTGAGATGCATATTAGAATGTCATTTTTTTCCAACAACATATTTTCAAATGTACAACCGATTTGAGAATGCTTAAATGCACATTTATGGATAATGTCACACGCGTGAATTCAGCGACATATTTCTGAGACTTTCCTCAGGCTGTATTTAAGCCCTCTCCAACACACACATGTGGTGTCGCTAAAATATGCACACACAAATTTATTTTCTGTAACCGCTTGTCCTACTCAGGCTTGGGGGGGGTCCAAGGCTTATCCAGGAGCCTATGGGAGCAAGGCAGAGGACAACCCAAGATGGAGCACCAACCCTCCGCAGGGCACACTCACACACCCCTGGAGATACATATGGTAGTTCTAAATATCTGTAAATACAGTATTTACATTTACAGATTGGTGTTTTTTCTTTTGTCAGGAAAATCGCACCCTATATTTAAACGTAAGTCCACAAGGTTTGATAAATGTATAAAAGTTCTATATACAAAATGTCTTCCTTCACCTTCAGTTTATTGGCTGCTGCTGAGACGGACGAGACGAGCCTTACACCTGCTGGCATAGGCAACCTGGGGTGTACCGTGCAGGGGGTGCAATTACTGGTCAGATAAACAAGGTGTTTGGCCTGTAATGGACGGCTTGAAACCAAACCCGACCTTGCCCGAAAAGTACTAGCAAATCTAAATCAGAACACTACCCAAACTAGGGCTGTCACGTTTTTTTGTTTTCAAAAATCAAGTTCGAACGAATTTCACATGTCACGGTCCGAATATATTCGAATACCGTGACTCCCCCCACACATATACACACACTAACAAATAAATAAAGTAAATAAAATAAAAAAAAAATGAATGAATGAATAAATGAGATGTAATGCAGAATCCATTGTTTTCAATATTTTATTAAGTCTGTTTTACGTCACATTTGTATGTAACATTTTAGGACGCTGTAAACTTTACCGCCTTTAAGGTGGGCAGGGAGTGTCTCAGCTGTCCAGTATCAGTGATGAGGGGAATTCATCAAGGTCGCTCCATTTTAGGCCGATTGTCATTATGATTACTAATTACTCTCTAAGATTAGGGAGACTATAACAGAGTTATCACTTCCAGAACCTCCCAGAACCCATTCATAACTGTTTCAGCTTATGCTGATAACAGGGCCTCCTCTACAAAGGTGAACTTTGAAACTACATATTTGTAATTTGTAAATAAGTAAATCACTTTTCATTCCATGATCGTCAAAACAACAAATAGAATAATGTTGTTTTTAACACTGTTTCCTGCAGCAGATGTGTACCATTATTCACATACAAAATTTGGCCTGGGGTGCACAGACTTCTGCATACAACTGTAAATGGTAATCAGCCAAAAAGTTTATTACATCTTCCCCACCAGAAAGAGAAATATAGATGTGTCCTAACACTGAAAACTACAACACACAAACAAAACCATTTTGTCAACACACACCAAAGCAGAACATTCAATACCCAAAAAAGTCTTGGAAACTGGAAGGGGCCACACCATCCTGCCTGTGTGAAACAACCCTGGTTCTGACTTACCTGAATAAAGGTACAGCTCCATATCCCTGCGTCCAGCACCCTGCCCCCACTCAGGCTCAATGTCCCAGGAAACCGGGCCAATGACAGCTCTACAGGGAGGCCAGAGACTGGGAGACATGATGAGGAGTGGAGAGAGCGGCTGGGGAAGGCAGAGACAAAGTGACCGGCCTCTGCCTGTCATGGTCTACCATCTGTGCCCGCTATCCCAGCTCTACGGCGCAGGTGTCTGAATCTGAGCGGTGGTAGTGTGTGAGCCATGAGAGTGTTGGGGGTAGAATTTCCCTGAAGCTCCGGGTTTTTGCCCTCCTTCCTAAGCTGGATGGACAGAATTGTGTGCAGAACTCCTGTGAGTCCCTAAGGGGGGGAAATATATGAAATGTTATTTAGCACTGTATAGCACTTAATGAGTGTAATCTTTAGGGCCATACTGTGAAGATCTAACCTGCAATATACAATTTCACTTTGTAACCTTTAGAGAATATAACCCAGTTACCGCTGATGAATATGAGCCTTATTCAGCTCTGCAGCTTATCGCTATGTTGAAGGAACAAGAACATAACTGGCTCTGTGACCAGCTACTAGCTCCGGAAAGGGAAGCACCATGACCACAATTCGTCAAGAGAAGATGATGTGTGGTACATCAACTGTGAGGAAGAGATATGAAACTTGTACAAAAAACAGTGTAATTCATCATGGGACACACTCCTGCAGGCTGTCCGGTCTTGGATGTAACATACATGGATACAATAACAGACTGACTTTATAATCATACACAAGCGACTTCTAACTCCAGATTTGGCTGAAAATATTAATCACGGCAATATTACTATGCTATTTCTTTGATGATAATACCATAGTACTTTTCAGTAAGGACTGAATTTTGAAATGTTTCTTCCCTTCCGCTCCCTCTGAATATATCACTAAACATTAGGATGCGATTGCCCTTGACTATCATACAAGTTTAAGACAATAATAATAAAAAAAAATTATTCAAATCAATAAACAGCAGCGGTACGATTTTTAACTATGGTAAGTCTAAACACAAGCCAGGTAACCGGGCCCGGCTTCACGGGGGGGCCAGGATGGGCCTGGCCCACCCAATCACAAGACTGGCTCACCCAGTCAAGAGTGGGAAGAGAAATAGAAAAATGTATCTTTGATCTGTGCATAAATGTAACGAAAATATAAATATTCTTGGACTCTGTACATACAATCGCTGTTCATACAAACGAAGACAATCACCCAATCAGTGTTAATCTTGATATTTTTATATGACGCTGGAGTCTAACGCACACATTTAGGTGGTCACTCAGTTTACTATATGCATTTCTGTATGTGTATCTACAAAGAGACTTTGCTGTCTGTACATAAACTGAACATAATATCAACAACCATTTTCCATCTTATTTGTCATATTAATTGTTCGTACCAGTTTTCGATCATTTATTTAGCTAAACATTTAGACATTTCGATAGGTTGCTTGCTAACTATATTGGTTAGCTGAACACGCTAGTTACTGTAGCTAGTCGCAGGAGTTTAGCCTAATTTTACAAGCTAGAAACGTAGAAATGTATAGATTTCTGGTACCGAAAAAAGCTACCACAGATAGTGTGACAGCCACTAATGTTCAGCCTAGTGGATTGGACCCTCACTCTAGTCCGGTTGATGTTTCTTGCAGTGATGATGTTGCTGGTCCGTCTCGCAGTGATGGCACTGTTGCCGATGATTTGAACAGATAATCTCCAGGCCAGCCGGTTCTAAAAACGTATCCGCGGTGAGAAATCGGTTGTATAGAGAGATGTTTCTCTGCTACGTGGTATAAATCTAGACCCTGACTTGAATATTCCATCAAAAACTATGCTTGCTTTTGCTGTCCTTGTCGGAAATTTAGTAGTCCCGCATGTCATGACAAAAACGGTGCATTTGTGACAAAGGGAATTAGTAACTAGAAAGTGACACTAGAACGCGATCGTGGGCTACAAAAGCATGCATCAAACCAGGGGCATATACACGCTGCCTCTAATTGAAAGAATATAAAACACAGCAGGAAACCGGCACGTCAGTTACCTGGCTCCTACGTCCTCAACAGGTAGAAAAAAACAGATACTACTTAAAGAGTACTGGAGAGGTAGTGAAATTTCTTGTAGTGAATAAACTTCCCTTACGTGGTGATAAGGAAAATGTGAATGATGAGGAATGTTATGGTGGCCTGGCTGCTGGTCTGTTTGTGAAATTTTTTAAATACACACTTGAAAGAGATAAAACATTGGCTGAAATAGCACTTCGAGTTCCAAAAAATGCCAAATACACTTTTCAGAATGAAGTAATTGACACACTTGCCAAAATGGTCATCCAAGAAATCCAAAACAGATATGCACAAGCAGATTCACAAAGCTACTGCATAAAAAGTGATGGCACAAAGGACGGGTGCAATGTCAAAAGCAGTGTAAATTAAGGTTATTTTAACTTTCCCCTAAACTGCCGAATCAAACAACATGACGGTTAATGTCATTTACTTGCCTTTTACCTTTTTCTTCTCCTGTCTAAACCCCACGTCCCGAAACACTGTTGCGCTTGAAAATGTGGTCCACATCCACTGGGAACTGGATGTGCAGCCGGCAGCGGACCGTGACTACGCCGCCTGACGGAAAGAGCCACGCAAGGCGATTGTCCACCATGGTCACACTTGCAGTTGCAACAATTGGTTGCTGCCCGACTGTTGTCGCTTCTGACAAAGTTCTGATGGTCTCTGCTGAGGTCAATGTGCTGCTTAATAAGGCTGCTGCTTCTGTTAGGCTACCTGTGGACTGTGGAGCCGACATCGGTCTAATGATAAACGCCCACTTTTTAAAAACAACTTCCTGTTTAAGTGAAATGCCTTCCTGTTTAACTGAAAACCTTGCACATATACAAGTGAAAAGCATTGACCTTTGGGGAGTGTGCAGTGTTGTGGGTGTTCAGTGCTCTGGTCTTTGGGGATCGTTTGTAATGCCTTGGATTTTTGGTGTGTGTGCAAGAACTGCATTGTCAGCTCAGCCGGCATAGGCCTGGTTAGTCCTACCTTTGGGGGGAGGGTTAGTCCTGGTCGTGGGTTTTTCCCACCCTTGTTTGTGTGTTAATTGTATGAGGGTGGACGGGTTGTTTTTTTTCCTTTTCTTTATTGCTTTGCTCTTTCGTTTTCATTTCCTTGTGTGTTTGAGTTGTATTAGCGTATTCTATGTGGGGTTAAGTTTCTGCTTTGGTTTATTTCATTAAAGTGAGTTTTTTATGTTTTGTACACAGCCTCCATTTCATTGTTCAATTGGTGAACACTTAAACCGGTGGTGAGGCATTTTTAGCGCCTCCCCTTTCCTCCCTGGTTGGGGTTACACCTGCACATGTAGGGCAGACATGGTTGAACTAGCTGAGTGAGAGAAACCACAAGATAAGCACGAAACCGTGAGGTGAGCAGGGAGTTTTTTTTTCGAAAGTGATAGTAAAATGAATAAATGATATTTTGTCTCAATTTTCTGCGTCATGTCGTACAAAAGCCTACTGTATGTGTATAATATTGGATATTTGTCCGATTCATCCCTTAAGAAAAAAGCAATCAGCACCTAATAGCCCTAGGTGGAGATGGAGACCAGTGTTCTGAGTGTTGTTTTGATCGTGTGCAACTTCGTCGTAATGTCTGATGGTATGTATCGTTTAAAATCCTTGTTTAAAAAGTCCTGCAATTTCAATGCAGATTTACCTGTCTGGTGTCAGATTTTCTCTTACAATTCTTGAGCAATATATTTCTCTCACAAGAAAAGTTTTTAAAGTCTTCATTTTTTCTGCCCTTTCTTGAATGAAATTGACTTGGTACTTATATCCCTAGAATTTGATAAGAATAAGAAAAGTTATGCATTTTTATGTTATTACTAAAAGATCAGTGCACACTCTTGCTAATACTTGAATATGTTTTCAGAATTAACAATACCCAAACCTGTATTACTAATTTGAATCATACAGTCTTGGCATGACGCCATAAGTAAACATCCCTTTATTATGTGCATGGATGATGACGAGTTTAGAAAGTGTGTCATAACGGAGAAATAGCAAAGAACTTAAAGCAGTAACCTGGCTTTGTGTAATACACACATTGCACTGCTTTACCGCAGGGTTTGTATCACCCTATTGTCCGATACCTCGAAAAACATTCTCCTTTTACTACTGCAGACAGTTAATACTATCAGTAACATATAGGTAGTTACCCTAAACTAGGGCTGCTCACATTCCACCGGGCAAAGCCTAATTCAGCTCTACAATGAGATCACGATTTTAAAATGATTGGAGCCCTAGTTTACAGTAGCAACACATTTAGACAGAAAAAGATATTTGAATACGTTTGTAGACAGTAAATAGCAATATTTCCTTATAAATACTCATATAACTGCTTTGTAATGGATGTTTGGCACTATTTATTTATGTTCTACCTCTTATTCCTGTGGTAGATTTGCTTCTACATGGCTCTGCTGGTCCTCTAACAGCCCGGCTGGGAGGAGCTGTACTGCTGCCCTGCTTTGTGGACAGACCCCTGCCTTTGGAGGAGCTGGAGGTGGACTGGAGAAGGACTGATTCAGACACCATCGTGCACCTATTCCAGGGGGGTCAGAGCAGACCTGAATCACAGGGGGATGCCTACAGGGGCAGAGCCCACTTCTTCTCTCAGGAAATCCCCAAAGGCAACTTCTCTCTGCTGCTTGAGGGTGTGAGGACTGCAGATGCAGGAGTGTACAAGTGTGTGGTTTATACAGAGCAGGAGAACCATGAAACATGGGTGGAAATACAGGAAGTAGGCAAGTGAGCCTTTCTGATATATGGTTTAAGTATTATAATTAATTATTTTTGGAGTTTATTCATTCTATTGGTGTACGTTGAATATAGTCTAATTACCTTTGGAGTTATTTGTTACATGTAATTTTCAAACAAAAATCACGAAAATCTTTCATCTTCCAGGTTCCTAATGGCAAAATTTAAAAACTGATAAATTAAACGTTCAAATGGAAACAGCCCAAACTATCTGAGTTTCATCTCTAAACAGGAAGGAAAAACACACAGATGTCAGGTTGCCAGGTTGTGTGAATCTTCCTGTTCTTGTTCTAGAGCGGTTGGTGGTGACGGGTGCAGATGAGCCTGTCTATGCACGTGCTGGAGAGGATGTGACTCTCAGCTGCTCTGTGGACACCCATGTTAATGTGATAGAGCTTCAGGTGAAATGGATAAAGACAGACAGTGATGGTGACATCTTGCTGCTTCTGTATGCTGATGGAGGGAACAGACCAGAGTCACAGGATGGGAGATACTCTGGAAGAGCTGAATTCTTCACTGAGGAAATTCCCAATGGAAACTTCTCAATGAAACTGAGGAAAGTCAGGACTGAAGACAAAGGAGAGTTCAGCTGTGAAGTCCACTCAGATACTGATTCTGCCAGTACAACTGCCAGGATAGCAGCACTGGGTGAGTCACTAGAAGGACT
>JAODJX010000015.1:16342168-16364022 GCA_026776945.1 Isichthys henryi
ATTTACCTTTCCATCTATCCATATCCATGTCTGTTTGTTTTAGGGCCTCAGAGGGGAAGACGGTTGAGGTGCCTTTTAAGGGCCCAGTGGAGGAAACCATTCGGGACATCCTGGGAGGGGTGCGCTCCACCTGCACGTACGTGGGTGCCGCCAAGTTGAAGGAGCTCAGCCGGAGGACCACCTTCATCAGGGTCACCCAGCAGCTGAACACTGTGTTTGGCAATGACAGCTAGGCCCAACTTGGAGGTTTTAGTAAAGCTGTGGCCTTCATTTTACACACATCCATGCCATGTACAAAATCTTTCATCCCTGTCACACGCCGATCCACACAAGCCTAAGAGATCCTGCTTTAATCTGTTTTTAGACACTGTTTTATCTCTGATATGGTTTAATTTTAATTTTTTTCTCATATGCCGTTTGCGTGTCTAAGATTTAATGTCACATTGGGACTACATTTGTTTGCACATCTAAATCTATATTATCTATTATCCTCAGTAAATATCCTCGCTAATCATTTTAATTATTAGTCTGGGAAACAATGTTTTAGTCATTATAGCCATTGTTCCTTGTTTTGTTATTGATTGCTTTGTATTTTCTGTAGTTGTTGCCTACGGATTGAAAAAGGACCAAACGTGGAGGCAAATTACTTTTTCTTTTACTTACTCGTACAAGTTGTTGCTTATCTTATTTTAAAGAGGGGTGAAATATTTAACAAACGGTTATTTGCTTTATTAACTGAACACATGGCAGGGCTAAAGCGTAAGGCTTCCCTGTCAAGTTGTCAAAGTCCAGCCACTGTCTCCGGCTTTCAACCACACCTCCAGAAGTTACCGTTCCTGTTTCCAAGAGTAAGGAGAGTTGAATTTTAATGTTAAGTATTGAATTTAAAAAAATGTTTTATCTCCCAGGAGGAAAGAGAGTTTAATTTTAATGTTACATATTTAATTTAAAAAAATGTTTTATGGAAAAATATAAAAGCTGTGTCTACATTCATTTTATACGGTTAATCTTTACCAATGTGCAAATATGATGTTAATGAATAGGCTAGTCGGTCTTGTGCAGCTGACCACGCAGCGACCCAGGGGATCTTAGCAAATCTGTAGTGAGTTCAGAAGGCATCTGCTTCACCTAGCACTTGCTTTTAGTTGCACATGTTCATGTCACTATTGTGAAATGGATTTTTGAAAAAAAATACCTTTAAAAATCCTTAACTTGTGTAGGTCATGTTCCTAGCTAAGTTTTATTGATTTACTGTCAAATCTTTTATACATATTGATTGTTAAGGATAAAAAATACCAAATACACAGTGAAATGCATAAGGACGTTAAGTGCGGTTTCTCAGATTTTATGGTGGTGTTTTCTTCACTTTTGCAGCTGGAAGTGGATCATGTGTGTGCATGTTTTTTTTTGTTTAGTACACGTCACTGTTGTCATTGTCACTATTTAATATGCAACTCCTGCCCAATTGGTACATGCATGTGCAGCATTTCACACACATGCACCTCATCACACATGTGGAAATTCTGGGAATATTATCAGAATTCTACATATGTATAGACAATTGCTGAATTACAATGCATCATTATTATGCTCCTTACTATAAGCTTTTCATTGAGAATGCGCCATGTCTGTATGGGCGATGTGCTTTTCACAGTTGTTATAGCATTAGACACTTCATGCACACAAAACTGTATCTCAGTATTATTAAAGATTATGCTGCATCAAATTATTAGATCTTGATACTGCAGTAATAAAGAGACGCATCTGCACATTTTAAACAGCCAAATATAACATTTCAAGGGCAGATCAGCCTCACAGATGCATTCCACCTTCTGCAGAGCTTTGCAGCCCAGGGCTGAGCATTTACCAAAGCAGGCTGTGTTTCCCGTAGTGAGGATGCTCTCTAACAAGTAAAAGGCTATAAGAATGGCTGGGGAGACCTCAAACCCTCGCAGCCGTCTAAGATGGTACAGCTGATGTCCTGCTTCAGATATCTGTGGCTGCACCTGATTCAACCAGGTGAGGTCATCAGAGATATAGATTCTGAGATTGCGAAAGGTTTTCACCCTCTCAAATGGGACCCCTTTAATGCCGAGAGGTTTGTATGCACTGGACAGTTTGTGGCTAAAGTCCATCACCATCTCCTTTCGCAACGTGGAACAATTACATGGTTTACTTACTGTCGATGCTACATGCACTAAGAAAAACTGCTGTCTCTGAGAATTCATGCTAAGATTTTGCTTATTGGACATAGTATATAAATACAAATGACTATATGGCGTTAGAACACTATAATTAAACTAGAGCATGGAAGGTGTAAAATGTGAGAAGGCCCTGGTGGACTGTTTGGAAATTAATTGTCGGTATAAAACAGTTTACATTTTGCTTAGGGAGAGAAGACGTCCAAGATGAACTGTGCTGAATCCCTGATTAGCAGCAGTGTCTGTACAGTCCCCAGGAAGCCTTATAATAGAAAAGGGTGTCTTTTTATGCCCTGAGTCCAGGTAACGGCAACCATGGTAGCTAACTTCTGCTGCAATTTGTCAAGCCACTGTGAAGGTTCCTGCATACAATGGCCATCCACTATAGTCAAAAAGCAAAGCTCAAAAACAAGATTTGTGTACTTTTTGAAAAGCAATATGTCATTATTAAAGAGGCACCCCTTTCCCCACCCTATTTCAATCAATCTGCATGTATTGCCTCCAAACCAATAGCCTCAGTAATAAGAAAATCATACGTGTAGCTATAGCAGGTGCCAGTCATGTCACCACGAGCCATGAACATTTACTACTAAAGACTGCTAAAGCTTAGTGATAGCCCACTTCGTGTGCAGGTTCATCATGATCAGTGAATACTTGTTTTTTTTGCACTGTTTTACAAATTGGGTCAATGAGATTCCATCCTACCATCTTCCAACTTTTTCCCCAAAACAAATTTAGTGCAGAAATCAATTCCTTTACAGAAAGCCAAATGGAAAGTCGTTCATCTGGCAGTGATGACAATATCTCACCTGAAATAAGAGTTCATAGCTTTTTATTTTGCATGATCAGTTTATTGATAAGAAACATAACATCTCAGGCAACTATAAAAGATAACTAGTGATAATATAAAATTCAGAATTATGTTGTCAATATCCAAGGGAAAAGCATTTTCAAAGCGCTATACCAGGGTTCCCCAATTCCTGTGCCGAAGGGCCAGAATCCAACACAGTTTGCAGATTTCTCTGTTCAGGAGATCTTGAATTGGGGAACACTGCACTAGATGATGGTCTGGTAGTGAACATCTTAGCTCAAAAGTTGTGTATGGCAAATTGCATAAATATCTCATCCACATTATTGTCATCTAAGTTTATTCTGAAATCAAGTGAAGCCAAAGCCATATTTGAAACAAAACCCATAAATGTCACATGCCAATTAATCCAAGTTACAGATTCCTCGGAACTTACCCAGTCAGTTACGTACTTCTTAAGTTTTACCTAAACGTAGCTCGCCTGTGTCTGTGACTCTTCCGTGATGGCTGCCATCTCCATGGTTACCGTGACACTCAGACCTACGCTACTCTCCTGACAAAACAAACGCATGGTTTAGACTGACATGGGATATTCCACCGTTAACTATAACTTGATTCTGTGATCTTTACACGTGGAAGAGTGCATCTTTAACGTGAGACTTTAAATTCCCCCAAACTTCTCTTCATTTTAATTGAATAAAGTTAGTTTGGCTCAAACTTAAAAAACGTTAGAATAGATACTGTCTTTGGCTAAATGCTAAATAAAAGCAAAATATAGTTTCACAACGGTATAATCAGAAGCGGACATTTCAGGTCCAGAAAGTAAAAATGTGCATTTTTAATTTTTGAGTATAATGAGAAAGACGAAGAACAACTCCAGCTCCACCGAACCCTGAAATTACATGAAACACGACGTCATAACATAACGCAAAGGCGGAGCTACAGATCGGGCAGCGCGTGTCCCGTAACGTGAAACCGCGTCAGTAAACTTTAACGCGACTGTTGTCGGACTTTGGAGTTTCCAACAACCGTGAGCTGTAGAAGCGCGCTGTGGAGCACAGAATATACGCTGCTTGCGAGGTTCGTTCGTACCTTAATTGCTTTGTGGACAGTTGCGTTTTAGTATTTTGGTTATTGCAAACACCAAGGAAGGAAAATAAGCAGTTTCTCGAGGGGGAACAAAAGTCCGCGTCGTTACATAATCGTCTGCTATGCTGCCTTTAACCTAAATACTTTGACTGTCCTGCCCCCTTCAATGTAAAAAAGTGAGGCTAAAATGTAATATAGGCAGCATTAATACTTGTAGCAGTAGCCTAATCTTTTCCTTCTTTTCAGGACATGTTCAACTGCGTGCGTAGGAGTCTAATACTCAGTCAGACCGCTGGAAAAAGGATGTTGTCGCAAAGCAGCCTTGCTGGAAAAGTCGCCATAGTGACCGCATCGACTGATGGGTAATGGTGTTTTACGTGCTAGACGATTGCTTATAAACAGTGCGTTTTCATTTCTTTATTTTGACTTGCGGCTGTTGTGTGCATGATCGCAAACTGTCGCTGTTCAGTATCGGTCTGGCGGCGGCGCGCACTTTAGGGCTGAGGGGGGCTCACGTGGTGGTGAGCAGCCGACGGAAGGACAACGTGGACAAGGCGGTGTCCCTGCTGCAGGGTGACAAAATTCGGGTGACGGGCACGACATGCAACGTAGGGAGGAGCGAGGACCGAGAAAGACTGGTGGACATGGTGAGGGCTGACCCGGTGAAGTTTAGTGCATTCGCTGCACCGAAGGTTCATAAAATTGTTTGTCCACAAAAGGAAATTACAAAAATAATCTGGATACCAGTGCATCATCTGTGGCCTGAAAGAGAGGGTTGTATAGTTCATACATACTGTTATGACACTGTACATTAATACTCTGGAAGGTTCATGTAGTCATATGACATGTCATTTTGGTATATTAAAATTACAGTTCACAGATTTCCATGCATCATGTGCTAATTCCCACAGACAGTCAAGCAGTATGGTGGTGTAGACATCCTGGTGTCCAATGCTGCAGTCAATCCCTTTTTTGGAAACATCATGGATTCCACAGAGGAAGTGTGGGACAAGGTATTGGCTGCCCTGCAAGTGTATATCACTGGCAACAATTATATTTCTAGACTGTTTAGCTGCTGTTAAGGATGTAGATTTGTAGAACTATAATAGAATTATCATTCTCCAGTGCTTGCACACAGTGCATCTCAGGTCCTAAGCCCAAGTCATCACCCACCTGTTCTGATGAGGATATTTCTCCATTGTCATTTTGTCAGATCCTGGATGTAAATGTGAAGTCAGCCTTTCTTCTGACCAAACTGGTGGTGCCTCAAATGGAGAAGAGAGGGTGAGGAGAAGGCCGTGGGCTCTGCACAGAACTTTGAAAACTGCTCTTTGTAAGTGTGTTACTGATGATGCTCACAGGGGATGACTGGGGTGTTTGGAGAATATCTCAGCGGATTTGTTATTGTATATAAAGCTCTCTAAAGCTGAACGGTCAGCAATCTCACACAACAAGGAACATCAGCAGGCTGTCCCTACAGGCTATTTGTGATGGATAATAATAATAATAATATACTCAAGATTACCTAAAAAAATAAATATCATAGTAAAGAAGATGAAAATGCTGATATAAAACCAGGTTAAGACTGCAGAGGTGGTGAAATGTGGTCAGGGGAGTGAAAATGCTTAAATGAGTTCCGAGACATAATTTGAATGTTGCAATGGAGCCCAGCTAACAAATCCTGAGAAGGAGGGAATTCTGTCATTTAGGAACCATGTGGCTGAAGGTCTTGGCACCCATTGTGCTGAGGCAGACCGGAGGGACACTAAGTAGGAGTGCAGTGGGAGGTCAAAGGGACCAGGAGACAAAGTAGAGGTAGAGGAGGTCACAGACGTAATTGGGAGAAAGGTTATGAAGGGCTTTAGAAGTAAGTATGCAGGGGATGGTAAAAAAATATTTAGATTTAGTGAGTGATGATACTGGCAGCGGAGTTTTGAATGACTTTTAGTCTGTTGAGAAGATTTTCAGGACTGCTGGCTAGAATAGTATTGCAGTAATCAATCCAAGAGGTGACAGACTTTACAATGACCTCAGTGTGATGTTACCAGGGGCAAGACAAATCCTGCCAATGATACGTAAATGGGGGAAAAAGCAGTTTGACAGATATTACTTACATGAGAACAAAACGAAAGTGTACTGTCCACAATCTCACCAAGGCTTGTGACCTGAGGGGATATAGAAACAGGAAAACTAATGAGAATATTGAACTTTTGGTACTTCAGAAAAGTACGGTGCTTCAAGGTGCTGGGTTTTCCTCGGGCACAAAAACTGGTCCCGGCACTGAATAACATCACAGTGCGAGGCGGGGTATCTTGTAGCAAATTTGAAAAAATGGCTGTAGTATATTACAAGGCTGGAAAATAGGCGATATTAATACCAACATCGCATGTTATACACATGCAGTTCTTTACATTGCAAGAGCCATGATAGTCACCTAGATTGAAACCAGGCTTTTTCTTACCTTCATACTGCATGGACATTATAACACAGGGGGTTTAAGATTCACTAAAGCATTTTTACTCTCATAGGGAAAAAAAAACTGCAATTTTAAGGTTTATTTCCTTTTCAACTATATATTTAAAAAAACAGTTTAAACCTGCACTAATTTTGCATGAGCACTGCCTGCGTTTATGAGACAATCATTTCTATTTAAATCACTCCTAGATGGATTTATGAGAATTTTTTTTATTTTTAACTCCTTTTTTGCTTTATAAATTTCCCAATATTTTTTTGAAACAAAATTACATCGCGATACTTGAAAATTTTCTATTCCGATCACAACTGAAGCTTGGGTCTCCGCATTTGTTTATGCATCCATTATTACTTTTATTGCTTTGTGCATCATTCGTGGAGTTCGTAACTTTTTTTTTCCCAAGATAGCAGTTCTATTGTTTTTTTAGAGGCAGGCTATTTGCGTAACTTGTTGAAAAGCATTTCCAAATCCCACCCCAAAGTACCAAAAACATACTCCAGCTTGTTTGGTACTTTAGGTACTAGAACTTATGGTACTGGTACTCAACGGGAAGTTAATGGAAAAGGGACATTACCAAAAGTACTGTACGTGGTGTGCTGGAAAAACACCCTTAGACTGCTAAGGCTCAGTGCCAACCCACTCTGTGTACAGGCTCATCATGGTCATTGCACACTTGTTCTTTCACAGTTCTACATAGTTGGACAATGATCCCAGCCTACATCGCCCTGGTTTTTTAACTTAAATTTTGTTACTGACTTCTTAAACCACAATTAACAAAACCTGTAGAAATGAATTCTTTTATAGAGTGCAAAATGAAAAAGTCGTTCATTTGGTAGTGATGGCTTATTTCAGGAAAGATATTGCCAAATTTTTTGCATAATCACTTCATTGACAGGAATTTCAGTAAAGACTTCATTGAAGAAATATGCCTAAACACGTGATGTTTGGCCTGTGTGTTTTAGGGGCGGGTCGATAGTGTTCGTGTCTTCAGTTGCTGGTTACCAGCCCATGCAGGTGAGCCGATGGATTAAAAAGAGTGATAAATACATGACAATGAGTAATGGTAAGTAAATGTAAAAGTGGCCCTTAAGTAAATTAGTGGAAGACAAGAAAGGTGACGGCTGATTCCAAACACTAATGATAAATGTCGTGCTCTGAAAATTTAGCAAACACCTTGACTAAAGAAGCTGCCTTAGGGTTTCTGTCAGTGGTCACTGTTTTCCACTTGTTTTTGCTTCTTGCTGCAGGCCTTGGGACCGTACAGCGTGAGTAAGACCGCCCTTCTGGGACTGACCCGGGCTCTGGCCCCAGAACTCGCTCCCAGCAACATCCGGGTAAACTGCGTGGCCCCGGGTATCATCAGAACACGCTTCAGCGCCGCGGTGAGAAGTTGCACTCGTCCTCCCCCCATTCCCCCCATTCCCGACACATGACCCAGTGGCTCATCAGACCCTCTATCTTCTCAGCTTTGGCAGAACGAAGGCATAATGGACGAGTTTAAGAAACAACTGAGTATCAAAAGGTATGTCCCGACGAGCATGTGATGAGAAATACAAGCGCTTCCCTTTTTAATGTGACTAGTTGAAAACCTGAATAAACCTGCTAACCACGGCCAATGACTCCAGGTTGGGTGAAACGGAGGAAGTGGGAGCAGTCATTGCCTTCCTGTGTTCTGAGGATGCCTCTTACGTCACTGGAGAGACCATCACAGTCACTGGAGGAATGAGCTGCAGACTGTGAAGCAACTCGAGCAGAAGCAGGACAAAGGAAGGCTGTCCCACCGTAACCGCATCACATTCTATCCACATAGAGATTCTCAGTGGTTTAGGGATCAGTGTCCATTACTGGAAGGGTGTGGGATACAGTGCTGTGGCCAGCAATGAGTTGTCCCAGGTATGCTGACTGGCCTTGCTCTCTGATCTTCACTCATATCTGCTAAATAAATGTCTTTATGAATGTGGCGCAGTTTGTCCGTCATTGCTAAATGGGCTTGCTAGGCTCAGTGGTTGTTCCTGGCCTCTGGCATATGGATTGGAAGGAAGCGGTGGTGTGTAGTTCAGTGGGTTTGGCTTGTGTCTGGAAGGCGATCATAGCGCAGTTTGAGCAAAGTCCATAATTCCACATCTCCAGGGATACTGACTGACCCTGGTAAGTTATGGGAAGTAGGTGCTATAAGAACTCGATAATGGGTTAAGGAAGCCATTTTAAGAAAAAAAAAATCCCCTAGTGAAGCTTTTACGTTTCTATGTGAGGCAGAACTCCAGCAGGGATCAATGTGGTTTATAATCATGGCTTCCTCACAGTCAACCAACTGGACATAGCAGGCGGTCACTAATTGCCGCTCCATAATTTCCTGGGAGAAGCCTCGCCCTCAACCACCCCCTACTGTTTGTCCTGTGGGCTCTCTCCTCCTAATCAGCTTATCCATGGTATATGACTTGCCTGTTTGGGGAAGGGAAGCAATGCCCCCGACTGTACCCCTCTGATGTTACCATCCTGCCCCACTAGTGTACCAGGTAGACTGACAGGCGTTACTCCGTGCATCATAAAAAAAGGCCCCTCCCATGAAACATGCAAAGATCAAAGGCGTCTCTCATCTGAGACTTCACCTCTGACCAAAATGAATCGGACACAGGGCCGCCGGTCTTGATACTTCTCACCTCAAAAGCTTTGTACCTGAGGCAAGTTTGCCACATGTGTAAATACACAGCTGCTGTAAGCAGGCTTACAAGACAGACACCAGGATTTATATACTTTATTATAATATAATTCACAATTTTTTTAATGCATTTAAAAATTAGAAAATTGCTGAATTGGAGCATAATTATGACTTGCATATATGTAAGTTTTAAAAAGGTGGAAAGGGCCATTTAAAGCATCTCCAACCCATACTTCTCTACTTGCAGCACTATCTCCACAGAACCACAAGTGTCCTCAGCTTATGAACTATCTGTTGTTATCAGTCTATGTTTAAGTGCCCACATCACGTGTGATGAAAGCCTGGCACTTCCTCAGCACCTACGCGGTCCCGGTTCCTGGACAGCGAAGCGGGGAGAACATCCAGAGCTGGTCACCTGTGAGCGCGGCTGAGGGACAGCAGGCCTGGCTTAGCCAGTCTAGGCTTCCAGAACTCCCTGAGCGTGGGCACATAGGTGTGGTGCTTGGTCCGGTAGTACCGCTTGGCGAACAGCTGCAAGATGAGGTAAAGGTCAGTTCTCTTAATTTTTCTGTAACTGAAAAGCATCTATCGAGTTGAAATGCTGCCACTGGATAGGAGAACTGGTTTCCACCTATTGCAGACATTTCACAGCGGGCACAGCTGCCATGATGTCATTTTTGTCACATAGGTCGGGTGTAAAGACTGAGGATCACACACAAGGTGCGTAACACTCAAAGAAAAAACATGGGCGGTCCATTATGTGATGAAAGAATGCCTCAATTATTCAATGGCCAGAACAGGAGCAGGAGATTAGACCAATGATGGCATTATAAACATCTTTTCTAAACTTTTATCAGACTGCAAACAAACATGGCTAGCAGATTTGAAGAAAGGATGACTGAGGAAATTCAAAAATACCAGCATTTACAGGATTCCTCGCTACGGGATTATAGACTCCCAGATAGGCAAACGACAAAACATTAGTAACTGCAATGCTATATACTTATGTCCTTATATACCGTAAATATATAAAGTATTTTACTAAAACTGTGCGTTAACCAGCCACATTTCATACAGGTGGCTTTTGAATGACTGTACCCTGCAGTGCCATGCCAGCCCTGGTATCAAGCACACGACAGCCAGGCGCGGTGGAGCAAGAGGCATGAATTTTCAGGAATACGGACGGCCCGGCAGTACAGCTTACTGTGCCACATCCGCATCATGTGGAAACCAGCCCTTACTCACCCTTCCCTTGAAATTCTTAGTTTCTTCATCTTCAGAATCAAGGACGACATCACTGTCTTCTGGAGATGACCTGGTCCTCCCTAACAGACAGGATCGGCGCCCGCGAGTGTGTGGGTGTGTTTTATATGCGTGCTTTTTAAATTATTCTAAACATCACAGCATGTTGGGATTTAAGCTAGGATGAGTGACTATGTATACACCAACAGAGACAATGTTTACCTGTTTTTTGTGTATACGGCGAGATGACAGGGGATGCACTTGATGCGACAGGATGGTCAGCAGAGTTCCTATTGTATGACAACAGCATTTGCATATTGAAATTCATATGAGCACCACCGGAGACAGAAAAACCACAAATTAACCTTTATTAGTGTGAGTAATGCTAATTGTCTACTCAAACCTCTGTCCCCACTCTCTTACTCTTTTTCTGCTGCTTCCAGAAATTTAGGCGTCATCCAAAGCTTCCTCTTCCGGTTCACTCTGAATTCTGACGAGCCCTTGTCCTGTTTCGCTGGAGATTGGGCTCCACTGACCACACTGCTGCGAGGATGGATATCTGCTAAGCTGAGTTGTTTAACCAGAACCCGTGGCTGGCTGTTGAGGCAGGCTGCAACCATAGAGGATTGGGTCCAATCTGTCGGGCCAGAGCCCTTGTTGAGGGCCCCACCCTGCTTCTCTCTCTGTTGGTAACTTGACTTGGCCTGTTTGCTGGTTTCTTCCTGAAGTTCTTTTCTCCCTGATTCCCTGAGACTGATGTCAGAATGTAACCCTGGCCTCCTCATTGCCTCGTCATGATCGGAGCCCTTTATACCTTTTCTAGACTCTTCTTTCCCTTGACGGCACAATGCCAGAGTGCTTCTCGTCTTCCGCTCAGCTGAATCGGTGAGAGACGCGTAAGTGTCCTCTGTCCTTTCGGCGACCGGCTGCACGCACGACCCCCCGTCAGCTTCTCTACAGTCTTGCATCGCGCGAGTTTTCCTGGAATCCGATTCCCCGTGTGACATCTGATTGTCACGCGGCACTCTTCCGGAAAGAGCGATGGACAGCGATGACAGGATGGAGTCACCCAAGGAAGACGAGAGGTCTGAAAGACAAAGTATAAGCAGCAGAGATGGATAGTTCGTATAAGGCACCACAGAGATCTTACAGCTCAAAACAAATCACACGCACGAAGCAACAGAAATGAAGGCAGGATCACTACAGAAAACAGATCAGGCGCAGGACTATAGGTCTTTGTCTATGACTGTCACCTACCAGGCAAGTGCAAGTAACCAAGACACCTCTGATGCTGGAACAGAGACCTCAGCAGCTGGGGCTCAGACAAAGACTGTGCATGTTCCTCCAGGTCAACGTGGGCAGTGCTGAGCCACTGCACAGTCTGAAGCAGCAACGCAAACAAAAGTTCACTAGTTCTTCACAGCACAGTTTATCACTCTTGGTGCAAACTTTTTGAGAGTATATGAGTGAATTGAGGAAGGTGCTGCCTGTGCCGCCATACCTGGGCGAGGTCAGGCACGGGTAGAAGTAGGTCCAGCCGCGTCAGAAATTCCCACAACAACTTCTCCAGCGCATCGTCAAACTGGGGACCAAACTCTACAGGGAATACCTCCTATAGGCAAAAGGAAAGTGGGATGTCAGACCCACCAAAAGAAAGATGGGGTCAAAATCCAGAAAGTAAAATTGGGTTTTGACATAAACGGTTTTATTAGACCGGACAAAACACATTTTGAGCAAAAAAAAAAAAAGGTAAAGAAAATCAGCCAAGTTCAATCCACAAGTTTTTTGCATGAACCCGTTTGAAAAGGAACCCAAATCGCCTCTGTATTTCAGACCCAAATGTGACATTGAGGCACCAAAATATTTCCACTCACCACTTTGTCCTAAATCAAAGTTACACAACAGGTTTGTTTTTTTTTGTTTGTTTGATTACTTACGCAAAAACATCATCTAATGGTCACTTATGTAGCCTTATAAATAAACAAGGAGATGAATGGGAGACAAGGGAAGAAAGAACACAAGAGGTAATGATGGGGATTCTGGTTTTCCTCTAAAATTCTATTTCCCCCAACTGGTTATCCTGGAAAGGGTCATGGGGGGGGGGGCAGCACAGGAACAAGACAGAGACACATGCTGGGTAGGAAGCCATTCCATTACACATGAACACATTATGGGTATTTTGAGATGCCAGTACGCCAGCCAGCATGTCTTTTGGCTGTGGCAGAGAAACTGGTGTGACATGAGAAGAAAATCCACACAGAGTGGTGGTGGGAATCAAACCTGCAACCCTGGAGGTCTGAGGTAACACTGCTACCCACTACCCACCACCACATGCGCAATCTACCAAACACCAACACCCAAATCTAGACCTGTCAGAGCTGACTGTGTAAGGCTCTGTGCTCATTACACAAAGCAGCCACTCAGCAAAGAACGTTTAAGCACCGCAGAATAGATCAGAGAGAGGGGGATTCTCACCTGGAAAAAGTATTTTCGTTCTGCAGGGTTGTCGAGGAGGCCCTGCACCAGCTCATGGAATTTTGAAATTGTTTCTCGCACCTTGACATCATCCTTTTGCAGAAGATTTTCAAAAGACATAGGCAGGACTCATGAAATAAACCTGTCATCTCGAGTTGGCGGTAGACGTTGGGCTACAAGTGATGGCATTTTGGGTCACCTACATGTCGGCGGTTTGAAGGGCCACCCAAGGGCTGCATGCGTTCCAAGTGGGGTAGAACAACACTGGGGTCCGGAGGAGCACGGCCTCGACATAACTCTAGGACCAGCTGAAAACAAGCAGACCACACTTAATAACCACTGGCCACAACCAGAAGTATTCAAAGCACACTTTCCTTTATCTGCCCAGCCCCAGCCCCATCCCATCACTCTCACCCGAGCCCGGAGACCCAGGGTCAGTTTGGCACGGTGCCGGCAGGACAGCAGTATGGGAATGGCAGCAAAGATGGACGTCACAAACGCTTCCAGCTTTCCATACTGCAGCACATCTCTTTGTTTCATCACCTGCCACATGGCGGCTGAGAGCATCCGCAACGGTGGAGCTAAGAGGCGTAGGGAGGACAGGGGGAGGGGGTCGTTTTCTTTTTGGGGGAGAAAAAAAAAGGATAAATGAGAGAAATATTTGTACGAGTAGAGAGTCTGGCAAAATGGAAATGCTGATTATGTGGGCCACTCACTTCATTCTGGAAAGGCCAAAAATCAGTCCTGTTTCCAGGACACTCAGTTGAGAGTTTATTCATTTGAATAATTTGGTATATTTTACCCATGTGTGTATTTTTCAAATTTAATTTCTTGCATAGTGTAATTTACTGTTTTTAGTGTCATTTATTGTCTGTGTACTAGGGAGTCCCTAGCAGCCGGAACCAAATTCCTTGCGTGACCAGCATACTAGGCGAATAAAGCTGATTCGACTCGAAAACGCCTGCAAAACTACATGATTTCATGCATATCAATACAAAATGTTAGAATTTCTATGCCAAGGTAGCAGACAACTTGTACAAGCCCAGTTTATGCGGCTGGGACTGTGAGCCTCTGAAGAAAAAGATAAGATATGCAAGCTGCATCTCAGTCTACCATGCAACGTTCGTTCCTATTTTAAGCAAGAACACATAAATGAGGTGACATCATAACAGTCTCACCTTCTGCTTGTAATACGCTGCAGAACCACTTAGCTTTTAGTACAACATAAATGGGTTTGGACTGCGTTATATGTGTTTGTTTAGAAATAGGTTATATGACCTGGCTTGTTCACGCTACTGTAGAAATAAAGATCTGTTTGTAAAATATGCATTTACTCTAATCGGGACAAATCGTGAAAATTCAACATCCGAAGGCTCAAATATATAGCGTAAATCTACAGATCAATAGTTAAATGTGGAAATAACTGTAATAGACCGGTGATTTAAAAGAATTAAATTTACGCACCTGTGTTTCGGTTTTTGGTAGCGGGACGTTTCTCCATGTCGGCTTTCCTTAAAATTTCCACCTGGAAATAGTTAACTAAATGACTGACAAACTTCACAGCGGTCGCAACACTATAACAATATACTAATGTTTAAAATGCACGAAAACAAATTTTCTATTCACAACTCAAAGCTGGAAAACCGGACACTTCCTTCTCCCGCCATATGAAAGCCGGATGTTCCGTAACAGGTGCCGGATGTGGCGACACGCGCCGTTTGGCGACATGTGTAATGGGATGTGTAGTTTTTTGGAGACTCGTTACAACTATTACATGTTGGTAATTAGACAAACACGAGTCAATAGCCATGAATAAGTTTTGTGGGAGGCCCGGGGGGCTGGACAAAATTTCGAGGGCTGTTCAAATTCGGTGGGGGGGGTAAACCCGCAATTTTAGTAACCTCTACAGAGAGTGGGGAAACAGAATTGTACAAAATGTATCAGTTTTCTAACGGATGTATAGTTTTTGTCTGTTTTGTAGAAATCCCGGAATGTCAGTGACCATTCATGCTATCCTGTTCAGTTTGTGACGTTATCCTTATTCGATAACAGTGCATATCATGAAACGCATCGAGGGACTTCGATCCTTTTTATCTCTGTTGAAATGAATCACACCAGTCTAAAGTCCTGTAGGAGACAACAGCAGGGTCACATTACCGCTGGCAACTCACACATCTGCACATATACGTCTAAGGTCTAAACGAGACATAAACAAGCGGAAAAGTAACCGAAAGAAGTGTGACATTATTCGGAGCCGAGAATGGAGGCTACATCATCACTGATAAAGTGAGTACGGTTTATATATGCTATCATTTACAGAAATGCTCTTGTTTCAAATCCAGTTATTATGTTATAATAATGAGGGTTAGAGCGTGAATGGTTACGGGGACTGAGTCTTTACTGGATGGAGGGCGAATGCAAACATATGTGATATAAAAAGCTATTCGTGACTTAAGCCAATAAACACATTTATTGGGGGAGGGGGCTAACACCCCCCTAAAAGAGGCCAAACGAAACGACACCCCTGGTTATAATATTTAATATGAGGGTCTTTAAATAATTACCATCAGCAAACGTCCATATGTATTATCAGAAGTTATATATAGTTGATTCAGTTTTGTAAATACATTTGCCTAGGTGATGTTCTGGTTGAAAGTTTATAACTGTACATTGCAGTGAAGGTGTGCAGTGACAAAAACAACCCCAATCTCATTGTAAGTATGTTTGCTGACTGAAGTACCCACTTCTGTCTGTCTGTCTCTCTGTCTCTCTGTCTGTCTGTCTCTCTCTCTCAGGTCAGTCTCTAGGAGGGTGTGGTCAGTGCCTCAGAGGCCCTTCAGAGTCTGCTCCCATAACAGGGAGCTGAGGAAGGGCGTGACAGGAGGAACTATGCAGGAGCTGAGGGAAAGGGTGAGCAGGGGATAGCGGTGAACAGCAGGGGGCACTAAAGGGGGACTTTAGCATATCTGTTAATGAGTGCCTGGCCTGTCCTCACCTCCAGGCCGCCCACGCGCTGTTCCTCTCTGCCGTTTCTCTGAGCCTTGTGTGCGAGGAGGATGGGACTGAGGTCGACTCAGATGAATTCCTCCTGACCCTCCCCGACAACACTGTGCTGATGGCCCTGGAGCCCGGACAGACATGGAGTCCAGCACCTGTGAGTGTATCTCCAGCAGAATGAGACGAGAGCATGGGACACTATATGTATGCGTGTTTGTGTGTGAGCATGCTTCACTTTCTTCACGCGAGGTGTGAAATTCTCAGTAAGTAGGGAACTTCCACTATGTTGAATAGCAATGTCTGTTATGGCGGTGTTAGTGTCTTGTAATGTTCCCTGTACATTGCATTCAGTGTATTTTATTATTTTTTTGCTCACTTCTGGTCCCTTTCCCGCTCCAGGGTTCTAAGCAGAGTAGAGTTACATACTCTACTACAAACATAAAACCCAGAACCGGACGTGACATAGCCAGAGTGACTTTTGACCTTTACCGCCTCAACCCGCGTGACGTGTTCGGCTCGCTGAGCGTGAAAGCCACGTTCCAGGGCCTATACTCTGTCAGCGCCGACTTCAAGTGCCTGGGCCCCAAGAAAGTGCTGAGGTCAGTTGGCGATGGGTAGGAACACAGCAGCTTCAAGCAGTGGGGCAGCAAAAGTTAGCTTTATAAGAGAGCGGATTTCCCCATCGCTGGGCAGACCACCTCTATCCTCAGCTCTGTCCTTCCCTTTCTTTGACATAGAGAAGCGCTTCGCGTGGCGTCCGCAATGCTCCAGGCAGTAGGACACATGCTTATCACATCTGCCTCCGTCATCCGCCGCATCATCGAAGGCTCCGACAGCTGGCATTCAACTTATGACAAGAGTGACTCCGCCCGGATCACCGAATACTGGGAATGACCCTAAACCCATGACCTGTATGGGGTAGAGGGTGACCCCTAATCCTTAATCCTCATACTCCCAACATTATACATAGAGTGATGTAGGGTGGTAAAGCTGTAATGTATTAATAAATGTAAAATAAATCACATGTAAATAAAATATTAATTAGCAAATGAGGAACATGCATTTTGTACTGAGGTTTTAAGCTTTTGTTGTGCAGATGTGTTCCGCATTGATGTACTGCAAATTAAATGCTAAACCTTTAACAGCAATGTTCGTTTGTCAGTTCCATGTCACATTGAATGTTTTTAAAGCTGTCAGGTGTATAAGATGCTTTGAAATTTCAGTGATGGCTAATGGCAGATAACTGTCAGAAAGCACAGCGGAGAAGAATGTTCTGCCTCCTGATCCTTACACCATCCTCATTCTTGAATTTCACACTCTGATCCTGACAAAGCAACTCGGCACACTGCAAAGAGTAACGCTTCAGAGACAAAGTTACGACAAAGTTCAGTTTATTAGAAACAAGTTATAAAAAAAGAAATCTCGAGTGGACAAATCTAAAGGCTCAGACCCAAATGATACAGCAATGCAAGTGTGTTTCCTAGTAACAGGGATCATTTTTAAAGGGAATCTGACCCTCCCAAGTGAACTTGAATTCTTCTCCAGTCTAGGATTCTCCCTCATGTGGCCAAGGTGCACAGCTCAGAGAGGAAGGGGGTCGTAGATACAAGTGACCCCGAGCACAAGGCTACAGCCCTGAATAACACACTAACCATGTTGATCCACACAGCAGGCCAGATGGAGTAACACGTCTTTCATACCTTTCTTATTATCTGTATGAATCCATAGTTCATCATTACAGGCTACACTCACAAGGCCTTCAGCATTTAACCAGAACTCAGCTAGCAAGAGCTGAAAATCATGAACTGAGCGGCTCAGCAGAACATGCCAAAAAAGCCGTGTCCTACAGCATGTCTCAGTCACTGATACTGACCTCCACCTCACCTTGCTGGTTCTCCTGGCTCATGACATCCACGCCTCGGTCCTGCAATGCCCCCTCATGGTGCAGGTCTGCAATGCAGCCTGTAACACCTGCGTTGGGTGCCTTGGCATGGCAGTCAGTGTCCCCGTGTTCGACGCTGTAGATATGAGGAGGGGCGCCTTCCCCAAAGTTGCACCAGCCCTCCTCCTCAGGCCACGCCCCTCCTTTACCTTGCCTCTTAAACTTGGCCACACCCCGCTCCCGCCCACAATCCGTTCTCAGGTTATTCCGGTTACCCTTCCCACCAGGCCGTAAGCAGCGTAGGAAATGCTGCTTCAACTGTTCCCTGGTCCTCTTGCGCAGACGGCCGCTTGACCCCAGCGTAGGCGAGCAGGACGGAGGGGGGACACAGCATGGGCCTTCCTTGCCGGAGCCCCCCTCTTCCATCCCGTCCTCCATTTCTGCGTGACGCGTAACTCCAGCCTCTCCCCCCCCAGAGAAGTGTTCCCCTACCCGGCGTCCCTGTTTCCTGGCTCTGGGAGTCCCCACGCGGTGCGGGTCCCATACCAGCCTGTTCATAAGCTCCCTCTGCCGGCGGTGACCGTCAGCAAACCAGCGGTGGATGTCGATGTGAGCGAGTCCAGTCTTGGACCTCAGCCATCGGATCTCTGCCTCAGAGGGCCAGCCGCGTCCGTGAATGCCGTACAACCGTGCCCTCAATTTTCCGTTTTGGCCTTGGGGTCGACCACACGGGGGCGCCACAGCAAACATTGGGCTGGCAGACACTTGTGACCAGTGGTGAGGGTGTGGCAACGGTGGGGCCGAGTCTGGATCCCCTACGGGATGACCCCCTGCCGGGGAGGTGCATGGTGCAGGTGGTGGTGGGCCAAACACCTTGTGACGCGCCTCCTCGATCTCTTCTGTGGCCCAACTGATGCCGTAGCGAATGCGCTGTACCATGAACCACGCCTTGACCTGGTCCAGGGGCAGGGCGCAGCGACGGGCCAGTGATGCAGCCTCCTGCTGCGTTGGGTACGGAAACGAGTTAAAGACTTCTACCAGCTCGGGCACGCCGTCTAGATCATCCGTCTGATCTGGCTGGATCCACAGCAGCTTGAGACCCTCCGACACTAGCGGCAGACACACCGCATGCTGGAACTTGGGGCCCAAGCTGGCATCTGTGCAGGGCGCCTCGTCCACCTCTCCGTGGTGACCCTCTGGTGTGTCCGAGGACAGGCTGGGACTCCCACTGGAAATGGAGTGGGGTTTGAGAGCATCTCCCGATTCCTGGGAAAAACATGGCAGTTCAGAAGAGAACGATTCCTGGCTGGGAGATAGCTCTGGAAAAGACTGGGCTCCCTGCGTGATTCCCAGGCCTTCACTGAGGCTGGGGGCTGTCCTCTCCTCCTCCTTGTCACTCGAAATTGCCCCCCCTCCAGGGGAAGATGGCTCCTCCTCTGGCTCCTCCCTCCATCCAGCCCCATCTTGTTCTCCTGGCTCCATCATGGCCTCATTCCCTGTAGGCTGGAGACAGCGTAAAATGCGCTGGGCGAAAGTTAAGCCAAAGGGACACACGTAAGGGGGCGGCCAGGCTGCGGAGCACGTAGAGAGAGAATGAGACGTACTGCAGTATTAGGGGCCTCCGAGGGGCGCTGTCCACCCACTGCTTCTTCAGATTCGCGGGCACTTGAAACCAGGAGCTGGATTCCTCCGTCCTGCTGCTGGTCCTCCCCCAGGGACGGCGCACTGGCCTGGTCACACCCCTCCTTCCCACGCATGCGCAAGCATGCTGGGCTGGGACAGAGATGGGGGCTTCGGCCTCCCTCTTCCTCAATCTTCTCATCCTCCGTGACCCCTTGCTTGCTTCCTTCGCCCTGGCCCAGCCTGCCCTCCCCCTCCTCCCAGCATACTCTGCCCCCCCCTTGCTGGATGGCGTCTGCAAGTGACTCATTTGAACAGCTAGGCAAGTGATTCTCCATGGTGTCCTGCACCAAAGCAAACAAAATTAAATGATAAAAATACTACTGTACACAGATTTTGAAAATGATTCCATTGATCCATCAACTTTAAACTACTTTTAGGACATGATATGTACAGAAGTTAGAAAAAAGAAGCATCAATTTTGTTCCACATCATCTCTAGCAAAAAGGAAAAACAGAGACTTGAAAAAGATAATTAAACATTGAGGAGAGAGAGAGAGAGAGAGAGAGAGAGAGCGCTACACATCACGGTATGGGATACCAGACAGAGTATTAGTTATCTTTTGTGCTTGTGACTGTATGTAAGATTTAATAAATGAAAACGGACTCAGTCATGCCACAAACTGTCTTGTTTTTCTTGACGTCTCATCATAAACCTCTAAAAAGTATTATGGAGAGAAAACAGGCCACATGTAATTGCTTTCATGCGACAGTATACGGTGGCAGGAGGCAGTGCTGATCAAAGCCCTTGTGGCGCCCTAGGCTAGCCTCACAGCAGGCGCCCCCGACACGCACCTTTCCTGACATACGTGAAATTGGTTTGCCAATTCGGCGCCCCTCAGAAACGGCGTCCGCCTATGTCGCGTAATGGTTTGACCGGCACTGGCAGGAAAAGAGGGAGAAGAGAGGGGTCAAACAGGGGATCGAGCACCCAGAAGTGGGGCGCAAGTGGCCATATAAACACTGTGCTGGGAGAAGGGGGCTGGTACCATACAGTATGTCGCCTAATGTAAATTATTATGTTAAAGATACCGAAACGTGTCGTTTTAAACACCGTTAACGAACGCATATTGACATCTGTAGTTGGATATGACTCCGAAATGCCGATGCAAACACATCATTTTACAATAAGGGACCAGGTGGCCTTCAGATGGGTTGGGAGATGCACGGTAGCTGTCTGCGGTCCGGGGAGAGATCGCCCTCCGGTATGCCACCACGGACACGTCGGCATGAAGACGACTCAGCCGACCGATCGCTAACAAGCGGACTACCTCACTGTACTGTACAGTATTCCATTAAACCCCACTGTGAAAATAATAACAAATCTTTAAATAAATTGAATGTGGACTGTCTGACTGCGCTGCGGTTGAACTCTAATTCACGCCAGACTCGGATCGATAATCAGCCGCCGCTAACCGGTGACTTACCGGGCGTCACGGCTGCCCCTCTCCTGCCTCCGGCTTCCCTTTAACAAGGCCCGCGTCCCTCTTTATCTTTCCGGGAATTCACCTACTTAGATCATCCCCCTCCGCGGGCGTTTTTCTGTTCGGTCGGCGGTAACGCAATAAAAGCTTGCAATGCAAAAGGATCTTAAATTTCGCTCTCTCGTGGAAGCGCGACCATAATCTGCTTTAAAGTTTCTCCTCGTGCGAAACCGAGGATAATAAGCATCATTAGCTTAGTAGGCCCCGTTCGCCCGAAACTGCCCGAGGGGGCGTGGCCATAATGCCATAAAAGGAGGGGGCTGAAGAGAGGGCGGGGCGCGGGACCGCCGTAGTTAGAGGCTTGCCGGTAACAGCGTTTACCCGTGGAATGTGCGCGCATGCGCACGGTGCCGATCGCGCGTTGCTGGTTTGTGTGGATGTTGCGGGTCTTACCTCTATTTAATTGGTAGCTGCGGTAAACGCCCGTATTTTATAATTTGTCCGTACATGTTTGTTGTAGAAGTGCTACTGGTCATCTGGTTATTCTGCTTATTTGGGGCGGTTAAGGAAGTCCGACTGTGCCTCATCTAACTTTGCCCTTTTGCCATAAAGGATTTAACCCTGCTTTTCCGTTTGCTGTGTATGGGCCATTCTACCGATATGATGCCATTTCTATTCCCAGGACATTGTATGTATAAATATGCATGAAACGTGGCTTTATAATGCATGTTATTATCAAGCAAAGTGTCCTCTGCGATATCTTTATTGCAAATACACTTAATGTAAAACAATATTAAAAACTGCCTAAAACACTGGGGGTGTCACCTGTCCCTATTCACTAATGCTACTGTGGAAGAAATTTCTCGAAGTCCGATGTTTAAGTGTTTGACAGAACTTTATTATTCAATGAGCTCAAGGGGAACAG
>JAODJX010000015.1:16390531-16411952 GCA_026776945.1 Isichthys henryi
CAGGTTCTGTGCTTTCTCTGAGACCCAGAACACTCACCCGCACCAAAGCCTGAGCCTCATAAAACCAGGTTCTGTGCGTTCTCTGAGACCCAGAACACTCACCCGCACCAAATCCTGAGCCTTTTCCATTACCCAGCTGCCATTGTATTTCCCTGTCTGTCTCAAAGGTGTGCACCTTGAAATTGCCATTATGCATCCACTCCAGGGTGTAGCAAAGATGTGTGCCCTGGCCTGCCCGGTGTAGATCCAACCACCCCCACCCTCACATTACGGTCCCCCAGCCCTCCATCCACTTTTGGTCATCCGTTTGTCTCTACAAGTGTAATGTTTAAACTAAACTGTTATGCATTTGCTATAACATGGAAAAAAGCAGCATAACTTTATGTTTTTAATCCCAAAGTAACAATCCCAGTTTTTTTTAATCACCTACAATGTTTTTGTGTTAGAAACAAATTTCTCTTCGGAACAGTTAGATCGGTTCATCAATTGTTCATTCTAACATATATTGTGGTTAAAATCAATCTGTAATCTGGCTCAAACCACCATTTTTCAGTGACTCAGAAGCTACATCTGACTGAATAGTAATAAGGCGGCCATATTTGTATGTAGAAGCCAACAGACCTTTCTTCCTTGACTGGGCCACGATGTCCGCCGCGCTCTTGCTCATCACCTTGGTGATGTAGATGGGGCAGTTGACTCGGTTGCCCAGGGTGACAGCACGAAACACAGCTTCGGACTCCAGCTGTGAGGACAAATAAACAAAGTCAGGCCTATACGTTGGGATCCTTCTTGTCAGACCAATTATATTACTTCACTGCATTGCGGATAGATCTAGCAAAAATAAACACCCATAGTACCAATAACCAGTAATTACCAAATGATAACCTATTACAGATAGATTTTAGCTAATCAGGTGCCTGTTGTGTGACAATGGTCCCTCTATATTTGATTCAATACGTCTAACGCTGGGGTCTCCAACTCCGGTCCTGGAGAGCTATTATCCAGTAGGTTTTCTGTCCTACCCAGCTTCTAATGAGTCACACCTGCTCTCAGGTAGATACCAGAAACAGGTGTGGCTCATCAGATACCAGGTACAATAGAAAACCTACTGGATAGTAGCTGGAGTTGGAGACACACCCAACAATACTATGTTTAACATTTTTCTGGCAGACCTATCTAGTATAGATATTTGAACAACAATATTAGCCTAAAAGTCTTGGCTCTAGTATCGGCACATGGACACCGTGGGTCTCACCTCTTCGGGGCGACTCAGCACATGTCCCTCAGGCCCAGTGATGCCCATCCCAAGGATCTTACTCTGCTCCTGATTCACACAACATATTACCAACATTAAATTAACATCAGCCTGGTTATTCACTTAACAGACTGATTTATTTACAACGGCATACAACTGATACAAAAACGTAGCAAGTCTAGATGGACTACAAGACCCAGTATATTGAAATGCCTTCCCATGTCATCTGACTGCATATACCGCTCAAGCTGAAACTCATCAGCCTTAATGAATTACCAGGAACAGCAGGACGGTAGAACATGGTGACCAAACAAGAGTGCAGCCTATGCAAACTGTCATTTCCCAACGCAGCACCTGACTACTACTACTGTACATTTAAACAGCACCGCCCACTAAATACAATTTTACGTTTACACAACTTAATGTGCAGGATATTTACTAATGTAGTTGATGTCACTGTCATACCACCATTACAAATCCTGGAGTTTCTTCACAGACCACTGGCATTACGGGACAGCTGGCTTAAACTCAGCCATTAACATGTACTTTAATCTCTTAAGACATTTTGCTTTACTAACACAAGTAAACAGATCAAGATGAAATCAGAACCCATGCAGCAACACTGATCTCCACGAGAAGATGATTCGAGTAACTTATTGCATCCACAGAAGCATAAACCGCTTGGTAAAATAGAAAAGTGCATGTAATAAGAGATGTCTCAGAACAGGACTGTGATTCCTATTTACAGAATGCTGTTAAAAGGAAGAATGGACACCATTGTCTCTGGTAGGACATTAACTCACACTACTGCCTTCTTTCACACATTAGTGACTTTTGTCTTGCTTTTCAGTAACTGTTCTTTAATGACCTTTCCCAATCCATCAGAGAAAGTCCTGGCCCCCATTCATCTTCAACTAAGGTTTGATCATTTACAAAAAAATGAAAAATGCAAGTGTCATAATGAAAGCACAGACCTAGAAAAATACAGACGTAACAGAATGCTCACTCTGAACTACAATGCGAATGACAGTCATTATAGCATCAGAATAGACAGGAGTACTGCTGATTCCAGTTCAGCGGGAGAGGGAGACAAAAGCCTGGTTTATGGCAGTGTTCATTGGGTCCATGGGAGCTTAGGGAGGACTGATGCTCCCCCCGCCCTGACACTGGGGGCTGTGGTAACATCTTATCGGTGTCTCTGATCCTCACCTGAGCGATGAGGTCACCGTTCTCTGCGTGCACCAGCACCACGGCGCCCAGCTCCTTGAGGAACGTGAAGGCCTCATAGAGCTGTGGGGAAGGCAGTCAGTCAGTCAGTGTGCTGCTGTAGAATGTCAGCGTCCTGTGCCTGCATTTCACTTCAGGATCAAATCTCTACCACCGACCATCAATAAAACATGCCAACGTCCCCACAGCAGGGCAGCACCAAACTCGGCCTTTCAGATAATAATGGACTGACAGATGACTTCAGATGCATGGTTCTCATTGGGCAGCCACAATATGGCCAGTATTAAAATAGTTCTGATATAAGGTACAGTAAATTCTAGCCATGCTATCAATTTTAACGTGGCTAAATTCTAATCATTAAGGAAGTGATTGTAAAAGAGACCACACTGCACTGTGAATCACGCATATTGACATGAAGGTTTTAGATACTACATAAGTTCAGCTTTCTAGTACACTTTTATCTAAAACACTCATCCCTATTCAGAACACAAGAGATGAAACAGCCTTGGGTGTGTATCTTGCCAATATGCTGTCTTTAAGGGGCAGGGTTAGGGTTAGGCATACCACACCTGAGTGTCAGTCATCTGGTACAGATCCTTATAGGCCATGTACACCTGGAAGGAGTTGACCCCTGTTTTTGCGCAAGGAAGAAAACATTATTTTTAAGTGCATTTTACAAGCAGTTCATTTTTACCTTCAACGTAACAAACTAAATAATGCACTTGGTGCATGTTACATTAGCTTTTATTTATTTATTTTTGTTTTTGACTAATATAACCGAGAAGTAACACTTCAAAGGCATTTACATGAATTACAAGAAACTGGAGTTGACCGGCATCAGTGATCCCTGGACAAGCCTCCTGCACAATCTGCCCATGACAGGACATTGCAAGTAATTCAGACAACTCATATCTACAGAACATGACAGTGTTTTTGATCCATGTGTCTTATCTCTCCATCTTGAAATTCCTTTACTGATGTCAGAGAGAGCAGAACAGGCTCCATTCCATCTTCATCTAAGGAACATGGTAGTAAAACCCAAAACACTAATGTAGAGTTATTGTCCATTTCTGGGTTCCTGGAAACTAAGACGATGGTGATTCAGAGCCAATCTGGATGGCACACCACGGATGGGACACCAGTCCATAACAAGACACCTGCAAAGTCAACCGGGCATCTTCAAAGGTGGTTTATATTCCATGAACTGAGAGCTGGTTTATTAATAATCTTCCTTCTTTCCTACATCCCATGATTTCAGAAGAAGCACACTCTGCAGCAGCTTGACCCACTGCAGGTCCCTGCTCACCCTTCTCCTGCACCAGGATCTCCAGCTCCTTCTTGACGCCCTCGTGCCAGTGAGGGATGTCCACGTGAAAGGAATAGTCGCAGCAGGACTTCTTATCTGCTGCTTCATGCCACTTCTCAAAGGCCTGCAGCAGGCTGGCCCCAGGCTGGGGGGACACGTGGTCAACTGAAAAAGGACAGTGGGGTTAGGACAGTGATGACAGCAGGCAATGTAATCAAGGCTCTTTGGAGAAGATCAGGCAGGTGGTCAGAATAGCAAATCTTAAGCGAGATTTGTTACGTTATGTCATTACGCAGTAGATGCTAAGACTCACTGATCATGGTGGTGCCCCCGGCCAACGCTGCCTTGGTGCCCTGGAAGAAGTCATCTACAGTCTGGGTGCCCAGGTAGGGCTTCTGCAGGCAGGTGTTGACATCGATGCCTCCGGGAATCACCATGCGGCCGCTTGCCTCGATTATTTTCACGCCTCCTGGCACGATTAGATTCTCCCCCAGCTGTCTGTCATAGGTGGTGAAATTGTCACAAACACGCTTTCAAAATGCATCCTTCTCAGTATGACATACTACTTATATCTCCACCTTTTCCTATACAATAGCCTAGAGGGGTTCTACTGTTGGGTGGAAGATGCTTAATTTGACTTGCTTCACTCAGAATATTCAACAGAATAAAGCAGTAAAGTAAAAGTACATTGTTTTATGATTAAACTAACTTGTCAGATCATTGATTAGTTCCAGTCTGGAAAACCCTTCACAATCACCACCTTATTATGATGATCCAAAGGGTCACTACTTACTTAATCACCCCATCTTCCAGATAGATATCAGCAAAGAAGGACAAGTCATCGTTGACGACCCTTCCACCCTTGATGAGCAGACGGTCACTCTGAAAAAGAGGTGGTTTGAGGTGTAAGCCACATCCTACTGCCAAACACAGAATGAGAAGCATGTTTGACTGGTCACTCTGGGGTTGACCTGTGCATGGTCCAATTAACAACAACGTGCAGAGCACATGACTGTCCCTGAACAATTAGAACGTCCACAAACATCTTGCTCCCATCTTTTAAATCCAACATCTATTATGTGGAAAAACACCTAATAGGTTCATACTTTCAGGTACCGTGTGCAAATTACTAGCTGCTTTGTCTGGACTGTGGTCTGAAAAAGCAAAGTACAGTCCTGCTCCAGGAGGTTTGTTCTTGCTACAAAATGTAGAATAAGTCAATTAGTCTTTAACGTGGTTCTCAACTAAGGCTGGAGCTATGAAAATCCCAACGATGTTAAACAAACAGACTTGGAAAAGCCCCCCTTTGAGAATCACACTGGGTAGCTCATTAAGAGTGCAGAGATCCTCATCCTAGACTCCTAAATGACTTGATGGCACACAGATGGCTCAAAATCAATAGCCAGAGTGAGCTTTTGCACCTTCTTTGTGCTACACTTGTCCATAATGATGTTATCATCCAGATTTGATTCTATAAATTCAATCTGAAACTCAACAGAATCATTTTCTCCCTCCGTCTTTCCATCTCCACATTGCTTTGCTTCACAAGTCGCCTGGCAAAGCCTCCCTTGTTGTATGTCAGGCTTTAATTAAAAGCAGGCAGCCTGGTATCACTGTGCTCTCAGAAGGTCCCAGTGTGGAGGGCGGGAGTGTGCACCACTCTCCACGCTGCAGGCTCTCTAGACAGGGAATGTCCCAGGAGAGATGACACTCGTGGGTCTTGAAAAGACCACGCAGAACAAAGACAGACAATAACCAAGGCAAAAGTAACTCGGTAGACATAAACCGGCACTGAACATCACTCTCCCGTAAGTCTGGTCAGCTGCTTTTTATTCATTTAAAAGCATCAGATTGCTTTTGATTGATTTCTATGACATTTCTGATGATCCTGCTGCTCTTCCAGCCTGGTCACGTATGGTGGTTTTTGTCTGCAGCAGCAGATTCATTGACATTTATTCAGATATTGTTACATTTTTCCAGGTATGATAATTGCGTTTTTAAATTCTGATCATATTTCTCATTCAGAGTGGCACAGCTTTCATATTCCTCCCTCTTCTCCACAATCTCCTTCTTCAGCAGTCCATTGATAGCAGGCAACCACATCCATCCATCCATCCATTTTCCAAACCGCTTATCCTACTGGGTCGCAGGCAGGCAACCACATGTCCACCTCAAAGTCTGCTCCAGTGTGCTAGGTGTATGTTCGGGTATATTCACTGAACATCACTGAGCTTTACACTGGAAAAAGTGGCTTGAAGATGGATGGATGGATGGATGGATGGATGGATGAGGTTGATTCTAGGTCAATCATTAATCGCCATATCTGAACTATAACACATTTGGAGTTAACCAATAAGACTCCCATGGGTACAAATACTGCTGTCAGGGATGATCTGTAGTTTCACTGTACACTGCGTCTGTGCCCAGGACCAGTCACTGCACTGTACGTCTGTAGAGAGCGTGCCATTAGCTTAGCACCCCCGCACACTGCGCGACACTCTGGGATGGAGGGTTCTATATGAGCAGCCAATAAGCCCCTATGGACTAAGCCTCTTTCCACCTCAGATCCCTCCCACTTCCCTTACTATATATCTCCCACCACCAGCAGAAAAATACCTATAATTCTACACAAAGCATTAGCTGTTAAACGGAGCATGATGTCACAGGAAACTGAGCGAGCCTTGTCTGTGCCACACCTCTGCTGCAGGATCTCTGTGTGTCTCCCCACCTTCAAACTCCCCCAACACCACTCCAGTTTTACAGCACACTAAGCCAGGGGCGATACTAGGATTTTTTTTTAAGGTGGGGAACATAAGGGGGACCACAAGTCGAATGACATGGGAGGGGGCATGTTAGGAGCCAATCAGCTTTCAGCTGGGGCCAGTGTAGGAGGAATTGGTCGTTTCATTCATTGAATAATCATTGAGGTTATTGCTAATTCCAACATTAGCTGCCTGCTTGCCCTCATCTCTTAATAGGCCAGATGGGTAGCTGGATTACTGGGGGCATGGCCTGGGATGGCTCTCGTCATCTGAAAACAGGCCTAAACATCGCTCGCAGCTGCTAGGAGAATCGCACACACTGGTCTGGCTGGAACAGATAGATCTATTCATTCATTGTTTTCTCCTTTTCTGTGCTATTATTTTAAATGATGGCACTCAGATGACCAGACAAGCTACACGATTCACCAGATACAGAACAGGGCCAAGCATTAAATCACCCACTGCTGTTATGATCACTACATCCGAGCCCTAAAGGTCCTGTCAGGGTACCAAAAATAAATGAAAACCAAAAGACACAATCTGAGATTTTAGAAACAGGCCAGAAAATGATCTAAAATACATCATGCAAATTAGTCTCTTGCACACTAATCTTCATTAGTTACAGCTCTAACTTAACCACCAGTTCATAGTGTGGGCAGGTCTGCAGCACAATGACAACTGTTCCACATACCCTGCCCTTGGTCTATAATCTGACATCTACTGCACACCAAACACTGTCCTAACTGAGCACTAAAAGCCAGTCAAGACAATTAGATACTTCCTGTACCACCTTGACTGATGGTGGCACCAAATGACCTCCAAGTCACAAGGACAACATGGCAGGTAACCAGCCGACAACCCAACAAAGTTAGCCTAACATTTTGCGAGACCACCAGGAGTGGTATCATACGCTGTAGAGAACACAAGAGGACATGAAGCCAGCGCACACCATCGAGGGTCCCCTGCAACCCTGTAATGCCATTGAGTTTCATCATTCATCAAGAACAAGGATGGCAAGGGTGGTGACATCACTGCCATAAAAACAAGCCTGTGCTGTGCCCGTCAGCTGCCATCTGGACCGCAGTGTGATTTGAGGTCACACGCTGCTGAACGGCCCCACAACACGTTGGGTTTGAGGCTCAGCCGTCCTACAGTAGCTGTAGTGCCAGTGATCCTTGAAAGTACTGAGACTATATTACAGCAGAAAATATATATTGATTGCATGCATAATGAGTTTATGGTATGCAGTGTTATTGTCCCCATAGGCCTGGATGCTGTATTAATTACCAGATTTTCTCCTTATATAACGCATGGGATTTAAAAGGAGCCAACAGGATGTCACTTTATGAATATCATAAATACATAATTTCTCCTAAATGATCAGGCCAACTGTGCAAATAGACGTGTCCTCTGAGAGACAGAAATGAATGTCAACGCTTTTGTGAATGAAGAATCGCCACTCTAAAGTATTATCTGACGAATTATCATACCATAAAGCACTTATACGGTGGAAACCGGGGTAGAATGTCAAGAAGGAAATAAAAGAAGTGCAGGTTTGTCATTGATGTAAAAAGTTTATAAGGCTGGTTAAATGAGGCTGCAGGTGACAGAGATGTCAGGGGAACCACGAAGTAGACACATTCTCTCAAGGCTGTCGTACAGCTCTGGCACGGCTTTCATTCCCATAGACACGCAGGAGTTGGGATGACTGGTGTTTGTGAAGAGTACCGCTGTTCACCAACTGTATCTAAATGCTCCAGATGGAACCTGCATGGAATTGAGCATAAGCACATCCGTGTCCCTGGATTTCCTTACTGAGCTTTATTTTGAAATTAGCTGTCCAGTGGCAGATAGTTGCAGTGGCTCACTGGCATGCAGCTGACTTCAGCCACTGCGAGCTGATCAGACAAATTAAAATTATTCAAAATTAATGCTCTTAAACAAAAACCTAGGAGTGATCGGCATTCATTTACTTAGCATCATATTAACATTTTAATGAGCTGTGGGAGGTAAAGCTTCTTTTAATTATCAGTTAATGAAGAAGAACTGTGGTGGTTTAATTGAGAAATAGTTTAGGCTGGGTTAAGGTTCTCGTGTGGGGTGACGGAATCATGGCCTGTGATCCTGCACCCTACAAAATGCCGTCGACATTAACACCATCCCATACTAGCTGTGGGAAAGCGCAGTGTAAGCATCCAGTTCACCTCAGACTCGGTGCTGATGGGCCCAGCTTGTAGGCTTGGATTCTCAGAACCGCCTGGCATCACGGATGATCTGAGTTCATTCAGTACAAAAACAGAGTTCCGCTCCTCCAGCAGACCAAAAATTGACAAATTTCGGAAACTCTCGACGACGTGCAGATATGCAGGGTATCATTGAAGACTCACTTACGTATCTGATGACAGACTACAGACAGAATTTTAATATAAACCAGTAATCCATATAAACGTATCACTCGTTAATACTGTATTATGCTGGTAAGTAGTCTTTACACCTATACTAAGTACTAAACAAAAAAATGAAGTTAAATTGCTAACAAAAGAATTTCAATTTATATAATTTTTACTTAGGCAGATGCAAAGAATTATTCAATATTATTTGTGGATGTCAGAATCTACCAAATTGTAAACAAAACCAGAATGAAAAAAATTACATACAATATGAATCCCTGGTCCACAATAGAGCGGCTAAAACATTTCACTGTTAATTTATTCAGGGAGTGACAAATCACGTAGATTATTTAATTATATACCCATAAATGGTCTAACCGCTATTTTACAAGTCAGGTGTACAGAAAGCATAAAAAACTAAAACAATTTGCATCAGTTATTTCCTGGATTCTTTACATATATAAAAGAACACAGAACTCATCAACAATAACAACAGCTATTTTTCATTTTAAAATATTCCGGAATAAATTTAAATTTATAGCAAACTTTGTATTCAACGAGATACTCAGTTAAACAAAAGGGCGTTGCCACCGCTTCCGTGTTTGATTATTTTCTCCTGCAAATTGTTTTTAACTATTATGTTAACAGGTGAATTTTCATTTCTGCAGACCGCTCCCATTCTCCAATTCGAAGGACTGCAGCAACATTATCTGGAGTACAAGCGATTCGAGGATGGAATTATCACCTCCATCTTTTGTCTGGCAGCTTCTCCCTCACTGTATTTTTTATTCACATTTCCCGTATGTGTGCTTTGCAGAAAATACACGAAAATCTGCACACGATCAGGGGTCGCCTTGTGTTACTACCTTTACTTAAATATCCACACTTTGTTCAAATATATCCGCATATGTAAGACAGAGAGCACCGCCTTCAAAGGACCAGTCTAACCCAGTTTCCCCCGTACAACCAGCAGCATGCTTTACTACGGTTCAAGCAGCAGCCGCCCCCAGAACATTCCCATTTCATTCGAGAACCTAGAAATAGCATCCAACTCATGCTTTTAAGCTATTAAGGAATCTGTGCATATATTTTATTTGTCTAAATGCCTGTTGTATTATCATATCGCCAAAACTGGCGCATCCCGGCCGCCACCCGGGGCTGAATCTGGATTATTTTATGTCGATCTGAGAGACAAGCAGGGTGGACACTCGTATGGGTGTCACAATGCCCATAAGGACCGTGGTGGACATTAAAGTGTGAAACAATGAAAGGCGTCGATCGGCGGTGAAACGCCTTTTTTTCAGCGGTGCTTACCGTCAGATGGGGGATGCTCTTCTTCCCTTGGTACCCTGTGCCAGACATTCTCGTGCAATACGATTACAGCAGTTAAACGGAAGGTGTGTGACTACGTCCGACTGGAGATCTTTAAAAGTGTAACTGTACCGGGCACCTTTAGGATGCAAAGAAAGCGACTGGGGTGTGTGTCTGGAATTTCAGCTGGAGACTGCAGCGCCCCCAGGCGGCGGTAGGAGGTATCAGATGACCGGACGGCGTTGGGAGGCGCGGCGCCTCTCAGCTCGCCTTTGGGGGAGAGGAGCGTCTGGACGCCGGGTCACGGAACCAAGCATCACAACCTCTCTAAAATACCCAGCGAATAAGGCCGTAACAGCGTCGTGTAAAAAGCTTTCCTTTCCAAATAAATTTATTATGGAAACCGTGCAATATAAATAAAACTACTACAGAAATTAACCCCATCGGGGAAAATCAAATTCGATTTCAGCTCTATTAGCCTCTTCAAAATCTGCCTGGGGGTAGGAATAATTTATATATATTGATATACAATGTACTTTCCAATATTTATTCCTATAGCAAATGAATTTGAGTTTTATCTTAGTCTAAATACTGATAAGGTCCTCGAAAACTTTATTGCTTGTATTAGCTGCGGTTGTTTAGTTATTTAAAATAACTAAAAGGTGTAACCTTGATGTATTGATTGATATAAAAATGTGTATAAGCGTAGAAAGGAAAATGAATTATCTAACATTTGGCAGAAGTAGCCTTGGCTACTACATGGATTCAGTCTTCCGACCCGTTTGGACATTAAATCACCCGGTCGCAACTATAGGACCTGCGTTACTCAGCGGCTTCCTATACGCTGAACTGATTCTTTTGCACTTTTGCAAATTTCCTGAACGGGGAATTCAACCCCTTCCCATATTTCTGAGATGCGACATATAATTTAAATTAAATGCCATTGACAAGAAGGGAAGAACTGGACTGCATAGCTGGGAAATCTTACAGAGAAATTTAACAATGTATAAGCATTACCCAGAAAAGTATAAGGTTGATAAAAAATTTTTTTTATAAAAAACGATATTTTTTCTTAATAATACGACTAGGTTTAAATGCTTGGTGAATAACATTCAGAGGTAGTTTTCATTTATTGTAGGCTTATTGTAATTCTTTCTGGATCGCATCCCTTTCGCAAAAATGCTACGTAGTTATTTTTGGAGAAGACATTTCCTTTATTCGGGCGTGTCATTGCATTTTATTTTCTGCAGCTATCCCGGGGTAACTTTAAGAAAATCTATCATCCGAAAATGAAACATTAACAAAAGATAATATCCACCAGTTTATATAAAGTTAGCTGTCAGTGCCACCTAAACAGGGAGCGTTTAATCCGAGTGCCTCGGCGGGACATACCTTCTCATTCTGCTCCCCTTGGAGAAACTCCTTACCGGACGAGTATTTTATCTCCACTCCGGGGGTCTTGTCGTCGCTGGGGGAACTGAGCAGCGAGCCGCCGATCTCACTCGTTTCGCTGGCCGATCCACTGAAATAGTCTCCGTCTATAAGGTTTTCTCTGCTCCCGCTTTTCGGGCTCCTGCTCCCCTTCCTGCCGACGCTGTACGAGTCGAAATCTATGGTCTTGTTCTCGAAGGCTCCCTCCACCGAAGAGAACATCCCGTACGACTTCTGCCGCGGAGTCTGAGCCGTGCTGCCGGGTCTGGCCAGGTAAACCGGCAGGTCATCTTCCTTATTCCAGTGCCGGTGGTAGTCAGACATGCCTTCGCAACTGTAAATACTGGGATCTCTTGGAAGTATTGCGGCGGTGCCCTGGGAAATTAGGAAGAGCGCTCCCCAAGCCTGCCACCAACTCCAGGCTTCAGCAGGAATACGATCCCTGTAGATATGAACGCAAGGATAAGGATGCTCCCCTTCGACCTTGGTAGCTGCAGCAAAAACAACGTGCTCCACTGTCCCGATGATCGGCAAATGGATCAGGGAGGGAGCCTGATGACTAAGGTAAAGTAAGGTAAGATAAGGTAAGTTAAGGTAACTGGCTTCGATACCTTTATATACCACTAAAGGTCAGGGGTGGCTGTGGCACAGAGTGAAGATTAACTTGACGCAGGTTCCCTATGCAGAGATACCACAGGCAGTCTCTTCTCCTGGGATTGACGCACTTCTTGTCTGAGCAATAAGCCGACCAAAAAGATGTCTATTTTAGGAACAGCATAAATATTAAGGTATAGGCTGTAAAATCCAATATGGGATTAAAAGAAAAATTAAGAAAATATGAACTCTAATAATTCAAATATAGAGCGAAACGTCATTGTATTGGGCTCTAAAATTAAGGATGCCTAAAAAATATTTGTATATATCTACTTATTTCAAGCATAACCGAAACTCATCTGGAAATTAAGGCGCTCAATCTCACCTCAAATCCAGCGTGCCAGAGCTTTTCTCAAGCTTCGTTTACAAGGAAGCAATGTGGACAAGAAAAGTCTCACTGGGATATACAGGTCAACTGGCAGACGACAGAAAAAGAGCAAGTTGATCCCCCCCCCACCCCCACCCATCCAGCTGGCCTCGCCTGCACTCGGAGCTGTCCGTCAGCACTCAAAGCCCGCTGTCTGCAGTGGTTTTCGGACACTCAGTAGGTTCAGAATGGTTGTTTATTTGGCTCTGGAGTAAAGGTAGTATTAGTTTGCTATGACAAATTAGATTTGAACGAGTTTATTTTCATGAATTTCCTGTATTGCATATAAAATATTTTAAGTGAGAATACTTCCGATCTTTCGTCATTCAATGTTTGATAAATTAAGGGAGGTACCGTAGTTATAAATCCGTAGATTTCAGTCGAAGAAAATTAAAATTTACTGCTGGGACTATAGAAAAATGCAAGTAAATAACTTTTCATCTTCCTCAGATAAAATATTACGAATTAAGGAGAAAATAAGAGGACAGCGCCAGTTCAGAGATGCGTCACCATATGTTATCAATTGCTTAATTTGTAATATAGATACGTCGTAAGTTTTTATAAATGGATATACTGCAAAAAGTGCAACACGGTTCCTTCGGACACAGAGCAAGGAGGCGAGAGACTGTTATATAAACAAAATGTATTTTCTTTAGTTTTAACAAAAAATTATAGAAATAATGTACATCTAGTGAATATACAAAAATAAGTTTGTGTCAGCAAGTGGGTTACCCATGTATTTACATTTAGCTGTAAGTGTTGTGTGTCAATATATCTGAAAAATAAAAAAATGGGTCCATAATGGTACAATAATGCATCAACAGAACACATCAGATGGATCTCCTCGATGGGTCTTCTCCTCGAAACAGGGGCTCGGTGCACAACATCTTCAACATGACCGTAGGCCTACAGGGTCACCAACAAAGTCTTCATGAAAAGCCTACTGAAACCAAAACACTGTATAAGGAGGCTTCGCGTTTTGATACTAATCAGTACTCAGAGCGGAAGGTTAAAAAAATATATAGCTTTAGAATTACTCCACAATGCCATTTTGAAATGGAGTATAGTGGCCAGTAGCATAGAATGATTTGGGTCTCAACACCTTTTCACAGATTTGCTTGTTAAACAGATAAACAGTCACCATGGATCATCAAAGAAAATTACGCTTCCTAACTATTAAACACAAGTGTCAGAATAAATCTTTTGCAACATGAATATAACAAATGTGTGTATGTGCATGAAATTCCATCATCCATCCATCCATCCATCCATCCATCCATCCATCCTCTATACCCGCTTGTCCTATCCAGGATGACAGGGGTCCAGAGCCTTCGTACCCATGTAGGCCAAATAATCGATATTAAAAGTAAATGTCTGTAATTACTGTAAGTGAAAGTTAAAGTGTGGAGGGCAGAAGTAATCAGTTCTCACATTCAATGTGGAAAGAACAGAAAAACAAAGTAACCACATTTCCAACATATGCAGGAACCGCCTGGAGAAACTCCAGAAAATCAGAACCTTACAAATTTCAGTAACAAGAGAAAAGGCAACCAAAACGCAACAGTGCTCAGAACCTACAGTAACTATCAGAATCTGTTAAACGCAATTCTGATTGTTACTTTGAATTTTAATACAAGGACAGGCGTCACGCTTGAAAGGATATGTTCTTTGTTTCATTATATTTTAAAACAAAGGAATTTAACTGGACAATTTGGGTGACACTGATGTAATATTTCATTCATATTAAAAATTCACTGCTAATAAAATATTTTAAAAGAAATTCCAAAATATCCACGGAACAACAGAAGAACACAAAAAACGCCTGACCTGGTGAAATGGTCTACAAAGAAATACTTTAAAAACTCATATTTAAAAAAATTTTAAACGGGGCACTTTGTGCAAGGACACTGACTATATTTCAATAGGACATTCACATCAGAAGAGAACCAAGGACAGTAAATCTGATTCCATGTTTGTCCTGTGAGTGTAGTCAGGAATGATCACGTAGGAGAATTTTTCTCAGTTTAGACAGAGGTATTTTGAATTGATGACTCAGTCGTTTAGTTTGCAGATTTTAAACCTACAGTACATTTCCTTGAATGCTAAAACTGCTTGCAGTGCCACATCACAGTAAAGGCTGGCACTGCACAGCATTAGATTTAATGGTTTTTTTTTTGTTCTCTCATTAACACCTCAGAGATGTGTGGGTAATACTGTAGGCTGGAAAAGTTAAGACATTTATCATTTAAGCAGAAAGATCACAACTGTATCAAACTGCATCATAGTTAGAGGCTTGCACCATTGTTCGGTCTGAAAGCATCACCACTGCGCTTCACGGTGGGAGAAGAGCGAGGGCTTAGGTGTTCAGTTTAAACCATAAGGATTGATGATGATGGTAGGCTCGTGCGCTGTTAGACAGACAGGTCTTTTTGGCACTGCACACTGAGTTTTACTGTTATGGCAACCAAAAGAACACAAATTTCATTAATGATTTCATGACTCAGAACCTTGTATCAGTTCTCCACATTTCATCGGCAAATTCATTTTGCTGTTTTAAGCCTGATTCAGTCAAAGAAGCCTTCAATATCGTCCAGACAGAAAGGGCAGGTCACGTGACATGTGCTTGTGTCGACGCACTTCAGAGAGTTACATCCCGCTGATGTTACTTTTTGGTGGGTCTAATGATGTCCTGGATGTTTCAGACCACTGGTTCACTGGTGATGGATCTCAGAGACTTTAGATTGGGCACCTATTCCTCTGCAAAAGAGCAGAAGAGGTCGGTCAGTCCCATGGCAGACAGGTGTAGGTCTCATCTGCAAAAGGCCATGGGTTATGCGAGGTGATGTGACACCAAACCTTACACTCTGCTTACTCCTCGCTCAGCAGCCTTGAGCTGATCTCCTCCAGGAACGCCATTGGTGCAAGGCCACGTGTCCCGTTGACCTAGGAAATAGTCAAAATCTGTCACCTGATAAGCAAAAACACACCATGCTATTATTTATATATTGTTAAGCCAAAAGAAAATCCTTCTTTGATGACACTAGACTGAGGCAGATGTAGGATCTTTAGCTAGTCCTGGTTAATAGAGAATTTCTGAGTAACATCCAGGCAACCAATCAAAATGAATTATATTGGCCTCTCCATTCGATCTCAGACCAAAAATGGAAATGAGCTGCTGCCCACCAACCCGTCTCCCAACTCGGTGCCATGCAGACCAAAAAACCTTCTTCTCACCTACCCTTCATTTTCATCATTGGCAAAAAACCAGCCACCACAGAAGACGAGGGACATGGTCAAAGACATTCCGAAACACACTCAGCGACACATTTGGGAAGACATTCAAGGATGCATTCAGAGACACAATTGGGGAAACTTTATGAGTCTTTATGGATCTTCTTCAAGCAGTCAAGGGGGCCGTTACCATGGAGTTACCTTTACGCCCAAAGTAACTCATCCCTCGCTAACTCAGACACCAGCAGCCTTTACCATTAAACTAGATGCCTCTGCACTTCTGGTGTGTGTGTGCATGTGACCGCTCGTGTGCACCTCAGCGTCACAGAAGCCATCCCGTCTGGGCTCGCCGAACACCCACACGGCGTCTCCCTCCCGAAAGGCCAGCTCTCTGCTGGGGTGGATGTTGGGGCTGTCCTTCAGGGGGCTGTAGTTATAGACGGCCACACACTGCCAGAGCAGGAAAGGAATTACTGTACGTAAGACAGGCAATTCACAAACACAGCAGAGAATGCGAGGTGATTCATTCCTATTGATATCAGTATTTACCTCTGCTGATCCCACTCTGAAGGTATAATGCAGCAAACAGCCCAGGATGTCATACAGCTCGCTGCCATTATATCACATATATCACATCCTACACAGATGTGCTATTTCTATACACTCTCCACACCCTCTTTTGTGCTGCATTCTGTCATCCCTCCATCCGTTCTTTTTTTTCACTTTTTTCCTTCTCTCTTCAGACTTCCCTCTATCCCTGTCTTCACTACATCCTCTTGAATCCTTCCTTTCATCCTTTTCTCGCCTTGGCCCTCAGTCACCATATGTTGGATTGGGTAAATGTCAGTCTCAGAAAGCATGTGTATGGAACAGGAATGTCTTAGACAGTCAAAGAAGATGTTTATAGTTATTTATCTGTAGCAGTAAGTACGTATTGGCTCAGAATAAAAAACAATTAAACATTACTGAAAAATGACACAATAAAAACTAGTAAGAATTCCTTCTGTTCTCCAAAAAGTTACCAATCTCTTGTTAGAGGAACATCGCTTCAGTTCCTAAAACCCCAGCCATTCCAAGTGTCCATTAAATTTCACTACCAGCTCACTTAATAAATTCACTTCTTGGTAAATTACCTCAATGAGGTACTGATTAGCCAAATGTGGTATGCTAGAGGTGAAATACATCGATATATTGGATGGTCAGTGCAAATACTGGGGTGATTTTTTTAATGGATAAGCTAAATGGATAAGCTAACACACTTTGACAGACATAAAACCAATATTTTTACACAAACAAAAAGGTCATTTAAATAAATTTCCTTTGCCAGCCAAACATTTTTGTTTCCTACATGTGTGCACAGACGTGTGGAGTCCAGCTAAATTTGGTCTTTGAAAAGGTCACCTTCGCCTGAGCTGTGACGGACGTTCAGGTCCCACCTCACAGCCAGAGCCGCCTGTGGTGTTTCTCATTCACTGCTCTGTGGACTTCCTGTCTTTGGCGGGGGGAAACTTTCTAAGCTGACACAGTGGCAGCCCGAACGCCTTCATCGTCCAGCCAGGTAGCATTTTTTGCTGTGCTCGTCCATTTAGCTTCACGCGATCATTTTAGATACACCCTTCAATGCAAGTGGTCGATTCAATGTGGATTTTCCAAAATGGCACCACGCATGGACATCCAATGAAGGACAGCCGGGGGGGGGGGGGGTGACTGCTTACCAGTGCAGGTTCAGTAGGAGACTTCAGACTGGGCTGCTTCAGGGCTGGGGCTCTGGAGTTCACCTGAAAATACAGAGTAAATTCCTGTCCAATTCCATTTACAAACATGGGGAAGCCAAACATGCGGCTGAGGCCACACTGTCAACCTTGGGCCGGTCGTGCTGACACAGCGCCACCTATCAGTCAGGCATGCCTGTGCAGACTGCTGCTACAGACAACAAACCCAAACACAGCCCTTTGTTTAATTAAAGACAGCTGAACTTAGGGTGCCTGCGCAGGTCAGGAACAGCAGGATCCATCATGATGGTTAAGTCCAAACCCAAGAAGATGATTACCTGTATGAATCCGGCACCTACATGTGGGATTAGGGTTAGGGTGCAGGGAAATTATGGTAAAGAAAGCTATAAATGTTACATATTACATATGAATTGCATAATGCCCAGGGATATAGTTCAGTGGAACTGCAGAGATTATTAATAGAGACATGTCCTGGATTGAGGACTCCGCTGGGAGCTGTGGCCTAAACCAGGCCAGCCGCCGCATTGGGCTCCTGTGACGCTTCTATTGACCAGGAGCAAGAGACAGGTGAGCTGGTGCACAGCCGAAGGGCCCAACTCCATCCTGGGTGAAGACGACCCGGAGGCTTGTCATTGTAGGTCAGTGGAGGACATGATACTCTAGTCCAGCTATTTGGTTCATCTGTGGAACTCGAGTACTAAAATCATTTACCCTGATGAATCTGACAGGACTAAGAATAATCCTGGGTGTGTGTGTGTGCGTGTGTGTGCGTGAGTCCCTGAGTATGGTGTGCGTAGGGGATTATGTGTGTGGAAAAAGTGTCAGGTTTACCTATCAGTACTACAAATGCCTTGAGTGTGTGTCATAAAATAAAAAAATTATACATTTTTATTTGCCCATGGAGCTGGGGGTTAAGGGCTTTGATCAGGGGACATGTGACCACTTTACGGAAGCTGGGGCCCAGTCCTGCGATCTTCTGCCCACAGGTACAGAGACTCAGCCTGCTGAGCCACATACATACAGATGTGACATGCAGATGCATTTTCATCAACATGCAGATGCGTGTTTTTCTAACCGGCTGGCTGGTCCAAGTATGCCACCGCCGAACAGGGGACCCTGGGGTCGACGCTGGTCCAGTGGGTGGCCAGCTGCCCTCGAACAGGACGTGAACCTTCTCAGCAAGCAGCCCATTTGAGCCCAGAGTCTGGACACTGATGTGGACTGGCACAGACAGGTCCAGGTTCTCCAGAACCGCCTGAGGACAAGAGACAAGACACCGTTCCTCAAACTGTTAACATCACATTTACGCATTCTGCCTTGAGAACCGGAACAGCTGCGGTTTTGTTCAGTTCATTAAAAGGGCATCTTCCCGTACTGCAGGCATGAATTGCTAAGGTTTCATAGGCTAATTCATACATTCAAACAATGTCATCAATGGCACACAGATGGCTATTTATTGCTGGATTTACCTTGGTACAAGCTGAGCTCATTACAGATTTGTGGAACTCTCCATCTACATAGACCTGCAAAGAGGAACAGGACAGGTCACAGTGAGGCGGTGAGAGCCAATGGTAACCAAATGAGGTTTAGAATAAAGAGGAGTGGGCAAGAATGGTGCTACTGGATCCGACAGATGGTCACTTTTGTGGAATTATTTGTGGGAACTAAGACAAGATCCCATTGGCTGTTAGATTTAAAATAGGACAATGGTCTTGGGGACTATAACCTCTACCCTGGTTCAGTTTCCTGAAAACGAAACTTAATACCCATTATATGAATTAATAAGTGAGCCTATCTTAATATCCAGCATTTTGGCTTCAAACCATGGTGTTAGCATTACAAAGGGTTAAATCCAACAGTTTGAAGTTGGACAGTTTCACATTATAAAAGATAAACGCAGCCTCCTGCCATGGCTGCCGGTCAGTAGAGGTCACACGCAGGGTTCCGTCAGCACCCAAGGCAGGTCTGAGGTCGGCAGACGGCTAGTGGGGGGAAATTAATGCAACAGGCCCTATAGATACGCAGAAACTCAGCACTGTGGACAGTTACCGTGAAGGAGGTTAATTATGTTGTTGCTTAATAATGAGACCTAAAAAGATACAGTTTAATGATGACCTATAAAGACGGAGCAGGGCTGCCTGATGTCTTGTGTCCTTCGTTTAGGAGGATGTGTGGGAAGAGTAAGCAGGAGGGTCTACCTCCCTCACACAACCTGGGGGTGATGAACATGATCAAACGCTATCAATCTACTGTACATGAACGGAGAGATACTGCATCACACTGATGAGTATATATATATATATCAATAAAAAGCCTACAAGCACATTTGATGTTTCTACAAAATATCTGTGAAAGACACCTGGCTCTGTAACAACTGTAGAGAAATATAAGGAAACAAAACCTGCCCTCTATGTACCATATAAACAAAGAAATATAAGCTAATAAAACCTGCCTTTCATAACATATAAACAAAATAAGAAAACAAAGCTTAAGTATCTGCTGCATAAAGAAAGAAATAAATGCAAAAAAAAACCGTCCTATGTGCAAATAAGCATACGAAAACAAAAAACAAAACATGGCCTGCACCTTCTGTATAAACAAAGAATTATAAGCTAATAAAACCTGCCTTATATGAACATATAAGCAATAAGGAATCAAAGCCTCAATCTACCGTATGAACAAAGATATATCCAAACTAATCCTGTCCTATATGTACATAAGCATAAAAAAAACTCGCCCTTTATCTACTGTATAAACAAAGAAATAAATAAAACCTGCCATGTATCTCCAGTGTGAACACAGAGGTGCAGAGGCGCATATGTGCAGGTTATACAGTAGAAGTAGGAAAACTGCTCATGAAATACGGCATCTGTGAAGAATGAACCGCGATAAGGTGATGTGACCCACGCGGTATCCGCACACGAAGGTGGCATTACTGCAGCCCAGCTCGTCCAGTGGTGGCCTGTCCCAACCAATCATCAGTCCACTCTGCCCCACCGTCTTCATGACTTTCAGCGAAACCACGGGAGCTGGAGGGTCTGCGAGAGGAAGCGGAAGGGTGACATAGCAGCGCAGCGGAATGCTGGAGAGGCAGGGCTCTGTGTGACCTTTAGCTCTTCTGCAGTGCAGTGCGTGTGGGGTGAGTACTGATAGAGAGAGCTGGAGAGGCAGGGCTCTGTGTGACCTATAGCTCTTCTGCAGTGCAGTGCATGCGGGGTGATTTCTGATAGAGAGAGTCGGAGAGGCAGGGCTCTGCGTGACCTGTAGCTCTTCTGCAGTGCAGTGCATGTGGGGTGAGTTCTGATAAAGAGAGTCGGAGAGGCAGGGCTCTGCGTGACCTGTAGCTTTTCTGCAGTGCAGTGCATGTGGGGTGACTTCTGATAAAGAGTGTCGGAGAGGCAGGGCTCTGGGTAACCAGAAGCTTTTCTGCAGTGCAGTGCATGTGGGGTGACTTCTGATAAAGTGAGCTGGAGCGCAATACTGAACGAAAACTACTGTCCCGTCATAAATCCACTCCTGCTGAACGTGCATAATTAGCCCCCATACTGCTGTGTTACAGTGTCACTGTAATGTATGTAACACTGTATTATAACACTGATAGCATATCCTGCACTGATTTATAAAGCTGATTTACACTACAGTGTCACTATGCTGAAGGCTGAAGCTACTGATCCATTCATCCATCCATCCATTTTCCAAACCGCTTACCCTTACTGGGTCGCGGGGGGTCCGGAGCCTATCCCGGAAGCAATGG
>JAODJX010000015.1:16412599-16431241 GCA_026776945.1 Isichthys henryi
CCGGCGGCGGCCGGCCGCGCGCGCCCCCCCCCGCGCCCCCCCCCCCCCCCGCCCCACAGAGACAGAGGGAAGGTGTGTGTGTGTGTGTCTGGCTGGCTGTGTCTGATGGCAGGCTGATCTTTGTGGTTCTGGGGGAAGGTCAAACACAGCGACACCACAGTGAGCATAAATCTAGGGCAATCCAGCTATTCCGGTGAGAGAAAAATGTCCACAAATCCAGGCAACCCTTAACCACAGTTAAAACTTAAAACCCAAAGCCCCGTAGCAGTAATAACTGTCTGCTACTGCAGGGAGAGCTTTAGAAGATTTAAAAGCTTTTCATGCATATTAATGTGGCAGCTCAGTGTAACTTTGAGAGCTGTAAACATTTCCCAGCATGGATTTAGAGTGCTGTTACCTTAGGAGGCAGTTTTATCTCAGAATGATGTGTGCTTTTGACTAATGACTTGAGTGAGTGGAGGATTAAATAGACTCTTACCTAGCTTTGCTCTGAGGGGTCTGTCTTCAGGAGACAGAGCGTTGGGAGTGGCAGCCATGTTGGCTTGGCCAGGCAGATGGTCTTCAGTGGCAGCTCTGCAGACGTTGTCGCCTGGGGGGCTCACGTTGTTAAGTATCACAGGCACGTCCTTTGCAGCGGTCCCAACTGGCTCGGCAAAGTCACTCTTCCTTTCCGGCTGGGGCTCCTGCCTTTCCCCCCTCCTCATCTCCCCTTTTCTGTGAAAAGGAGGCATGCTTCTTGCTGCTCCAGAGGCCTCAGACAGGCCACGCAAGGCATGCTGGGATTGAATTTGGGCAGAGGCAGAAAAGGGACCCAATTCCGGTTTGGCATTGCATTCTGTCAGGGGAAGGATCTGTTAGGAGAAGTGGCAGAAATTAACATCTCCATATATTTAATTCAACCATGCACTAAATGCGAAGCCATCGCTCACAAAACTGATGACAGCCTGAAATTAAATTTGCTTGTAACATTTGATCATGTGACCTCAGACCAACTAAAGTCATCAGTCACATCCTCCTGTCATAGTGTTTAGGGCCAGATGTCCTCCAAGTCATTAAAATGGTTCACTACTAAATACTAAATAAAAGAGGTTGACCTGCTTAGCTTGTAGCAAAGATGGACGTCACTGTTTTCGTGGATCTCTGAACATATAATACATATTTGTATATGACATTTTCAGTAATTTACTGATGTTCAGAAACGATGTTGATTTCTTGCTAGAGATTCTCTGGCATGAATCTCTCTTTACCGGGCGTTTAAGGGTCGTCTAATATCCACTTAGAAGCCTGACCTTTATTTGCAAAGCAGACTCTGCAAGGCCTGAGAAATAAATACATCCAACAGAGTGAGAACTGGCACCTGGTAATTACTGCGATGGAGCCGCTGCAGCTGACGGTGGACTTCCAGGATCTTTTCAGGTCCCGTCAGCCTCGCAAGGCACCCTGCAGGATCGCTGCCTGAGGGGGGCGATTGCTTACTGGCGTCTTTCTCATCTAGGAAACATGCAGGAACCAAGCCGGGTTCTCCCTTCACCTCAGCACGGCACAGCCCTCGGCTGTCTGGGACACCGGTAACCTGCACTTCTTCCCCAGCAGAGAGGGGAAGCTAAAACAAATAAAATTAACTCACTCAGAATTTAAACTTACACTCGTGAAAAATGTTTTTGGTGACGTTTATTTATACAGTTAGTCGACTTGCATCCTGTTGAATAACAATCGATCATACTTACATCTATAGCAGACATAGTGGATGTTAGCACGTATTTTAGAACGTGTACAGCATGTGACAAGAACCTAAATAAACCTGTTGCACTGCCACTACAGAGGTTTACTACAATGTATCTCATACAGTATATGTGACTTCTCCCCTGTAACGATGGAGATACGTCCTGATTGACTCATGTCCTCACTTCCAGAAGGAAACATGGACTCAAATCAATGCATATCTGTACTTCTTTGGCTTTCCCCGAGTTACTTACAAAGTATATTAATTATGTTAATCCAATATCAAGGATTGACTAATTCTACGAGTCTGGGTAGTGGACCCTGCCATTTAAAAAAAACCTTTAAAGAGACTAATACTTAAAATAGCTAATTTCAGGAGTATAAAAGCACAGGTATGTTTGGGACGGCATTACTCACTATGGGCAGTGCTGTCTGGGGCATATCAGGACTGGGACAGTAGTCAGTCTTGGCCACACACTGTCTGTAGCTGAGGGGCGTGGCTTTTTCCATCAGGCTTCCATGAGCGCTAGACCAAGAATCTGCCGCACAAAAAGCATACATGGAACATCAAGGCAAACAGACATTTTATCATAGTCCTAATGAGGTTAAACAGGCTTTATTAGCTATTATACTAGGGTGGGTAAAACAGGCTCCAATGGTCATAGTGCTAACAGTGTTAAGCAGGCTTTATTACCCACAATGCAAAAGCGGTTAATCATACTTTATTACCCATAATGCTAGTGGGGTTATGCAAAACAGCCAGATAAACCAGGCACCATAACAGCTAGCACCAGGGTAAAACTGCCCAGCAGAATGCCAAACATGCTGGGCATGAGAAGATTTACATGCCTTTCTCTAAGAGGAGCACACACTTGCCTCCTGCATCGTCTGTTCTTCCTGCCTCCAGTGATTCTCTGAGATTATCCTGAAACAATCCAACAGAACACAGGGCGAGGGCCATTTTAAGAGGTCATTGGTAAAATTATGGAATGGAGGTTATCTTTGCATCTCTCTTTGCAACACAGCACACTCTAAAAAGCAAAATGAACCCGGAAAACAATGCATCCTTTCACAGGATTTGGGAATGTTTTTAAACCACTTAGCAAGGAGAAATTGTTACATTGTTCCACACATGGACTGTAATGCCCTGGTGATACAAGTTTTGAGTCCTATTAATAGGCTGATTTGTGATTGTGAACAGCCATAGCTTCATGAGTATAATGTGTATCTGATGCCTGTGCATCTGTATATATTTTCTTTGTGGTGATGGTGTTGCAGGTGCCAGGGTGGATGTTTACATGTAACCGTTACCCGTGAAGATCCCCGTGCCGAAAAGCAGCCCACCTGCACTGCAGCCGGCGTGGGCCTGAAGGCACTGGAGTACTCCAGCAGTGCCGTGTCGTTGACCAGGTCCTCGGCCTCCTGCATCAGGGAGCGGCGGATGCAGCCGCACCTGCACCGGTTACGCACCAGCTGGACGATCAGGCTGTTCCTCTCTCGGCACTTCTGTACCACGCAGGCCAGCCTGGCCTGGCAGGGAGGGCAGGAACACAAGCCGATCGTCGTCACCCTCGTTCTCACCGCCAGTCTGCACCATCCTCCTCATTCCCAACATAATCGCCATCGTCATTATTATAATGAGCAAAGAATTATAATCAGTCCGGCAAAAATATATTTAAAAAAAAAAAAAAAAAAACATCTCCAATTGTAAAAACTTCCATAAATTTCTCTATTGTATTAGGTATACGTCCTTGAGAATTTTCTAGATGGATCTACTGTGACTCTGCCAAGAGGTTCCCATATCAGTCACCTTTAGAGGAGCCATGTCCAGGTCACACTGAGTCTTCTTCTTACGGAGCTCCTCTAACTAGAATAAAAGGTAAAGCCCGTTAGTTCATAATGGTCACTGATTGTACCATGTACTCGTTATATTAACTCATCACATGATTTTATTTATGTGGTTTAAAAAAAACTTAAGACTAAAAAATGATAAGACTAAAAGACACCATGACCCTACTTGTCATGGTAGAGAAATGGATCATACAATTACATTCGATGATTAAAAACCTAGAACTCAAGTGGTAACTACTATTGGAGAATGTGTTGAGAAATTGCTCTCGTGTTGAAGTGTCCCAGTTGGGATACCTGGTATTTGATGTCATCATAGTGCACCTTCAGGGTCTTGATTGTATCACACCAGGTCTCCAGTGCACTCTCATAGCCCTCCAGGGATAAGTTCTTTTCCATTTGTCCATCTTCAGTGCCACACTGTATAAATCAGAAAGAACGTGTAAATAAATTAAATAACATAAAATAGTAGCATTATTATAATTGCAGTACCTACGGAGACATAAGAACACCTAATTGCTGAAATTATGAGCACAACTGGGGAATTGCTTAGGCGAAATGAGGTGTAATGCTGGGCCAGAAGGTCTACAGAAGTGAGTGACCTGGACAGCATCTTGGAACATGGACCAACCTTGGCATCGAGGCAGGTCAGCAAAGAGACCAGCTTCTCCTCCAGCTGGGCGTTCATAGAGACAGCATTCACGTGCTCCTTCTCCAGATGTGTCAGTTGTCTCCTCAGTTCTTCTACCTGAAAGATGATGTAGGTACAATTAAAAGGCCAGCAGTCCACCATCAATTTCCGAAACAATCAGAGGTAACATGTCTGACAAGCTCACTAAAGTCATCACTAGGCAGTCAATAAATGCAGTTCTCAACATCTACAGAAAAAATGCCAGACATTCAAATTTCTTGCAAATAAGTACTTTAACAAGTGCATTAAACACTAATTCATAACTGTCAACGCAGCAGTGCAGGACCTCGTCTTTCAGTTCACAGTTTTCCTTCTTCTTCCCCTCTGACTCCTTGAGGCAGGCTTTAACCCTCCTCAGTTCATTCAGAGCCTGGGAGGCCTTCTTCTCTGCTTCCTCTCTCCTGGATTCTGCTAGGCCTAACTCCCGGTACCACTTCTGTGCCTAAAAAAAACAAATGATGCTTAAGGTAATACCAGTTTGCCCACTGTATCATCCTTAATTCTAGCTTGAAGGAAGACCACTGCAAACAATCTAACGTGGCCAGTTGAAGACATTTTCCTCCTCTTTCTTCATTACACACAGTTTCCATTGGGATCATGGTCAGTAAAACCTATCCTCCATATCATGGTCACTGGAGACTAATGGCTGTGTACCTCACTTTTAGCCCTATCCAGGTATTCTTGAGATTGCTGTAGGTCTGCTACAGTGGCTCCCAGCTCCTTCCTCACATTGTTCAGCTCCTCTGCAACATTGGGCTGTTCCTGACAGATAACATGAAAAAGTCACCAAACAATGCAGATATTTCAGTAAATTTTAAAGACGAGCTCCACAATAAAAATGCTAAATTAATAGCTACCATCATGAGAATATCGTTAATTGTCCTATATTTATATTATCTCATTTATATTCATACATGTTGTCCTCATTCTGTATAAGATTATCATTACCTGCAAGGTTGTTCCAAGGTTGACTGTTTTGTATGAGTAGATAGTTGTGTGGCTTTGTTGTGTAACTTTGTTGTTTTGAGGAGACACATCCGTTCCCCTCGTTGGCGTGCGCTGCGGTAGCTTCTGAGACTCTCTAGATAATCTGAATACTACTCGTGCTTTCTGTACACTCTGCTTCACACCATTGTCGGTTCCTAGATGGTCTTTGTGCGCTGGGTGCTGCTGAATTCCATCTGAAGTCATGCCAGTGTCAGCTGCCCCCTCCTCTTTGAGGTTCTTGCCCTCTACTGAGGTGCTCCTAAACACAGACAAGGTGCTGCTGTCGCTCCTTGGGAAAGTCACCTCTCGTCTCCCACCATTCCTGAGTGTCTGTGCGTCTGAGCTCATCCTGAGGACGTTCTGCTGCTCCTTCTGGGTTTCCTTGCTCTCCTCCACCTGAGGCTCTTTCCAGTTTCCTGCAGAAGCATTGCAGGAGATATGGCTTGTCACCTCCTCCAGGAGCACAGACTGCTCTGTCTTTTTGCGTTGGGTTTCCCGGAGCTCAGCAATAAGAGCCATGTCCTCCACCTGTTTCCGCCGCAGGGTTCCCACCTCTTCACTTTCCCTCCACAGAACATCCTGCAGCTCCTTGATTGCTTTCTGGTCCTCCTCTGCTGCACAGCAGTTTTCCTTATTTTCCTCCTCCAAACGTGCTACCTCCTTCTCCAGGATGGTCACCTGCAGCCTCAGCTGGGCCAGTTCCCGCTCATGTTCACCTTCCAACTGGGCTAGCTGTCCCAGAAGTTCTTCGTTGCGCTGGCCAAGTACCTTATTTTCCTGCCTCCAGTTGTTCTTCAGTGTTTCCAGGTGCAGCTCACCCTTCTCACAGCTCAGTATCACTGGGTCCTCATAGGACCCTTCGCTATAACAGCTGCCTGTGCCACTCCTTTGTAACTGAGGATTCTCCTCTGACAGCCTCTGCACGGCCTCCTCCTTGCTGTGCACAAGTGACTCCAGCTCTTTTTTGCTGTCAGAGAGACTCCCCGTCTCAGATTGCAGATGCACAGCTTCATTTAGTAGCTTTATTTCCTCATTTGTGGGCTTGAACCAGTCACAGGTGTATGAACTACAGGAGAGCTCCGTGGCAGGTGGATCATTGTCCACGGAATTACAATCCACGTCCGTAGTTTTAGAGAGCAGTGATATGATGTTAGAATTCTGGAATTTGCTCCCAAACAGATTCGCAAGGTCTGGTGGAAATGGAACGGCCATCACCTCTTTATGCAAGGATGTGTCACCCTCTTCTTTCTGGGAGTGATCGACCACCCCTGGCCACGACACCAACGCCCTCTTAAATGACTCCAGTTGTTCCATATTTTGGTGGACCTGACAATGAACAAGATAGTTTAATGTAGTTCTTACACTCATAGGTGGAAAAAAATCCTTAACTTCTAGTGCACTAATTACTAATATATTTCACAATGTTCCCAGTTTAAACTGTCACCCTCTGGTGACAGTGGATCACTACCTGCTCCTCCCCACCGCAGCGGAGGGTCTGCATGATCTCCGCCAAGCTTAAGGAGTTGGTCTCCAGCAGCGGGAGGAAGGATACCTCTAAGAATCCCTCATAAGAGCAGGACTGAGAGCTGGATATCTCTGGGATCAGTTCTGTTAAAACCACACACAAACAGAATGAGTCTATCCTCAGGGAATAAATCACGAATAATATACCCATGCATCTTCTAATTGGAGAAATGCAGCGCAATGCAATGTCTTATTGGAGCTTTGAGACCTACAAACTTCACAAGGGTTATAAGCCCTTGGAAAGTAAGTGGGCTCATCTGAGAGAAACATATGGTTTAGCTTATACACACTGGAAACCACGACGGCCTCCCTGATGCACTGTGTCATGGATGGGGTCTGGACGCCTTTAGTTCTAGCTGGGTCCAGAACAGCTTCCCACTTGAACTGCAGCAGCTTGTCAATAGCAGTGATGTCAGCAGTCTGAGAAGGAAACGCGAAAATGTGAGATAATGCTTGTGTGTGCTGGAATCCTGAGCTCTTCGTTTTATTTTTATTTATTTTATGTTACATAAAAAAATAACTAAAATCATTTATCTAAACACGGTATACTGTACACGCCAGGCTAATCATTCTGCCACACGACCAACACTCCCCTCCCCCACCACAAAACATTAACCCAGAGGACCTTCCATGAGAAGCAATTAGACGTGGTACCCCTTGCCTTATTAATGAGGTCTCCCACGGTTAATTAAATCCACAGTCCTAGGAGTGCTGGACTTTGAACATCTGGGATTCAGGGGATTATATCCATCAGAGCACACATGCTACTGCTCTCTCTCCCTCTTGCAGACCCATCCTGCACCTGCTAGCTGGCTGTCTGTCTGTCACTCTGAAGTGCTTTGCCTATCTGAGGCTGACAGTGTAGCCATTAGCCGTGCGGTTAAGCTCCATGTCTGCTTGAGTTATAAAATCACACTGAGTGAGAGACAAGGCGGCGGTTTCAGCCCTCACCTGATTATTACCATCCTTTGAGACTGCTTCCTGAGGTCCATTCTCTATCCCGGGCAGCGTCTGGCGCCCCCCACGGAGCTGCGCGTTCTCATCAGCCAGTTCCTCCAGCTCTGCCTGCAGCCGCCCCTCTGACAGCCGCAGCTGCTGGACGCGGGAGCGCAGGTCCTCCAGCCGATGAGACAGGAACTCCCCGTTATCCTCGGCGGCCTGCAGACGCTCCAGCAGCGCACGCCGCTCCTCCTGACCCACCTCCTCACATCCCAGCAGCTCCCGCAGGTCCTCCTGCAGGCCTCTGATGAACACGTTTAGCTTGTCCCTCTCCTCCTCCCAGCCTTCCTGCTCTGGTGGATCCCCACATGGCCACCGCACCAGCTCGGCACGCAGCAGCGCGGCCGTGGCCGTCAGATCCACGGACTCCCTCTCCAGTTCGTATACCCGCCTCCGGAGGGTGTGCTCGTACTCCCGGGCCAGGCGCAGCTTCTGCTGCTGCTTCAGTTTGAAGTGCTCAAAGTAGTCGCTCTGCATCTTCATCTCCTCCTCCTTGCTTCTCAGCTGCTCCTGACTTCGTCTCAGCCGTTCCTTCCATACCCTCTCGCTCCTCTCCTTCTCCATCCTCTGGAAGGAGAAGCGGCTCAGGTCACACAATCTCTGCGCCCTGCACGCCTTCGCCTTCAGCAGGATTGGCTCTAGCTACAGGCAGAATACGTAGCTGCCTAGGGCCCCTGGATTACCTGCACAATGGCAGAGCCAGCCGTGACCATCAGCAGCCATTTTAAAATGGTCTATATTGTCCAATGCACAAAAATAAGAACAACTTCCTTTCTTCCTTATTTGTTTGTTTACCAGGATCACATGAAGCAAAGCTTTTTTATTCAGTCACATACCTCTGACTTACACAACCAAGGCCTGCAGCAGAGTACAGCTCTGTAGGCCATGACACTTAAATCGTGGGGATTATCTCCTTTCTTGGGTGGGATGCTCCTTACCATACTCTGCACGTCCTCCCTCAGCAGGTGGAGCCTCTCCGCCTGTCTCTGCCGGGACACGGCTGCACTCTGGACTGCAGCCTGCTCCATCAGATCCTCCACCCTCACCAGCAGCTTCCTCTCGGATACTCGTAGCTCTCTGATCCTGTCACACGTGTATGAGCTCCAGGTCAGCTCACCTCAGAGCCAAACATGTGAGCTACATGCATGTCGTGGATGCATATGGGCACCAGAGCGACCATCTACTTATGAACAACATTTATCCAAAACTTTAATTGCTTAGTGTCTTAATAAGCTTAATAATACTTCAAATACTTCCTGTGTTAGTACTTGCACAAAACCGACTTAATGAAACTGATATCTACATTGAGTTCCTCCTGAATCTTACTCTCTGACAGCTATCAAGCTATTATAACCCAGGAAACAGTACATTGTGTTACTGACATATTTCATGAACCGTCTAGATTCAGAAACTAACCCCCCTCAGTAACTAAAATCATGAAGATTCAAATTCTATAGAAGAAAGTTTTCTAACTATTTGTCATCTAATATTTGAGCTTAAAGATCATTTTAGCCAATAATAAGCCAAATGTTTCTGAATACACAACTGAGAGCACTGCTAGTATTTTCAGGAAAAGCAACTTTGTGGCTAACAAAAAGCTACTTAAAAAACACAGGTGTCAGCTCACTATAGGCCGATCATTTCAGTAAACAAACCATGGTACAGTTAGATAACAAGAGTTTAGCCGCCTTCAGCAACCTTGTTTTCATTAATGACTCACAATACTACTTCTAGGTGTTTATACACAGCAACAGTTGTTCCGTAGCTATTCTGTTAATCACCAGCGACGTACCGGTTCTTGAGGCTCTCCTTGGACCCCATGAAGATGTCGACATTGTCCCCGAGGCTACGCTCCAGAACCTTCACCCGCTGGAACAGGACCTGTAGTTCTGGTGTCACCTCCGTTTCAAGTTCCTCCGGGGGTGAAATGCTCCTCTCCCCCCAGGCCAGCTCCAGATCCTGAAATGACCAGGCTGTGGCAATCAACAACTCCTCTTGTGCAGCTCAGGGTGCCACCAGGCGATTACACACATACACACACTCTCCACGTCCTGCTCGCTGACTCCCACTGTCACACCCGGCTTGGGTCATTGTCACTGTCCTTCCTGGCCTTTGCTCTTCACCTTCTCCCTCCTGTACCATCGTCTACATGCCTCTGAGGACCCCATGGTGACACCTAAATGTCAGTAGCCCCCCACCCCCTCAACATGCCCGCAGAGAGACGCATGGGCGGGAGGCTCTGGCCTAGCTCTCAGCCAAGCGGCCCCCTGCGTTTCTCAATTATTCAGGAGAAAGAGGAGCTGCTCAGTCACTATGGGAGGAACAGACGGGTAATGAAACCTCTCAGGTTCCCCGAGACACTTCTCACTACAAAGGGAATTACATTCTCCTAATACTCTCTCTATTTTCCCAGCATAACTTACAAGGCAATGCTGGAATCAAATTCAAGTGAACGTCTCATATGCAGCAATTTACAATTAATGGCTTTATCAGAGAAAATTAGTTCTTTTTACTCTTAAAGAACTGGCCAATTTCCTAAAGACTGGATACGACCTCAGGGTCCTGCCGTGGGTACGAGTCCTTACCCTTAATCATTATACTACATGCTGCCTTGGTTGTTATCTTGACAAAACACATTTCAACAAAATCAAGTCCATTCTGTGACATGCTTATTCAGTTTGTGTAACTTTTGCTTGTTTATGCCATGGACGTCAGCCAGGTTTGATACTAGTGAACCGATAGTGATGTGACTCCCAGCGGATGAGTGAGCGGTTAACGCCATGCCCCTACTGTAAGTGCTTCTTGGGGCCCCGCAGGGCGGGAGGCTCCTGCTGTTGCCTTCTTTGGGTTTTTTCTTCCTTGGCAGCGGCCAGCTCTTTGTCAAGGACCAGGGATTGCCAGGAACTCTGGGACTGCCATGGCAGAGCAGCTCCTTGGGCTGGGCTCCTCTGGGCTGGGATGCTGCCTGTTGGCTCCCGCTCCTGCCCCTCCTCCCCCAGCAGCTGACGCCTACCCCCCACCTGTCGCTCCCCTACATCACATGCATGCAACTCTCCTCTCCCCCCCACAACAGCTGAGCATCCAGATCCCGTGTCTTCTGCATACAGGCTTCCTCCTTGTCCTCACTGACCACGCTAAGGTCTGACAAGAGGCCAGTTGGCTCTGAGTCCTTGGCATGGGGATCAGAGGTGTTGGCTCCCATTCTGAGGGCCCACCTGGGCTATGACACCACAACCCTGAGTGGTTCTGACCCTCCTCTCCCTCTCACGGCCCCCCATTATGGAGCATCTGTCTTCACAGCAGCGCCTGGTGGCCTGCTCCAGATTGGGTGTGGTCAGCATCTCGTTATCTATGTCATTCATAAATTGCTCCTGGCCGAATGGCTGGTTCTGCAGCCGCACCAAAGCTTCCACTAAGCCCAGTGGCTCTGTTGGACAGCTGGCCCTGGAACTCCTACACAATTCATGCTGGCCCAGGGCCTCATCACTGGCTGCATGCCCAGAGACTTCACACACCTGCCATGTCCCATTTAGATAGCTCCTCTGTTCCTCTTTTTGACCTTCAGTTTCAGGCATGTAGCTGATCTCTGCGCACACCTCTAACGGATTTGATAAAGGACACATCTGGCCCTCACAGATAACATGCATTGGTTTTGTTATCGCACGAGTTCCTACCTGCACAGCTGACTTGTCACCATCGGTGGTGCTATTTTGAGGTATCATCTCTTTCCATTCTCGCTGAATATTTTTGTCTCCAGTCATGTTTTGGCAAAGTGTTGTCTCCGCCTCCTTTATCTCCTGGGAGACCTCCCCCAGCATAATGTTCTCCTCCCCAAAGTCAGATGCCACCACAGAAAGCACATTCTTCCAGCTTTCCATGCAGGTCTCAGGCTTCTTTGATTGTTCGTCCATTTGCTGTCCGGAATGGACCACATGGGAGTGGGGTGCCACCAGCCGTGCTTTTTCGGTGTGACCATCAGCAGCCCTGCCCACCAGGACCCTTGCCTCCTGCTCTTCTGCATGGTTGGGAGCCTCTGCACTTTTCCTAACACAGCTGATCGCCAGCAACTGATCCTGTTGGCACTTCTGGGTAAGACTCTGGGCGCTGATCCACTCACGTGGCTCACATTTCCAGGGAAAACCTCCCAAATCTGAGACACCATTCCATACGTCCCAAAAACGACTCCCAGCCACATCAACATGCCCTTCATCTCCTGGGCAGGACTCCAAGCTCTGCATGATTTCTCTGGGCATCTCAGGCATGTCACCACTGTATGTGACAGTTGCTGGCTTTACATTGGCCGTCAGAAGGTCGATGACTTCTCTGCTTCTCACCGGGATGTCCCGGGCTTTTCTCAGCCTGACTTCGGTTGTACATTCTCCTTCCATCCTTGTAGTGGAGCTTATATTTAAGGGTTTTTACCCTGATAGTTTTGGCTTTATTTTGTTTTTTTCAAAATTTACTTCATTGTGAAGACACTTCATGGCAAAGACACTTCATGATTATAGAAAATTACTGTTTTTCCCCTTAAAATGTTTGTTTTCTAACATTTTATATACCATTGTTAGTTGGTCATGGTGTCGTTTTGTCTACAATAATGATTCGTTTATTTCACAAAGAGCATGTATGTATAAAAGTTCACCAAAGAAGAATTTGTCAAACTATAAATAATCTTCATTAGGAGATTGGGGGGGGGAGAGGGCAGAAAAACAGGAAATCAGGAGACAGTAGGGTTGAGACGTGTGAGTGCACAACACTGTCTTCCCCAATGCAGTGGATTGCATGAGCTTCTGGGTTTGCACACTCCTGGGGAACTTCAGCTCCTGAGGAGGGGGAGAAGTGGGGCAGGGGGGGTCAGTGCCCAGTTTCACTTTCCTGCAGGGTCATGTTATACCCCTCTCTATTTACACTAGTGGCCAAAATTGTGGGAACACTTCCAATTGTTAGAGGTTACTCCAGTTACTTACTATATTTAATCACCCAATATATGATATTTTAACATTCTTTTATTGTTTATAAACATTTCTGTCAATATTAGTGTAGTAACGCCAAAAATGCAAGGTGTTTCCACAATTTTGGCCACTAATGCAGGTCTATCCAGCTATTCTCTTTTCATTCATCTCTCATAACTGCTTATGCTGTACAGCAGACCAGTCAGCCTGGATTCTATCCCAGAATGCACAGGGCACCAGGCTGGGGCATGCCCTGTATGGGCTGCCAGTCAAACCCATTTCCATGTCCACCTACTGTGCAAATGTCAAAGCTTACAAAACAGAAAGAATGTGCTTTTTAAGCAGCATGAGAGAATACAAAGGCTTCTGTGGATTAAAGGCATTTCTAACATTCTGCAGTAATCAGAAAAAAAAGTTAAAAATCTGCTCAAGTTAAGCTGTCCCAGGACAGAAAAATACATGCAAACCAAACTGCTCAGGATATTATGTAATCTTTGTACGCGACTTCATGTTTCACCACATATGAATAGTTTAGTGAAGCCCGCAAACTGCTGTGTAGTCTGGGTGAAAATTGTATACAGCATGAATGTTAGAACACAAGTAAAGATTACTATTAAGCATAGGAAGAGGTGATTTCAGGTCCAGAGAGCAGGGACGGATTACGGACCGGGCCAGCGGGGCCGCTGCACATGACAGACAGCACATGAACAGCTCCATAGACAGAGAGGTGGCTTACCTCATATGTGGCTGTCCCTGCGTCATTAAGGCCAAAGAATGAAAGCTAAGGAAAAAAATAAAAAGAGGAACAAAAACTACGAAAATAATGATGTATTGGAAAAGAATCAGATAAACAGGGGAAGAAAGAAAAGATGAAATTAGTAGAAATATGACAGGACCTGCAAAGTAAGAGCACATCCTGTCCCAGTAACAGCACTCTATAGCAGCGCGGCCCCCGAGTGCTTTGCCGTCACCATGACAACCCAGGAGGGGCACAGGGCACCTAATTCAACCCCTTCTTTTGGCACCTTTAATGCTCAGGCTCCTGGAGACCCTCCCAGAAGCCAAAGCTTAGTGTCTGCTGACGTGGAAATCGCCAGAGTGCTCTAAGCACCTTCCAAGTAAAAATACCTTTGTGTTTAATGTGAGAAACACATTATACATCAACATCAGTGGGTTTGTATTGAGCTCATTGGTGCACACAAGTATGAATGGGTAAAATATGGTGAAATGTATCCATTACACAAAATGAAGGATATAACTATAAAAAAAGGTTTAATTTACTGATTATAAAAGGACACAATTCAAAAATTCTAAAATTGGACAAATTAACAATATCACGGAAAAAGGATGGAAATACCTTTTCTTCAATATCTTTGATTTGTCTTTTCTGGGTTTCAATCTTATCCACCAGCTCCCTAATCTTCTGTGAACCAAAAGAAACAGACGTAACAGTTTTTCCCCCCCCCCACAATATGGTAAAGTCCACTTTCTGCTCACACGTCAGTGCTTAACGTATGGATGACCAGCTGTTTTGTTCTTCATTATAGACCAGTGGATGGTTGATGACCAAGTACCCATGCTGCTCTCTGCAGTGGCATGCAAACTGCAGTAGCCATGGCAACAAGCAGCCAGAACAATGGTGAATGACCCCCGCCCCCCCCATGGGATGCAGGGTCTTAGTGGACTTGCCTGCTGTGCTGTATGAGGATCCCAGAAGCATCACTGCTGCATATTATGCTGATTATATTATAATATTATTACAGTTGTTATTATTATTGCCATTATTATTGGATCAACTGAAGCGATTTTTTCCAAGGTGCTTTTGGTATTAGAACCACTGCAAGTCTGTGTCCTTAGCAAAAATGCTATCTACCGCATAGCCACGTTCTTTAAAATACATACATTTTAAAGTAACAGAATCAGGTGTGATAGACAATTATGTCACAAACTCATAAAAATTGAAGACAAAAGGCCAGAGTTTGTTAGTGGTAAGGTGTTTGTTTTAGCCTGTATGGGATCTGGATACAGCGCGCAAGAAAAAATAAATAAAAAAAGATCCACCATAAATTCTTCATAGAGATTAATAGTTTATCCATTTTCCGTCTGTCATTTAGACTACTGCTGGTAAACATTACCAGGAAGACGCAGGCCGACCTCAGGAAAACATTCTCAGGTTTTAAGATGCCTGACTGATCAAATCTCGGCTTTGTGAAACAGACCGAGAGCCTCTTACAGGATTCTCATGTGACTGCAGAGAAACACCTTCATAAACAGCCATAATGCGATATCGCAGCAGTCTTGCAAGATCTGCCCACTGTATGACACCTTAGATGACATTATAGCTTGAAAGATGTGAATGTACTATAGGTAAGTAGTGTATTTATTTCGTTGTGCTAAAGTTTTCATAGTCTACCGTGTGAACGTATATGTTGCATGTCCGAATAGCTAGCGTACGATTTTCATTAAAAGATCTAACAGTGTGGTTACTGAGCAGGTAACCTACAAACGGTTAGATGTCGATGGCAGAAAGTGAAAGATTGATCCAGAACTCTACTGTAAATGTTTCGGTGTTAAATTCTCATAAACTGCTAAGATCAAGCTTTTAAGATTTATTTGAACGCAACACTGTGGACTCTGGGTGTCGTCAGATCTGATCACCCGAGGCTACAGCCCTGAGTATTTTAGTCCCGATGCCCAATGTTCTTGCAGAAAAAAAAATTCAAGCTCCAAGTAAAATTGATTTAGCCTCTGATTTTTTTCAACAGCTACAAACCCCACTGCTGTAAACCAAAACCTTAAGTATGTATTTTACTCCCGATACTGAAATTCTATGCTACTTGAGATTGTCAGGTTAGCGATTACAGGTTGTCTGCTGCAGACGGGTGAACACCAGTGTGTCGTCCTGTGGGTCATTTCGTACTCTGCTTGGGCTGAGCTACACGTCCCATGGAGGAAACACTTTTTTTTTAGCAGCGGGGTCCTACTCCTCTTTCGCCCAGCAGGTGGGATACTGCATCTTTTAATTTTGTCTTCCTTCCGTGACTTACCTGTTGGGCCTGATGCAACAGCTCCATGCGTTCCTGCAAGATCTGACTGTCAAACTCGCGGCTCTGCCTTTGAATCTGCTTCCTCAGTCTCTCCACCGCTATCCTCAGATCCTCCTTCTGCCTCTCTGTCAAAGATTCACCCACTCTGTTCTCAGGGTCCTGTTGCAGAGCATTATACAGTGTGGCCTCCAACTCCTGGATTTTCTGCGGCGATTTAAATTACAGAAACGATCACATCGCAACAGGAATAAAACAAAGAACAACACTGAAAAATAAGGACGCAGATTTGCAAAAGATAAACACATAGAGCTCCAAATTTGCTCACCCCACTCCTAAAAGGACACAGAAAATATGCTACATAAACGTGTCAGATCCACATACACACTTGTTGCTTCCTACTTGTCCTTTCAAGCTTCTGGACTTTTGTAGTCCGAGCAAAGTTAGATATTAACTGCCCGCCCCATCTCCCCCGCCAATGGACACCACCCTTAATATAGCAGTAGAGCATTGCAGGCTTGGTAGACCTCTGTGTGCTGAGGCCACCAGGCTTAGCTGAGGTAGCGCCCTTCATCATTCATCCATGATTCTTGTAAAAGATGCAGTATCCCTTACAAATTCGCTCATATATTGTATGTAAGCAACACTATAATACATCATTATGTGCTTTATAAATAGAAATATATATATACTGTATATAGAAATGATGAATTGATTCGCTGGGGAACTGATCCAATGTTTTGTTTGCTCTTAGATGTTGGCCACATTAAAATCCTGTGCCAAGAATACATGGCACATTCACTACTATGCCATGCATGCGTGACCAGGCCATCTAAGGCTGTTCTACAACTTCCAGTGGTAATGGGAAAACAAGGCAGTCAGCCGTCTTACTCAGGAGTGACTTTGAATCTTACATCTTCAACTTGCCATCTTTCCTCACATTTAAAAACCCAGAGCAGTTGCCACGGGTTTGGATTCTGAAGCATTTTTAAGAGGAAGGGGCTAAACAGCGTTCATGAGGTGGAGACAGTGGGCGAGCTGGCCTCCTGCTTCCCATTACCGACAGGATCTGGGCCAGATGTCACACAGAGCAGCATTTGATAGGGCGTAGCAAAGCAGTGCCATCTGCCTCATCCCCCAGGGGGCGCTGTAGGCCCGGGTCAAGCCTGGGAGCCCGGTCCCAGGACACCCCCACATAGGAGCAGGCAGGGAGGCCAATGGTGAAGACTCCAGCATCCTACCATAGAGGCCTGATCCAGGGCCTGCTTCCGGTAGTCCAGCTCCTCCTCCAAGTAGCCTTTCTGCTTGCTGAACAAGTCCTGGGAGGAAATCACAAGGCCAGTGACCAACCTGTGGCTGTGGGGAAGCTCCAGCTCATCTGTGACACTCAAAGTTGCTCACACCAACCCAGTTTCACCACAAAGAAACAGCCAGAGCGACGGCAAAGGTGACAAGGTTCTCCATTCACCCAGTCATACTCTACAAATCCAGACAGCCAACTCCTCAGGCAGGCTGGGCGACCCAATTCAAAGTAAAAAATCTGACCCATCTTTATAACAAATTGACAAGCCAGTGATTCCACTAACTGGGCAAACACTCAGTTAACCATTAAAATCCAGTGAAATTTATAACCACTGCTAACCAAATTTCTGGAAACTTTTAAAGACGTCAGAAAGAGGGACACTGGAATGCAGCTTGCGGTGCGTGATGGGTGGAGCATGCAGACTCTGTGTGTGTGCCCCCCCCCAGCCCATGTGGCTCACCTTCTCATTCTCCAGGTCTATCATCTTCTGTGTCAGCGCGGCCTCTGTGCTGTCGATCTGTTTCAACCACTAGGAGGCAGAAGTAGTAATAGGAAGAGAGGGAGGAGGGAAGGGAGATGAGAAGGACTAGTGGCACCCCAACAAGATGAGACATCCTTCTGAAATACAGGTGCTCTACTTCCCCCTTTACAATGACAATTTATTTTAAGGGATAAAATATATGATTGGGAGTGATGGTTGGTGAATATGTCCTTTTGCAAACTACTGTTCAACAACAAATATTAGCTTTTAATTAAAGCTTTAGCAGGTTATGTACTTCAGTGATTAGCACAATCTAATATGTCTTGGTGGGTATCACTCCTGTCTCACACCCCCAGAGATGGGGGTTCCAAACCATCCTCTGTTCTGTGTGTGCGGAGTTTGCATGTTCTCCCCATGTCACAACTGCTCCCCGTGTGTGAGCGTGTTCCCACTGATGGACAGGCGTGCTTGTACTCAAAGTCAAAGTCAAAGTAAACTTTATTGTCATTCGGACCATACAATTGGAGAGTGCATAGTAGAACGAAATTGCGTTTCTCCTGGCTCAATGTGCAAAACAAAACAAAATACTACAGGCTGCACACAATACAGAACTACATGGAGACAACTATTCAGGACAGAGGGGAATCTTGTGCAGAGTAAATAGAGCTCAAAGTTAAAAGTTAAAATTTGCACCGAGTCAAAATATTGCAGAGTCAAACTTTGTACAGTGTCTCACAGTTGCCGTATTATAGCAGAGTATATAAGTGCAGATTACTTAGATATAATGTAGAAGAGACTTAGTAGCACTAGTGAGGTAAGGTGAACGAGTGATAAGCAGAAAAACATTTTTCCACAATCAAAATAGGTAATAGCAGCAGAGTATAGTAAATATGAAAAGATGTTTTAGTGTGTTACGGAAATGTCCGTAATATGAATATGTAGTGCATTGTTCACAATATGGGGCGGCATGGTGGTGCAGTGGTTAGCACTGTTGCCTCACACCTTTGAGACCTGGGTTTGAGTCTCCGCCTGGGTCACATGTATGTGGAGTTTGCATGTTCTCCCCATGTCGTCGTGGGGTTTCCTCCGGG
>JAODJX010000015.1:16453505-16476690 GCA_026776945.1 Isichthys henryi
GGCTGATAGGAACACAGCCTGTGCTGATTACTGCCATTACTGCTCTCATACACCTTCACAGTTATACCTGTCCCTTATCAATTTAGGCTGATAGGAACACAGCCTGTGCTGATTACTGCCATTACTGCTCTCATACACCTTCACAGTTATACCTGTCCCTTACCAATTTAGGCTGATGGGAACACAGCCTGTATTGATTACTGCCATTACTGCTCTCGTATACCTTCACAGTTATACCTGTCCCTTATCAATTCAGGCTGATAGGAACACAGCCTGTGCTGATTACTGCCATTCCTGCTCTCGTACACCTTCACAGTTATACCTGTCCCTTACCAATTCAGGCTGATAGGAACACAGCCTGTGCTGATTACTGCCATTCCTGCTCTCGTACACCTTCACAGATATACCTGTCCCTTATCAATTCAGGCTGATAGGAACACAGCCTGTGCTGATTACTGCCATTATTGCTCTCGTACACCTTCACAGTTATACCTGTCCCTTATCAATTCAGGCTGATAGGAACACAGCCTGTACTGATTACTGCCATTACTGCTCTCATACACCTTCACAGTTATACCTGTCCCTTACCAATTTAGGCTGATAGGAACACAGCCTGTGCTGATTACTACCATTACTGCTCTCATACACCTTCACAGTTATACCTGTCCCTTACCAATTTAGGCTGATAGGAACACAGCCTGTACTGATTACTGCCATTACTGCTCTCATACACCTTCACAGTTATACCTGTCCATTTTCTTTGCTAGTCTATCCTCCCTAGCAGTAGGATCTGTCCTTATTTTTTCAAGGAAGCATGCACTCCTCCTTGTTGGAATGAGGCATCTGGTAAAATATTAACAATCATCGTCATTGACTTGGACTGTTCTAACAAATGACATTTTAAATGATGTTTAAATGACATCTTTAATACTGTAAAAATCACACAATTTAGTATTATTCACACAATTATTAATATTGGTCAAGAAAGTGATGTAACATTAATGTCTTTAAACAATATTTAGCCTTGTATGTAAAAAATATAAAATAAACTGCTTGCAGAAACAAAAATCTAACTGTTATTCACCGTAAAGCGACAGGCCTCAAGCCAATGATATTAAATATTAAATACTGCAACAATCAAGTGTTCAAAATCTCTACATTTTCTTACATTTTTTGACTCTTCAAATAGCCCCCTTCTGCTTCAATAACAGCATTGTAGACCGTTGGCATTTTTTGAACCAGCTTCCAGATGTAGCTAACTGGAATGCAGTAACACTTCACTGGAGGGGGCACAAATAATGCAGTAGTACACTGTTACTTAATATGTTAATTAACCAGTAACTAATTGTTAATTACGTACTGATCCCATGTTTGTTCACCATTAATCATTCATAACACTTCCTGTATTTCCTGTAGTTGCTATATTAGAACATGATTTTTTCTGGCAGTTTCACTGTATATCTGGCATTTATCAAGCGTTTTATCGACATGTTTTTATTGATCATTTAAAAAAATCATTTACATTTAGCTTGATAGTATAACCAACGTGTTTTATTAGATTAACATTGCACATTTAGCTAGATAGTGACACGTTTTATTGATTGTGTATATCGGTATACATAGCCACACAGAGACATATTTTATCGACTATTACCATATATTTAGTGTGGTAGCAACATGTTTGCTTAACTGGCATGATTTTAATAATTATTGCCAATGAACTGGTATAATGCCCAGCGATAGTTTGTGTCTAGACTTTAGACTGGTACTGTACATACTGTGTAAATAATTCAGTTCGTAGGAGCTTTAGCAAAAACGCTTACGTTTTTCCATCTGACCACTGATGGTTTTAAATATATTGTTTCCTGGGCAACCTTAGCGACTAAAAGCCCCATCCCTGCTACAGAAGAGCGCCCCCCCGATGAATTAAATCTCAAGAGGCTACAATCTAAACCCCTTATCTATAAATTATTCATAATAACTGTGGGGTTCACAAGCTTATCTTCTCTTCTTTAAGTTGGTGACAGACTTGGAGGGTGGTGGTAAGAGGCTAGCTGGTCCTGAAATGTATGACTGGTGAGGCAGAATGGGACTGGGGAGAGAGACTGAGCCTCAGCGAGGCAATCGTACCTGCCAAAGATGCATCAGTAATCAGGGTACTGGCTGATGTTCGTTAAAAATGAAGACATTGACATCGGTCCAATGTGTCAGTCTTGGTGGAAATTCCTGGCCGATATTAAGACTTTAGTCGATATTAAAAGTTAACAGCCCCACAGTTAAAGACATAGCCACTAAAATAAAGGAGATAATTACATTGGACAGTTCCATAGTGGAGGACAAGGGATTTCGTCGACTCATGAACCACTTAGAAACTGTGCCCCTTCGCTGATGTCTAACTGTACACAATGTATCATGTGCTTTATAAACACATTCACCAGATCTATATGTATATATCTATATTAATATTATAAATATTAATGTCACCAATATCAGTTTCACTACATAGTTGTAGAGCTCGGAAGTTAACCAGTTGTCAGTATTGGTAGTATTAGGCCAAAATATGTCAGTTATTCGTACTGACAAAAATCGGAGTTATCATTAATAGCTGTAAAATATGCATTTGCCGGTCAGAGGGGAAAAGCCAGTGAACCAATAACTGGTCAAAAGACTAGACTGAAATATGGCTGCCTGTTTGTGTACAAGTGTGTTCAGAGATGCAAAGCTCTAGTTATTGTGCCCACAATCTGTTTAAATACAGATCAACAAATCACCTCCATGCTTAATCAAACAGCTGAGCCGGAGGTACTGGCTGTGCTTCAGAGCTTATTAATGGCCACCTAATGTAGGGGTTGGGGGGGAGCTAGGGCACACCAATTACAGAGACACCTTCATGAATATTAGGGATGGATGGGGTTTCATCTGCACTTAACCCAACTGAAAAGACAACTGAGAACATCCATCTAACCTGGGGAGTGGGTTGGCCTACGGCCTACCTTAGGAAGCACAGGACACAAAGCGGGGGGGTACCCTGGATGGGATGCCAGTGCATCGTGGGACACTCTCTGATGGGACCACACACTACCACTAATTCACCTAAAGTCATGTTTTGTAATTGGGAGGAAAGCATAGCAAAATGTGCAAACAAGGGGAGAACAGACTCCACACACCCTACAGGAGCGGAGCTACATCGCCACCTAGAGAGCACGCCGTGGCTTAACAATGTACATGAGAGAGACCGGAATGGGCGCGACAGCTGCTACTTTTGCAGCTGAAAGCTCTGAGACACTTGGGACCCAGCGGGACGCATCCAGTCCCATACACAGCCACTGGCCTACATTTGTCACCCTGCGAAGGGGAAACCGACACAAACAAACACAGCAGCACAGACAGACATAAGGTCTTCCAGAACAGAGCCCTCTTCCAAATGTAAATATATGCAGCAAAGGGCATTTAACTATTCTTTTTTCTCTGCAGAAAATGGAAGAAACCATGACAAGGGAATAGAAAACTCCTGAACCACGAACACTGAGCTCCACAGTGTCAGGTTGCCCTTGGTCAGGAACATGCCCAGCGAGTGCCCACTTTCCAATGCCCATGTTCCTTTGCCCTCTACAGATTATTGCACAAAAAATAAAAGACCTTTTTTAACCTAGTCTCACAGGTTTGAATGACTCTGCATAAAGGCCCTTAATGTCATTAGGAATTATACTCCAATGAAGAGAATTGTAGACTTTAGGCTCCATCTAAGGGTCTTTCTTGCAGGGCAGCAGATCACAAGGCGGTAAAGCCTTGCTGAGGGCCACGTGGCTCCCAGGGCGGTGGAGCCTCGCTGAGTGCCACGTGGCTCCCAGGGCGGTAAAGCCTCGCTGAGGGCCACGTGGCTCCTAAGGCGGTAGAGCCTCGCTGAGTGCCACGTGGCTCCCAGGGCGGTAAAGCCTCGCTGAGGGCCACGTGGCTCCCAAGGCGGTAAAGCCTCGCGGAGGGCCACGTGGCTCCCAAGGCGGTAAAGCCTCGCTGAGGGCCACGTGGCTCCCAGGGCGGTAGAGCCTCGCTGAGTGCCACGTGGCTCCCAGGGCGGTAGAGCCTCGCTGAGTGCCACGTGGCTCCGAAGGCGGTAAAGCCTCGCTGAGTGCCACGTGGTTCTCATCAGACTGGCTGCCCTTGGGCTTCCTCACGGTGAGGCCAAGTCTGCCAAACAATGTACACGTCACGCTTCACCGTTATGCCACACCAGGGCCACTCTTGTCTATCTATACCTCACCATGATCAAATTTCCAAAAAGGTTTAAATTTATTTACAACTTTACATTTAACTCCTGGCAAATGCTAAGGGTTGATGCGGTTTACCTTTCCAATGAAGGGCACACGAATGACACAAAGACCAGTCAGGAGGCCAAATAATCTTTTCAAAGAGGGATGGGTGTTGATGTAGAACATGACACTGATTCACATGTAAATACATATGGCTCTCAGCTGTTTCCTAGGTGCGACAGGCTATACTGCTAATGCCCTGCCAGGCAACTCAGGCAGACAAACCGGCTGGCAAAGTCATCCAACCACCGTCAGCAAAGGCACCCAGCTACAAGCAAAGGCGGGCACTTTAATTCCGAGTTAAGACAAGACTGAAACCCTGTTTCCCCCGGGTCTACAGGACAAGGCTGAAATTTACTCCAGCTGAATCAGAAGCACCCATGTCATCATATAAGCCAGATAGTATTTACTACATTATTTACATGTGAAAGCAAGACTGGGGAAGACAGAAGCCTCTTGCCAGTGGTTCTTCCTTCTCCTCTTCCTCCCCGAGTCACACAGTCATGCCACCACCTGCAGCCAAATATAAGGCTTCACACTTGACTGATGCAAGAGCAGCGGGTGCTACCCACAGCCACAGTAAAGTGAAGCTTGCTCCACAAACGCTCATCCTTCTTGCATCAGGTGCTCGTGCTAAATGTCTAATTAATATTCACACAGGGCAAAGCGGGTGAATCGGCTGTTTGTGGCCTGTCGCTGGGTCTCTCCCCCTCACATCTGACACCAGGTGCTGCCACGCGGAGCCTGCCGTGCATTCGGAGAACACGGGGCATTCGGCTTGCCAATAAGACCTGAGTTCACCTTTGGCTGCAGGCAGAGATGCTGGAGGATAATGCAATGAGGGCATGAGCATTTCTGAGCGGACCTGACAAATTCTCTCAGCAAATTGCACAATCATTCAGTGAAGTAACATGTTAAGATATTAATTTTAAAGAAGACCGCGAGAACTAACAAGATAACTTCCGAGAGTATGAATGGAGAGACCTAATCCAGGCTCACAGAATCATCTGAGCTCCAAGTGTGACACTGATCCAAGTTTTCATCCATTCGGCACTTCTGGGCTCAGCTGAATAGATCATGAAGCATAAACTAATTGACTTGGGCTTCTCACTAGGCTTCCACTCATCACCATTCAGTTCTGTCTTGCATTTAGCTGATGCCATTTAAACAGTAAGCAAACTCAACTGAAGCTGAGAAGCGGGCAGCTTGGAATCACGCTTGACCGAAGTCACAGGACACACAACGCAGAGCAGACGTCCTCTAACACACTGAGGGATGAGGCAGCACTTAAAGGAAAAGTAGGTCAGCTAATCCTGAGTGCAGCATTCACTGCATTCTACAGTGCACTGCAGGAACCTCTCAAACAAGGCCTGATGTGACAGGATTTCAGCCCGTCAATGAAATTCCTACCGCTATGTGCATGACACACAAGAGAGCATAAATACACAAACATGCCAATAAGGAGTATCAGAAATCCACACGCTATAGTAACTATATTCTGCATGCAACCCATCTCTACGTAGCCTGAGGACGATACCAGCCAGTTTCACAGGAGCCTTCTTGAAATACACTGAATCTTACGCTGAAGCAAAAAAAAAAAAAAACACAGTTGCACATGAGAGCCAACCAATTCTGGGCATGCAAACGTCCACGTGGTCAAAGAACAGAAAAATAAACCTGCTATTAAACACAATGTTCCTTGAGCAAAGGCGAGCAATTCTTTAAAACCGCCGTCACAAACCTTGATTATGAACCTTGAGGGTCCATTGAGTTAGCGCTGCCTTTTGGTGGAAAGACTAACCAAAACAGGAAGTAACGGTTCGTTTTTTTGCAGAGACCAAGGGAAGCAGGTTATCAGTTCATGCCATGCTGAGCAACATACCACAGACACAGGCACTCACACACGTACCAGGACACATTTACACTCCTCCCTCCCCTGCCTATCATTGGGCACCTAGACATCTTTTGATCACGTGGGTTTATGGCAAAGGGCAGATTCTCTGAAATGTCACAGTGAGGCCAAGGAGGAAGGAGGCGTGGTATGTTGAGACACAGCATTATGCTGAAGACGGACCACGTATCCGCAAGCAAATGTCAGGACATTTGGTCCCCACAATGCAATATAAACCTAATCCACACACACACACCTGCAATGTCAGCTAACATGTGCTAACATGCTATCCCCAGTTGAGGTACTGGGGAATCGAGAGAAACAAACTGGGAGAACTTCCTAAATGAGATGCCCAGAGGAGGTGGGGCTCATGCCAGACGCCGATGTCACCTGTAAGCAGCAGGCACTCTCCTTTTAGCAGCACCATACATTTATATATAGAGCTGGTATAATTAGACGTCATGACAGGCATGTTAGCCCAGTTTAGACCATGCTGTGACATAGAATCCTTATTTTAGCTTCCAAACACCTTCACTATGTATAATAAGGATACAGGCTAGCAGAAGCTAAAGCCACGCATGGGACCTTCACAAGTTTCGCTCTCAAATCCATGGCAATCGTGTTCAATCCAGTTACTGGTTGGTGTAGCCAACTCTGTCACTGGGCGAGAGGGACAGAAACGGTGATAGATTGCAGGATAGAGAAATGACACATAAACTAGCCCCACTGGTCTTTAACAGTGCCCTAAACATCCAGGCATCAGACACTTCTTGTATTTTTTGTCAGGCCAAATTATTATCCGCAAACCGACAGCTGGACTCTGGAAACCAGTCATTTAGGGAGGCTGACACATGCGGGCCAGCAGGACTGGGATTGGACACTGCGATGCAGGTGTAAGGCAGTGTGTCTTGCTACTGGTCTTTGTGTTCCTCCATCTGAGTCGGATAGATATGCATTNNNNGGGCTGGGGTACCATTCCACAGCCAACCACACTTTCTCAGTACCGTACCCTGGACACACACACACACATGCACGCACACATGCGGTACAGATTTAGAACTGACAATTTTAAAAGCAGTTTTAATTGACCCTTAAATATTTAATGCGTCATTTAATGCGTCACTGTAGCTGGGGTCCCCTAATTCGGTGCGTGGTCTCATTCCCCTATGGAAATGACGCTGTCTAGGCACACACAGCTCCGTTACCTTCCTTTAGTACAACCAGGCTCAGGGCTGCAAACAGCACCCCCTCTGACAAAACCTCACAATCGCTCTTGCTCATTCAGAATGACACCGGCGTGCCGACAGTGGGCAGGACAGCAAATGCAGCCAGGCGAGGAAGCTGCTGATGTGAGTGGAGAGAAACGCAAGGCCACACTGGCTCCTGGTGCCTGCAGGGCTTCCCATTCTGACAAGTCATTTTTAATAAAACAGCACACGCTTTATCCAAAGCAGGGCAACCCCACAGACATCATTCATGGGAATTAAGATTTGTTTATCATGGAAAGTACTAAGCATGATTAGCTCACGGTGACAATTCCAGTATGTTTAAAAAACACTACGTCAAAGATGAAGCACACATTGTTCATTTAAAAAATTCATAATATTAGTATAGTTAAGAATTTATTAACGCCATCTTACTCATTACCCAAAATATCATTTACTAATTTATTAATACCAGCATTATTTCACTTACTTTGACCATCATTTCGAACCTTGAGCACATATACGAGTACAGATACCTGGCAAAATTAAATTAAGATGAAAAATAAAGAAAGAAACTTCTGTCGCAGCAGTGCCAGGAGTCCAGCAAAACCACCAGCGGTGACCAGCTTCACCACTGGAGACTTGCCGTTAGAGCGCTAGTGCTTATTGGTGCAATCAGTGTCCGCGGGGAGCGGGAGGCCTGCATTGGCTGATATTCAGGTAGCTGTCATGGATTCGCTTCACCGCAGCTGCAGGGTTAGGGCGACCCACGGCGACCATGTGAACTGAGGATGCCGCAGGTCATCATTCAGACTTTAATCTGGAGTTAGCACCAGATTACCAGGCGAACCGCTCATGTCCAACAGCTTGCAGTTCTGACAGCACGAGCCAAACGTGCTGTTCAGACAGTGTTCATTCGATGAGCAAAGAGGGGAAAAAGAAAACAGAAAGGGGGCCACTTAGTGGCCAACAGCCTCCAAGTTACAGCTATACATACCATACCTTACCCGGGAAAGGAAGCACAAAAGTATGCTTTGATGTTAAAAATCAACCGAAACACTTAGCAAACAAACCCAGTCAAAGGCAACATTTGTTGCACAGATGGTTCACACCCTTAAACACTGCACATCTGACGCCTGGAATGCAGATGGAAACACTGGTCCAGACGTGACTTTGCCCGTCAGCTGCCTCAATGGGCAGGATTCGCCCAAGGTTAATAAAGGCCCCGATCCTCTCTGGCGTGTCAGCTGGCCGACAGATTAGTTATTTCACAGATTTCAGAATTTTTGTGTCATGAGTTTCAGGTCAGATCAATTTCAGTTTAGTTAGAATTATAAAAGCAGTAGACAGCTTTTCAAACTGGCTCACAAGACCACAGAAGACCAGGCCACGGCCCACCCACTCAGAAAGCCAATCACAAGTTCTAATCAGGTCTAAAATGTTAACCATAGTAGAAGATCAGGGAAAAGATGTGCTTTACCACTCACAGTAGTCCTGTCAAGTGAACTTGTCTTAGTTTTAACCCCTTTCTAGTTGACAGTGAGGCAAAAATCTATAATCCCGGACCATAAATGAAGCTTGAAAGTAATAACAATGGCATCAATGTTTCAACTGCTACTCCTCTATAAAGCTTTCGGAAAGGAAGTCGATGCCTAGGGCAGAAACAGGGTACACTTCCCGCAATAACCGCCTTTACAAATGTACAGCTGATTGTGGCTCCTTTAAGACAGAAGGCATAATGGACATGAGAATCAATCGGGATACTGATACATTAGCATGTAATGTCAACAAGCATCAGGTGTATCAGCCATGTGTGCTGGTCAATCTTCTGATGCTATAACCGCTATTTCCATTCTACCCATTTTTTCTTTGAGAAGTGCAGCTGCCTTAGGTTTATGCGTCTCCCCCCATACACAGGGACACATAGTGTCAGTAAACATGGCGCTGGGCCAAGGTACCCTGACGAGAGCTGCACCAGGGACGGGGGGGGACGGGGGTTAGGCTGCTGGAATAACAAAGAGCCACCAGTCATTCAGCATTTAGGGGAAAAAAACAAACACATTAACTATAAAGCAGGTTCATCTCAGGTCCCTGTAATGTTCCGGGAAGCACGGGAAAATCAAGCATAGATAATGAGATGGAAAACCGCACGACTACTGAAGTGGGGCGGGGGGGACACATCCAACACTTGGGCATGAGTCCACCCCCGGGAAGGCGGTCAGAATGGCCACTGCGGAAAAGCTGATGTTTCTCATGCAGGGTGCAGACACAGATTCATTCATGTGTGATGCTGTTCCGTGTTTCAGTTTGCCCATCGCCAGGCAACTTGGTGCTTTATTGCATTTCTACAGTGTGCGGAGGACTGCGGCCTTTAAGTGCATCAAAAAATGACAATGCGGCCTCCAGTCCTCCCCACAGCTGCAGGCAGTCGCTACATAATGCATGTGCAGGAAGTCTGGCAGCCCTTTGAAATTGGATTTCTGCATGAATGGCTAAAATGTGAGCACCTGACTATTATCATCCTCTTTTCAAGAAGTCACCATCCTATGGGTTCACATACTTTCTTCACTAGTGACCTTGAGTGTTTAACTTACATAATAAAGAATTGGTCATTTAAAATCTAAGGTCTGCTTATTCAATAAGTGTCTATTAATATAACTTAGACTGACGATAAGATCAGATTTTAGTATAATTTAAACTTTCTTACAGCAGTACAATGGCATCTGTGGGAATGAATGCATCTCTGCCATCACTCAGTCTATTTCACTTGACTCTCTGCATTGCCACTGCCTCACCACACCCCCTGGCGCTGCCCTCTTCTGCCACCAAAGTCCATAAAGAGTGTACACTTGGACATGAACTTCAACCTTTAACCAACACAGACACAAATAAACACACATGTCTGCTTTCAAGGACCGTAACTCGATTCAGACAGCGAGCATAACCCTGTCCTGTGCTACACAGCCAACTTAACCTTCCCCAAAATGTGCATTTTACAGTAAAGTCGCCCACAGCTTTTCAGGCCTATTAAAATACCAAAACGGAAGCTCTGAGGCAAATAAATCCTGTCGCTTGAATGAACGTAGGTATAATGAGAGCAAACTTGTTGAGCGATGAAAGGAAATTGCTTCAGTGGATGGAAAAACAGGGGAGTCCCATGGAGTCAACCCTCCACACTGGATGCACTGAGCCAATGCTAAAAGACAACATCCCAGAGGAGTCTACTCCTCATCACCAAGTACCACTATCAAGCTGACTTATTCTACTGGTTAGGAAATGATGCCGGACCAACACAGCTCAGACAGCCATGACGGCTAATTCCCATTCCACAGCTTCCTGCTGGAGTTTACAGGCCAAAGACTTATGTTCCCATGCCATTCCAAGGTTTCAGGCAGTACACAGTTTTCAGTATCAAGTATCAGGGATAAATAAATGAAACAGCCAGCAAAGTGGTGAGCTGCAATCGTGCTGCCAGCTTAATATAACCCATTTGCCAACAGCCTCCACACCCCCAACCCCCCAGCCCAAACTGTACCGCCAGCGGATACGAGATACAGATAATGTGTGCAAAGCATGTCTGAGTGCGGCGTCTCTGTAGGGACTGCAGCTCTGCCTATGGACGGACTGCAGAGGACGCCTAAGAGGTTCCATATGTTCTGCACAATTCAGGTTATCGGAACTGCACAGGTCACAAGCTAACAGACCTGCGGCCCTCCGTCCTTTTTCCGACCCAGAGCACAGGAAGCTTATTTTCCACCCTTGTTCTTTAACAGTCTCCAGGCACTAGGCTGGTGACAATTATCATGTAGGCCTTCAATACAATTAAAAGCACTTTAGTACATGCTGCACAGGAATCTGCCATTTTATTGAACGTCTGTCCACTTCTTTTGAATCTATGCCACCTCCTATGTGCCCATGTCTGATCAAATAATCGAGCCCCAAGAGGGACTAGAGACCGACACACAAATCTAAGGGTTTAGTGATCTTGCAGCAGTAACATGGCTTTTCCCCACACAGGTTGGAATAAAGACTGAAATCTCACCCGGGAGCATTACTGTAGCGCCGAAACTCGAATGGGGAAATCCTCACACACTATCCAATCAGAAGCTAAACAGCTCCCTTTGGGGAACCTAGTACTTATTTGCATACAAAGGTGAGAGCTCAGGGACCAAGTGTGACAGACTGGCTTATACAGGTCAGACGTGTTACCATCTACATTACCGTCTACATCTGTGCGGTCTGTGGTCTTTGCAGGAGCCGTGCAACAACTTAGCAGGCATCAGATTTGGTTTATAATGTTTTGGGGTTTTTTTTTGCAAAATTCTGAACAAATCACAATGTACAGTGCAACTTCAAATTTTAAGCAAATTTTAAACAAAAATAGAATGAAAATAAAACATGTATGCAACTGCCATATAATAGTAGCAAGATTAAAATTAAGTGTGCAAATTCAACATACTGTCCACATATCTAAACCGATGGAGGGAGAAAAAAAGCACTAATACACTAATTAAAACATTTTTAAATGATGAGGGAAAAATAAATGATAAAAAAAAGAATTATGTGAACGTATTCTCCCTCCCCACCCTGCACAAATTAGCACCTTCACAGTCTATTCACATATTAAACATTATATTAAATACATACAGTATATTAAATACTATATTTATGCAAATGCTCAAACAACACTCTTCTAATCCGGCAGCACATGTAATTCTGAGAAATTATAATCTTTCTGAAAATTACTCTGTACCAATAGGTATGAACACAAACCCCAGCCAGACCAGGAGAAGTAACAGCATCATTTTCTTGATTCAGAGTAAAGAGCTTGCTCACTACTGAAGACTAAGAAAAGTGTTAAAGGTACGGGAACTCCATCCATAACGTTAAACACTTTGATGTTACATCGAACAGTTACGGCGGGAGGGGTCACGCTCTCCCCCCGGCACAGCCTCCTATCAAAGGCTTTATCTGCACAAGGCTTGACAGCTTTTGGTGCCTGAATGCAGCAGAGCAGGACCCCAAGATTTTGTCTAATGCTGTGACCACATAATATGCGCCACCCTCACCATGGAAGCTGATGGTTCCAGCCTTTGATGGACCTGCAGTTAGCAGAGCAAGGACCCGTGTCCAGGGGTTAGGGTACAAAATTGAGTTTTCCGTAATTTCTCCTCGACATGATCGCGCAGTTTCCAGTCTAAAGGGAATGATTTTCTAGCAAAAGTGTGTGTGGGGGGGGGGGGGGGTGATTACATCTACAGAAAAACAATGGCTTCAGCGACTATACCATTGCAGGGATGCCAAATGACGAGGCAGCTCCCAGTCTGCTTTTTAGACTGGATTTACAACCAGAGCATCTTAAGGTTCTGGATCTGAGATGCAATCAGGCAAACAGAAATAAGATTACTCATACTTCCCATTGCGGGATTTTTAGCCACTGATAACCATTTCCTGCTTAACATGATGCTGTTTGTTTTCCTATCAAACACACGCTTTAGCAGAGAGATGGGCCAGACACCGCGACTGACTGGTGACCCAAAAGGCTGCATAATAAAGCGTTTTCCGCAGCAGTGGAGCTGTCGCCACCTGACACAGAGATGCTGAAGGGGGCTGCCTGCAAAGCTGCTGAACAGACAGTCTGGCTTCCTTTGAGCCTCGCAGAGTGGTGTGGTTCCCAGCAGACACTGGGCTTAAGGAAGCAGAGCAAGCAGGAGCCTCAGCTCTACAAATGAGGAGCAGGCCGACAAACGGGTCCTGACATCACGAGGAGTCCGCCAATGGCCATCCGGCAGTCCCGGCTCATCGCACATCCGTCCATCTTTATCCAAAACCATATCGCTAACATAACAGCATCGTTTAACGTCACTCCCTACATCTTCTAGCCACTTATCCACTATGAGGGGCAGTGGAGCTCGGACACCCAAGCACGAATGCCAACACTTGGTCCACGCTTTTGCTCCCTCCAAGGTCCCTGCCAGACAGTCCGTGGGAGAGAGCAAAAGCGTGGACTGGACAGGAATGGGAAGCACCGCGAAACACCACAGGACACGCACGAAACGGGTCATCAGGCAGGTTACAGGTACCACTAACCATAAATGTGTGTCTTTGGGCTAAAGCGGGAAAGCAAAGTGCACAAAGAAACCCGAGAAGCACTGAGACACAGATCTGAACCCTGGAGGTGTGAAGCAGCAGTGCTACCCACTGAGCCGCCACGCCGCCCAAATCGCGGCACACTGCGGAAAAATCAACCTCATATAAAAGAAAAACATATTTTACAACACATCCATTTTGTCTCCTACAACCATGACCAGGAGAAGCATTTAGTAGATGGATGGATTTGTTGTTTTATCATTTATCTTGCTGCCACATCAGTAGAGACTTGATCTAACCTGTAAAGACAGCAATCTTTCCACCAGGGACCCGCAGATTATGCTGGTGCTGAACTTATTACGATGCCCTTATATGACACTTGAAACGAGAGCCCACTGAATGAATGTGGCTTCAGAAAAACGCAAAAATGTCTTCCAGGTCTCCGAAAACTGGCAGAAGCTCCCTTATGTCTCACACCTCCCTAATTTCCCTCATCTGAACAAAATAGTTCATCTATTTCCTAGGATAAAACAATCCTATCACTCCTGCAAAAGAAAATAGCCGTCACCCCCCCACAAAACGTTTTGGCAGAAATCACAAGTTCCTTCCACTTTCATTATTTAACTGAATTGGTAAAAAGACAAGAAACCACCCAAAACCATGATCGTATTTGCATAGGAAAGACTAACTTTAATTGCGACTACTGACCTTAAATACGGAATGCCAATCAATCCACTTTCAGCAGGTTAGGCTTAACAGTACTGACAGCTTTATCTGCAGTCTTCCTGAAGTGACAGCACTTATCGCAACATGCAGATGCTTACAGCTGTTCCTTCTCCATTAAAGGGTGTAGATTTGGTATATTAGTACACGCTGACAGGCAGATGCACACCAGCCAACGGAATCCGTGAGAACATAAACATTAAAGGGGCCCTATTATGCTTTCTGGCCCTTCCCTTTCCTTTTGCGTGATATATAGCTTCATGTGCACGTCAACAAACTGCAAAATTAACTGAACCTGCTATAGCCTCCATATCTCCATACCGCAATACAAAATACCTGATAATTTCAACTATTTGTCACGTAGTATTATTAATCCTCCATTCAGTTCTCTGTCCTGATAGCAGGCGATTCCCTGCCTGCCCACCCAGCCTGACTACAGATCTGCCGTCCTCACCTGCCAGCTGCTGTCCCGCACCCCCTCCATCCTGCCTGCCCGAAGGAAGCAGCTTCCTCACCTTCCTCTCCTGACATCAGCTGGACCTTCTGCATTTATAACTGGACTATATACTATTTAACTTTATAAATCAGGACATTGTTATTTTGGACTTCCTCTGCTGGTCCCTGGAGGATGGGCTCCCCCTTTGAGTTTGGTTCCTCCCAAGGTTTCTTCCTACAAGGGAGTTTTTCCTTGCCACTGTCACCTCTGGGTTATTCTCTGAAAGCATTGGGCAGGGACAACGTAAAGCACTTTGAGACAATGTAAAATTGTGAAAATGCCCCATATAAAAATAAAATGAATTGAATTACGGCTGAAAGTACACGACAAAGGGAGTAACTCTCACCACAGAAATCACTTTTCTCTAATCTGTCTGGAATGCCTCGTTAGAATTCCAGCCCATACTTCCGTGACATGGTGAGGTCACCTCAAAACATAATCCTTATTGGGTATCTGTCTGCAGACTGCAAGACAGGGGGAGAACGTGTAAGGCAAGCTGACCAATCGGGTAAGCTGACCAATAAGAGCACACTGGGCTCATTTAACAGCATTTCAGACAGAGTTATGGACCGAGCGAACAGACATGTACAGTATGAGAAAAATGTTTTTGGAACACTGAAGCTTGTGAAACTATTCTAGTGAACCCCAAATATAAAATAATGAACAGTGAAAATGGGCATAATAACCCCCCTTTAAGCAACAAAAATGGGCCTAGTCCATCATTATCTTGACAAGGCTGCTGTATTTTAAACAGACGGCAGTTTAATTTGGCAGCAGGCAGCAGAACAGCACCCCGCCACCCTCTGATTAATCCCACGGTCTGGATGGTGGTTCTCATTTGGTTACCACCAAAATCCAATTAGCGACTGACAACGGCGGGCTTGCTGTGGAGAAGGCGGGCCATGAAGTTAACACCAGGTCCGCTTTCTCTCAAGAGGAACAAAGAACCCCTCGGTTGATGGTGGCGAGTAGCAGAAAGCACGTCTCCACAAACCTGCACACCAGAGGGCATCGGCCAGCTGAGAGAAAAACCACCAGCCATAGTGTGACTCAGACGTTGCAGGTGTTCTTCAAAAGCGTGATGGCTGCAGATCCAATGGGCCAGGGAGGACACAGAATCGTCAGTCCAGTGTCCCAGTGACCGAGCTGCTTGTACTGTAGCTGTCACAGTGCGGATGGCTCACTCTGCCCTGCAGTGACTGGGAGTGTCTGCGTACCGGGACACGATGCACGACCGACTGCAGCAAATCACACAGCCCCCCTCCATGACGGCAAGCAAGAATCCTCCCTTTCTACTCTCTCCCACAACAGAACCGGACACAGATACTCCATTCAGCTACAAACTCCTTTCCTGCTGAGGAAGAGACTCCCCATGCAGTGCTACAAGTATGCTAACCTGAATGGTCAAACTGGCTGGAAGAGGACAGAGATCCAAAACCAGTATGACTGACTTACTTCAGGTTTGCTCTCTCACATCCGCTAACATGGCCGTTTCACAGGGAACAGCCCCTTAGGCAATTCTGACAAGGAACTCAGAGAAAAAACACAATCCAGGGACAACAGGGAACAAATGTATATGATCTAATGATGTTGGGCCTTCGGTCTGAGATTGACCATTCATCCAACCATCTACCAACAGCTTAATCACTACAGGATTAAACTAAGCCCAGAGCCTATGCCTGGTAAACGAGACACTCCCCCTGCAGACCAAAGACATACAGTTACCCTACCTGCCGTCATTTTGTTTGTATGTGCACTATGATAGACATGCAACCCATTAATTTTTCATAAAAATATTTTGCAGTTGAATAAATGAGATTTTTCCATCAAGTCACGTTTAATGACTTTTTGAAATAGTTTTACCTTAGGTTATCAAAACACTGCTAATTATAGTAAGCTGTGGTTAACATGAAGTCATTAACCAGGCACCATGAGGAATATACCGTTACAAAATGTCTGTCATTTTACAAGAGCACCCAGCATGACCGGTCTGTGGAAAGGCAACGTGGAGAGATGAGTAATGCGGATTTAGAGATTGACAACTCCCTAATCCACACGGTGGCTGCTAAGGGAGAGGGCTGAGAGTGAGATGGAGCATCCTAGGTGCCTGATCGTACTGCCTAACCCCACCCTGCTTTGCACCAACAGATCAGATATTCCCATCATTGGGAGGAGGAGCAGACAGCCCTCCCACCTTAGGAATAGCAAAATAAATATGCCCACAACCAGCCACTAAAGTATAAAGCGAGGAAAATATAGAAACATTTTATAAAATGACCCACAGATGCATTGATCTTCGGGAGATAATGAAAGATACGTAAATGTGGCAATGGGTGAGGCTGGTTAAACGGAACCGAAAGGCTGTCAATGTGGATGCTGAAGTTGCCTCGAACGCTGAACTGGCATGCAAGATAAAACGACGCACGTCGCATAATAACCGTAATCGCCGGTGACAGCCTTTACTAGTTGGCAAGCTAGTTATATCCGAATATAAACTGTGCTTATTGCAATTGAAGGTACGCAGGGTTAAGTTACCCAACCACCTCGATCGGAAGCACAGCAACCCCAGTAACTCCACCGGTCAGCTTTCCGCACCATTATCAATTATGCAACACGGCAGTTTTACACGCACAGCAAACTGCGCGGCTGCTTCTCGCGGGTTGCGGACGCCGGGCAGGAACACTGAACAGTTACCGGTACCTGCACATTTATTTACGTTCAGGCAGCCTCCGCTGCACTGGACCGCCGACACGTCACTTTTTAAATTTCTTTTTTTAAAGAAAGGAAAGTGAAATAATACAGCTAGAGTACGATTTTAAAAATGTCAAACGAAATGCGTGCTCATCAGCCGCGCTTAAAAGAACAACTCACTCAGCATGGTTGCCATCCGTCCCGGTGGAAGCTGCAGCTAGGCTGTTGTGACGAGCTGAAATGTTATTTCCTTTTCCAGCCCCGTCGATGTCTGTCAGATGTTCAGAAGAACACAGCTCGACTCAGGATGCCGTAGAACACCGACACAATGTTGTCTCCGCCGGGAATATTATGCTCTGGACCTGAGCTGGGATTTCATACTTCAATTTAAAAAAAATCAGTTTCTGAAATTCAGCATTCTCGGTTAACTTTAACTACTCTAAATGAAAGTGCTTCCTAAAAAATAAAAAACGCACATCCCACCCAACAGCCGCGCGTGGACAGCTCCCAGCCTAGCCGCCCTCCGCAGACCGGCACGCTGACAGAGCTCCGCCCACCCGTGACGTCACCCCACTCAAGCTGCGCGAGTCAGACGCGCGCTCTTAAAGAGCCGACGACATCCGGCCAACTCGACGTGCCGCCTGCGCACACCTTTACACACCTGCCATATACCTGGAGGGAGAGTCTGTCATGACCTTCATTCAGGAAATAATGCAGGTGAGTTATTACAGTCTGCCTCCATGTTATCCAGAAATGCAACACCAGATTTCCTGAAGGACATCAAAGAAGAGGATGAGATCTGACCATCATAGACTGTTGCATACACTAAGGCCTGGATCCAGAAGGTATAGAGTGATCATGGCATCACAACCAGCAAATTAAATGCCCTCAGAGAAACCTCTAATGTTTTTTTTTACACCAAGTTCACAAATACACATCCTAAAAACTTCTTAATATTAAATGCTAGATCACTCAGATTCTTCTTCATGATCTCAGCTCAGTTTAAGGCCACCGTTAGATATTATTCATGGAAGAAATACTGACCGTTTGAGGCCCAGGGGAGGGGTACCAGCAATATTTTCCACGTTCATCTGAACATCCATTTAAATCTACTAATACACTCAAGGCTTCAAAAAAAGTGTTTGGCTATGACCTAGATTTCTGTCCAGCATTAATCACACAGAGCTAAATGTTTCCTTCTGCGTGTCTGACTGGCACTGGAAGCAGAAATCACAACAAAATTTAGTGGGAGCATGCGTTTTGCATTCCCAGAGAGGGTGAAGCACAGCAAAGCATCTAGCAGCCGAAATTAGTGACCTGGTGAATCCAATGGGAATGCAGCTGGACGAGATTAGCAAGACCCAATGCGACAGGGGTTCTCTTTCCATATAAAAGCTAAGAATTCCCAGAATCCCCAGGTAAATTAACAATATGTTTTTCAAATCAGATGACTTAAATTGTGTGGAAACTGAACATTGTCATATTATTGTTGTAATTAAAACCCAAATTGAATCTCGTTGGTTTACAGCAATACTAAAAAAGGTTAAAAGGTATAATGCAGTTTAAATGGTCATAGTTTATATACCCATACAACCAAGGGCATAACTTTGAAGTGAGCATTGGGGGGGGGGGGCAGGGTGAGCTCTCCACCCATTTAAGGTGGTCCAGGGAGTTGTATTGGCTAGTTCTGATCATAATTTATGCCCATGCATATAACACCACAGCACCCTTTAAAAGCCTTCTTACTGTTTGTAAAACGATGGTGACCATACTCTACATCTTCTGTTTTTTCGGACTAAGCGCTCACATCTGAAGGGCAGGTGGAGGAACATATTTATCTCCAAGCTGCAATCAAATCTTCAAAGATGTAATTTAAAGGGAATAAGGAGCATCTTACGTTTAACTTTATATTTCATCCATCCATCCATCCATTTTCTGTAACCACTTGTCCTATTCAGGGTCATGAGGGATCGAGAGCCTACAGGCCCAAAGAAGGGAACAACCCAGGATGGGGCACCAGCCCATCACAGGGCACACTCACACACCGGTCACACTCACACACTCAGACACCAATCTTTCACACATGCACACCTAAGGACAATAGGGTAATTCAGATTAACCTCAGCATGCTTTTGGTGTGTGTGTGTGGGGAGGGGGGGACTGGAGTACCTGAAGGAAGCCCCACGACGACACGGGGAGAACATGCAAACTCCACACACCTGTAACCCAGGCGGAGACTCAAACATGAACCCAGAGGGGTGAGGCAGCACTGCTAACCACAGTACTGCCCCCTGCTCCCCCCTTTACATTACAAGTGTCTATTTTTTTTTCTTCAAACATTTTTCTTCCAGAAGTAAAAAAAAACAAAAAAACTGAGCATTTGAAAATAATATATTCCAGCACTTGGTTCACGTCACCACATCATTAACTGCAAAAGAGCCGCAGGACTGTCCAGCAATCCGACCCAGTCCCGGTACAGAGTTTAGTAATATAACTAATGTACAATATAAAAAAAAAATCCCTTTTACTCAGTTAAATTACACTTTATTATTGCAGTGGAAAAACATACTTCATTCATTAGTGCTAACAACCTTTTGGTGTTGGCCAAGGCTGTAAATGACGGCGGAGCAGCTGTTGTGCTCTGTTCTCTGAAAGACAAATGCAAGCCAAGGCGTGGCAGCTTACACATGGCACTGTAACCCTGTCAGTAAGTGTAACTGTTTACATCTTCATAATTAACTCTGATTAAAAATTACTACAGATTATCATATGCACCAGAGCTTGGCAACCCTGATCCTGGCGTGCACGTATCCTGCAGGTTTTCCATCCTACCTAGTCTCTGATGAATGACGCCTGATCTCAGACAGATAGTAACTCATCAGGTAGGATGGAAGACCTGCTGGAACCTGACACTCCAGTATCAGGGTACTTACTCCTGATATATTCCTTTTAGTGAAATAGCATAGCTACCAACCAGGATACAAAGGCCCACAAGTCACCTGCAATGTTTCAGAATGATCTCGTCATCCGCCTGTCTTGAAAAAGAATGCCCTTCTGACTGAAAAATTTCTGCTATTGGCTTTTAGGAAATAACATTTGTGAAACTGCTGTAAATTGTCTTTCTCCCTTATATTTCATGCAGTTAGGCTATCTAACACAGTTAGGCTAATTTGTGTCTCTGAATTGCACATGTTGTGATTGTGGCCTGTGATGGACAGGCATATGACCGGGGTGTACCCTAGCCTTGTGCTCTATGCTGTCTGGATAAGTGGCTAGAAAATGGATTTTTTAAAATCTAAACTGAATCACTTTTAAGGCATGTTTCTATTTAAATAGATGGCAAATGCCTGCTAGCTATTGACATCAAGTGAAAATAAACTAAATCAATGATGTAAATTAAGGTTCTTTAAATAAATTTGACACACCACCTTGACTGAACTGATGTAACGAATGAGATTGTTTCATTATAAATACATCTCCCATTACGTTCATCTGGTCCTGTGACTGTGCCACTGCCAAGGTTTGGATGCAGCTGTCCTGTGGTTCCCATAGCAACACAGAAAAAACACAGCGAGGTCCAAAACTGAGTGGGATCGTCCAGCGCAGGAGGTGAAATTGAGGCCCCGGTGCTGGCACAGGCTGTCCTGTGTGGGCTCTGGCGTGGCCGTGGTGCAGCTCTCCGCAGACACAGCAGGGAGGGAGAACACAGCGGACTTCAAGGTGCTCAGCACAGTTATCACAGGAACTGAAAGCTGTCGCCTCACCATCTTGTTTTCAGCAGTTATCCAGTTATGCCCAGTGATGGACTGGCATCACATCCAGTCTGTTTCCCTGCCTTCTGCCCTGTGTTGCTTTGGGGAGGCTCCAAGTACACTGTGACCCTTTGCTGGATAAGCACCACTGAAGACGGATGAATGGATTTGTCCGATGTCACTGGATTGTGGAAGGATACAAGAGTACCTGGGGAAACACATGAAAAAATAACTCCCACAGCCCTGTAGGCGAGGTGACATTACCCACTGACTCAGACTCCATGATGGAAAAAGCAGAATAACCACAACAATATCTCACTTACCTAATGCATTTGTACTGTGACATTTTTCCTCTGATTTCACTCATATTCAATTCTCTACCAGACTGTCCGCAACAGCCCCACATCTGCCAGGAAAGCGCTGACACGCAGTTGCCATTTGCCTCTCTGCCAATCCACTTTCTTATTCATAATGCAAATCACATGGTGTCTTGCGGGGAAGCTTAAGTGCCAAGCGGTGACACAACACCCAGCACTGGCAAACGGCAGCTCTGGCTTGACTAACAGACCTGAGTAGTAATTACCTGCTAGCCAAGTCTCCCTGGTCAGTGCGTTCCCTCTGGAAAGATTTATGTTTTTATATGGATGCATTAAACATAAAAAAAATTCCGCATGCATCACGGCTGAAATACTGAACCATTGTTCAAGGGTGGAACAGAAACCCACAAAGCTCCAGTCATGTGGTGATGTACTGGTTCTGTTGGATGGCGCTGAGGTCTTGCCCCGTTGTCATGGTGCCCTGGGGTTGCTATGCGCTCTCAGTAAAGCGAAGCTGTGTCTGGGGAAAGCGGGCAGGCGGTAAGACAGCAGCACTCGGAGAGAGGTGGCCCCCGACTCACTGGGCCACGTCCTGCTTAAAATCACACCTCTGCCAACCCCACACCCCCCACACTGGTCCCCATTCCATCAATAACACTGGCTAGCTTGTTTATTGACAAAGCATCCCTTTCTAACTGTTCTCCTCCAGTAAACAGGATAATGTAAAACATACACTGCAAGCTTCCGATCTGTACTTAAATGTTTTTAATGAGTTCTTTACAATGAGGTCACTTTTTCAGCCAGGCAAAGCATTTTCACATCCCCCCCACCCGACTGAGACACAGCAGACTGGAAAATGGCCCAGAGGCCGTGATCAACCCTTTCTTCAGTCTTTTTTTATGGCTATTTTCTTCAAAGGCAGGCAAAGCGTTCCTGCAGTGTCTTCTTCCATGTGGCACCTCAGCACATTTCAGAAGCCAAGTATCAGACCCCAACATCCGCTGTCTATGTATTTCCAGATAATGGGCACCTAAAAATGTTCCAGGGCATGTTTAATCAGATGTGCCTGGTGTGTCAGCATTTCGCAAGGATTCGGCTTAGAAGGCATCGTTTTAAGGGGTTAGCGGTGAGATGCGAAGCTATTAAAGTCACCTGTGAAATTTAGCTTTCCGTTCATCAGCTGTTAAGTGTTTTTAGAATACGGGAAGGACTGTTTTCAACTTCAAAACATATGAAACTACGTATGATGCAGGGTTTAATCAGATACATGAAGATTCACGTAAATTATATCATCACGACACACCTCAGATATTCTGTACTTTAAATCTATCAAATTGTTTCAATGAGTATATCACATCCATCCATCCATCTTCCAAATGCTTATCTAGTAGAACTGGGTGACAGAGGGCAGTGGACACCCTGGATGGGATCACCTTAGGCTTACAGAGCATATCAATTCATCCATCCATCCATCTTCCAAACTGCTTATCCTTACTGGGAGGGTCCGGAGCCTATCCCGGAAGCAATGGGCACAAGGCAGGGAACAACCCAGGATGGGGGGGCCAGCCCATCGCCCACACTCACACACCATACACTCACTCATGCACACCTACAGGCAATTTAGTAACTCCAATCAGCCTCAGCATGTTTTTGGACTGTGGGGAGAAACCGGAGTACCCAGAGGAAACCCCACGACGACATGGGGAGAAC
>JAODJX010000015.1:16481942-16506783 GCA_026776945.1 Isichthys henryi
CATGTGACCCAGGCGGGGATTCGAACCCGGGTCCCAGAGGTGTGAGGCAACAGTGCTAACCACTGCACCACCATGCCCTTTTACAAAACATGGAGAGCGAAATTATTAAAAATGAAGCATGCAATTTAACTATACAGTATTACTAGTTTCGTCGAATCCTCCCATACTGAGAGAGGCCCACCTTCCCATTGGCCTGTGAACGTTCTTTCTGTGAGAATCTGACGATGTCTACATTTAAATGGGGTGCTGGAGGACGCTCTGCTATGGCACTCAGAACCCGGATGTTCCCGGGCATGGCCGTAACCCGGCAACAGGGCCACTCTCATTGTGTCGCCCTATTTATTCGTTAATGAGTTCCACCGACAGCGAGCATAGAAAGCTTTTTGAAAGGAACCAAATGTAATAATGTAATAATGTACATGAATGGAAGAAGTATTTAAACAAAAGACATTTTAGAAAACTGGAAATGAGCAGCACTAGTGAGTGATAGAGGAAGTCATGAATTCACAGATATCAATCTATCAAAAGTGCTTATTCAGTGTAGGATCACAGAGATCCTGTAGCATGTCGGTCAATTACAGGACATTATTTGAAAAGAGCAATTCACCTGTGTTCCTCTGGCATGGATTAGGAGTATAAGAACTCCACACTCACAGCTGCAGGGTAGGAAATGAAACAACGACCTGGATGTATGAGCCACTGTGCCATCTTTTACATCAGCAAGGTGATGTCCCCATTTAACCTGAGAGGGCATCTTGTGTAGACTAGTACATTTACTTTGAACAGCTTAAGCTGTCACTGCGTTGTCTACCACACACTGTAAAGTAAATGTACTGCGTCTCTTATCCCCTCTTTCTTTACCTACTCTTTGCTTGGCCATACCGAGATGTTGCTAAGGTGCTACACTGATGGTGATGGAGGACAAGGAGCAGCAGGAAAGCCTCTCTGAAACGCTGGCACTAAAGTATGAAACATCAGGAGGCCACCGTTATTCCTGACCTCCGTCGTGGTGGTAAATCATGACTAGTGAAGCATCCATACCTCCAGCCCCTGGAGCTCACTGTTCAGATGTTCCCGCTGCTTCTTGGCTTGGTCCAAACTGGTCGTCAGCTCCAGCAGCTCCAGCTCCCTCACTGCAGACATGGGGGCCAGAAGGAGGTGAATCGAGAAAAGGATGTCATGACAGAAACATGACTTATGGTTCTGGGTACTCCTGAGGTTGACAAGGGAGTCATCTGAGACACCGAGTTGCCGCATGGACCAATCCTCTATCCTGTTTTTGTGACAGATTATCTCTGAGGATCACAAGCCGAAGAGCACTTCTCATTCATAACTGTACGCCTATTTCTGTCAACCAAAGCATAGTGTCTGTACACATCAGAGACATAATTAGAACTGCTAATTAGAAAGTGATTTTAAAAAAAATTCAGCTACAGATCCAAATAAAACTACTTTTTACTCAACGGGAATATTTTTAATATGTAAATTGCCATAAAGGTCCCCGGCGTTGTGAGCTACAGACTCCAGCTAACCACCAAGGGTCTGGTAGAACAGTCCACAGGCAGCTCATAGATAATGTTCAAGCTTAAGGTCTGGATGGTCGATATGTGACATCCAGACAAAGTCTGCTAAACGCAACATCAGTGCAACATCTGAGCAAGACCCTTGTTGTTCATTATCTGCTGCCAGCTTGCTGAACAGATGTTTGTTTGTTTTTTAAGCTGCTTGTATTATACGACCTACACTTTTATTAATCCATAAAGCTCAATATTTACAGCAGCAATTCAGTTTCAGCTTCCTCAGTGGGACAACTAGATTTGGACTTGCTTGTGGACCATTTATATGCTTCCTTACAAGGAAAATTCCAGAAGTATTCTCATTAAAATACAACAATATTCACACATAAACTGGACCGTTCAGGGGATATATTCACCGGTTATACTTGTCCTTGTGTAAACACTGCCCTGGAATTTGCTTAGTGTGTGAATGCTCCTTTATATGTGGTGGTACAGGGTGATGGACACAAATAGGAATCATTATCGACGTGTATACTTCTCTTATTGATTGTTACTCACCATGAAAATGATGTATGTGCATAACTGATTTGGGTTGTACTTGGCTTTGGTGCAAGTCTCCTGTTACTGCTTCATTGTAACCGAGTAACCTGCTAGCGGTTAACCACCAGTGCATTCTGGGATTGTGTTCAGGGTCTACTGAGGATAGGAACACGTACAGTTTATCTGTCGCAGGAGAAGCTCTTCCAGCACATTTAGTTCAAGCGAAGATAGACTACAGAGGTGAGCCAGCCCTGTCTCCTCCTCTTCGTCCTCATCCTGCTCTTCTTCAAGCTCCGCCGCGGACTGTGAAGCCTTGCGCTGGCCACTTGTCTCCTTCTCAAACTCCTCTGGGGACGAGGGACAGGGGAACACAGATAGCTGTCACTAGTGGGCTTTCAGGAACCACAAAGCTGTATGAAGACAACTCGGCTGAGCAGTGGGCATTGGGGAACGGGTCTGTCTGGCCAGCGTCTGCCTCCCAGAATCCTGTGAGTCACTGCAGGCCGTTGCCATGGTTTCACTGCAAACCCCGCCTACACATTTGGCTACCAGAAATCACTTGGGGAAGCATCTCAGCCTGCAGCATAAATATGTTGCATCCCAAACATACAGAGAGTGCCTTCAGAGAGCATTCACACGCCTCTACTTTGTATTCAGTACTTTGTAGGATCATTTTAGCAGTGATTACAGCTGCAAGTCTTCATGAGTATGCTTTTCAGTAAGTTTTCAATAATTATTGTAACATGTTTACAATTTATATATAATAAGGTGCTGAACATCCATCAAAGGAAAAAAAATCAACTCAGTCAATTCATTCTATTTTGACATTTCTAAAATACAAAAAGTCAAGAGGTCAGGGGTATTTCCTGAAGGAACTTCACACATCCTGGAAGACACACATATGTAAATAGGCACACAGACACGCCCACACACTACCCAGCATACCCATCAGACCTTGAAGGCAAAGCAATGTTACTTCATTAGTGCAGCAATGGGTTTTCTGCATAGTATGTTTGTCTATTTTAACACAGAATCTCACTGAATATAACAAAATAGAAACACCAAATCATGAGATCTATTGCCTAGCCATAAATGACACTATGACTATTTTGCAGACATAGTGCCATCTACTGGTAGCATGAGTGAAGTGCAGCAGTTTTATATGAAACAAGGTAATCATATTGTAACGAGAAGCTACTTTATTTGATTTTCTTATGATCATGCAGCAGTAGCAGTAGTTGCATTAATAAATAAAAAATATATATTTCTGCCTCCCACAGTTCACTGGGATTTGTCAGCTCTGAGAGCATTACATAACTTTTCTACGGGTCCTTTTAAATCTATTGAAATACTATTTATCCATCCATCCATCCATCCATCCATCCATCCATCCATCCATCCATTCATCCTGTACAGGGTCATGGGGGCCATAGAGCCTTTTCCCTCCCCCTGGCTGCGTATATCGTATGCTAAGAAGCCAGCAATCTCATCCAAGGCGGAATGCAATGACTGGGTATCCCAGATAGAAAGCCGGCAATCTCATCCAAGGAGGAATGCAGTGACTGGGTATCCCAGACAGGAAGCCGGCAATCTCATCCAAGGCGGAATGCAATGACTGGGTATCCCAGACAGAAAGCCGGCAATCTCATCCTAGGAGGAATGCAGTGACTGGGTATCCCAGATAGAAAGCCGGCAATCTCATCCTAGGAGGAATGCAGTGACTGGGTATCCCAGATAGAAAGCCGGCAATCTCATCCTAGGAGGAATACAGTGACTGGGTATCCCAGACATAGCAGGGCTGTCAGGCAGCTTCCCCTCACCTGTCAGTGCCTGTAGGTGCTGCCTTCCTAGCAGATGCTCCTTCTTATTATGCAGCGAGCTGAAATACTGCTTACAAGTGCAGCAATACAGGTGACTGCTGTCATCCACCTGGCAGAGGGAGGGAGAGATTCACAGAACAGCCACACCTATGATTGGGGGGAACCTACAGCCTTTCCCAGCTTGGGATACTTACATCAATGTGTGACAAGGCAAGTGCTTCCATTTCAAGCTCAGAGTCGTCACATTCCATGCCTGAAACCAGCAGAGCAGCGCAGTCTTGCTTAGAGAATAAATCAGCTAAGATCAAGCTAATACTGTAGCTATACTATAATTATAGAAAGTCAGCTTTCCCACTTTCAGTATACCCAGTGTCTTTTCAGTACCGAAAACAAACAACCATTCCTTTTAACCAAATGTCCCCATGCTGTGAACCTCTGACTTTACTGTTATTAAATAAATGTGTAAGGAATCCACCTGTGTCCCACTGGACCTCTTACCACACAAGTCCTTGGCTTTGTCCAGGGCTTTCTTCCTCAGAAAGGCCTTGTAGGCCTCTGTGTTCTGGTAGGCAACAAGCTCCTGTATGTAGCGCAGCTTGTCCTGCTCGGCTTCCATGTTGTACTTCTGCATGGACAGAAATGACCCCGCCACATGTGCTCCTCTTAAACACTGTGGATGCATCATGATTACCAGCAATAACAAACATACAGAGGGCCTTTGACTGCGTGTTCACTGAACAGGTTACTTACGCGTCTCTTTAAATGTTACTACGTCTATAGCGCATCATTGTCCAACTATACTCCACTTTACTGTCAGTAGTGCATTGTTACTCATGATACTGTCATATCTTTTTTGTGCCACTGTCTTACACTACTGTCACACTCTCTCATCTGTTGTTACTGCCGACTTACTGTAATGCTACCTCTCGGTCGCGCCTCCATGCATTGTACTCCTCAATAATTTTTTTTCTTGTAAATTTCTTTATGTATCTATCCCATTCAATTCTATTACATCGTTATTTATATATACTGCAGTTTCCTTTATAGCACATTGCTCATCTTTAATCAGTTTTTCTGAGGATCTATAGACCATTATTATGCATGTATGATTTAGTGTGGTAGTAGCATGTTGTTAATCATGTATTACATTACTCAGTGTGACATTAATACAACTCCCATTTTTATTCAGACCATCGTATAAAATGTATAATGCACAGGTACTGAGCTGTATTTTCTGTTCATTTATAACATACCCATCAACAAAAATACAATACTGTGGTCTTCTCTAAGTGTTCTTTGGCACAAAATAAATCCCCACTAGCACACTTTGTACTGAAGGTTACCGCAAGGTTGGCAGACTGCCTGGGAACCTAGACTGATTTCCCAAAGGTACCAGGAAGGAGGTAACATGTGTACTAATGCCGCCGTCAGTCATCACCAGCGTGAAGGCAGGAACTCAACAGCAGGAGATCACTGGCTACAAGAACAAGATAACGATACAAATGTAGCACTTTCTAGAGCTATGCTGATTACTGGGAAATGCAAGTCAATATCTGTCTCACCCCCATCTACCTCTCACCCCCACCTGCATTACGATGGAGAAACAGTAGCCAAGGGAACCCAGAGCAGTGTGAAATACCAAGCTCACCTGCTGTGGAATCTTCTTGTGCCCCCTTAAAACATAAACCGTCTGGCTCTGGGTCTTTGCTGTTCTCTGATTATTTTGACCCTTTAACTAATAGGATAATAACCTCAAATATGCATCAAAATCACACAAATCAGGTCAAATCGACACTGGGGATCAGCGATCTTAATTTCTGGGCCGTACCCAACAGGACACTGATTCTGAGGAAAGACTAGAAACCAAAATAGCTGAAGGTTCTAGAAAATCTCCCAGCAGGAAAGTAAAATATTGAAAAAAAAATGGACATTAATATTTTGGAATGTGACTTTTACAAATGACTATAGGACTTTTATAGTACAGTAGAACCTCGGAACTCGAAAACCTCTTAACTTGAACGACTCGGACATCAAACAGGTCTGTCAAATTTTTTTCGACTTGTACCTCGACCAGAATCTTGAAACTTGACCATTCCTGCTAAAACCTGCATCTACCAATTCAGACCTCGAACGGTTGGTCAAGAAAAATCTAACCACGACTGGACTGAAAAACTGGAACATGGCAAAACAAAATAGACCTGTTAAAACTTGTACATGTTGAGACGTGTCTCTGAGGGGCTGAAACAAAGGCAAGTGGACCTACTGGGATGCTGATGCCAATCGCTCTCAGTCTCGCGGTGCCTCTCGACTGCGTTCAACATGCAAAAGCAGCGTTACTGTGTTTGGTGTGAATTTTTTCATGCTTTATCTACAGTACATTTAGTGATACAGTAATCATGGCCCCTAAGAAAGTGAGCAGTGACAGCAGCAAACCAAAGAGGAAAGTGGTGAGAGTAACTGTAGAACTTAAAATAGACATTATAGGGAGACTTGAAGGCAGCGCATGTTTGTCTGCTCTCGCTTTGGAGTGTGGGATTGTGATTTATTTCATGTTTATCGCTTTTGATGTGTGTATTACTTTTACATTTATTGTTAATGCTTTTCAGGATTAGGTAGATAGACAAGTTTAAATAGACAATCATTTGGGGCTCCATAATGGATAAAATTAATTTGCATTATTTCTTATGGGAAAATTTGACTTGGACCTCGACCAAATTGCAACTAGATCAGCCTCCTGGAACGAATTAAGTTTGTGTTCCGAGGTACCTGTATTAGTAAAGTATTTCATTTTCCAAACGTTTCGAGCAGAAAGTAGAGCTCAGCACTTGTTTTGTTTGTTTAGTGAATGGCATTTTGAACAAAAACATGATGCCACACCTGCTTATCCTCTGCGGAGAGCCGGGACCACTGCACTCCCAGCATCTTGGTGATCTCCGTGAAGGGGAGGTCAGGGTTCTCAGCCCTCAGCCGCACCTTGTGCTCATTTACGAATATCACGTAGCTAAGCGTAGCGAGACAGCAGGGTTGAGTGGAACAACGAAGCTCCCCATGGCTTTGCAACATTCCTCCGTCCGAGCAATATGACCATATACATGAGGACAGACAGGCCAGGTCTGAGGGAACCGATCATATAGGTGTGTTTTTGGGCATCTCAGCAGAAGGCTAGGCGAATTGGGGCAGGAGTGGGTGGGCGGGGCCAAGATCCTGGACAAAGGTTGTTTTTTTTTATAAAAAAAAAAAAAATGTAATCGTCCTGTAGGGGGCGCCATTTCTCAGCTGTCGTTCTGCAGATCTGCTGACTGTAGTCCTTCACTTAAGCCCACAGCATACCTTTCATGCTGCTTCTCCTCAGAGCGTGACCTCCACTGTCATAGCATCTGAGCTCCCTATCCCTCCCACCCCCGCCACTTCTTCTCCCGCTCACTCACCCTGTGGTCGGTGCACGCGGCGCTAACACCTCCCTCTGTGGCTTCCTCTTTTTCCCCTTCGGCCAGCCGCCTTTCCTTTTCTGCGGAAAACACACAAGAAACAAAAGGCTCCGATAGCCTCACAAACTAGCAGAGCGTCTGTCAGCACCTGGTGATGTCAGCTATGAGATCAACGGCTTCCAGAAGACATCACGTGAGTTATACCTGATCTGTCTAATTCTGGCCCTTTGGTACCTGAAGATCTTCCTTCTTTACTAGCTGAACTCTTTTTTGAACCCCTACCTTGGGCTCCTCTGGGTCAGGGTGCCACGGCTCCTGCTCTCCCCCCAACAAGAGACAGGGGTTCAGGGGTTGAAGGGGCTCCAGTGAGTCCAGAGGTTCCAGAGACTGCAAGGTAGGGGGTAGAGACTGGAAGGACAGCAGGCCCGCTGTAGAGGGCAATGGGGGCATCTCATCCTTAGACAAGAAGGGCGGCGAGGGAACTGCTCAGAGCCAAGACAGAGTCCCATCGAGAGACACAACACACTGTTTTACCATTTAAAAAGCACAGAAGCATTACGCATTTATAAGACATGTGACCACACTGGAGAGGCACAAAGCATTCATATCAGGACTGGTGGAAGTGAAAGATTAGGCCTTTCTAATCACAAAGGGATAGAGGGCCTTTCCATCTACTTCCATTTCGGGAAATATCTCTTACTATTAAACAAACATTTTACAATTATGAATTTACTATGGAAATACATTTTATGTAACATCTGAAACAAAAAAATGAAATGAGTTAAATATTTAGCAACATATTCATGTTTCCATTGAAGTCACAATGCTACAGTCTACTAGCTTATTAATTTTCCTGCACTTTCCAATAGGCCACCATTATTATACAGCCTACAATTAACGCTGATAACGCTGACATGTGGCAGAAAATAAATCTAATTTTGCTTTTCATTATTATTATTTCATAATACTAATAAATACTGTAAAAAGAGAGAGAGAGAATCCTGTTTTGCCTTGCAAGGTGCAGTGTACAGTCGACGCAGATAAGCCGCAGCACACTTACCCCCCGCCTGAAGGTGCAGACTGCCCTCCGCGGCCAGTGGGCTCACGAATGACGCCGCGCCTCCACTCGGATCTGCCGCCACATATATTAGTCTGAAAAGACATAGCAAGACAAGCATTTCGGATGAAAGCACAAGCCCTGCACGGAATACTAAAACGTTTTCTAAATGAAAAAATAATACCGATATTACAGTGTAAACATCACAAAATGCTATAATTTTTTTAATTTTATTTAAAAATTATTATTAAGGTTATCCTTTTTTCTTACTAAATGTGTCAAATCAATTATTTAATTTGGATACTACATTTAGCAAACTATCCACATGATTCTGATGTAAAGTGTGGGAAAATTACAATAATTCAAAAGGTATTTATAATGTATACCTAATACTATAAAACAAATTATGGACTTTTGTGCTTCTAGCTAATGATGTTCTAGCCAGCAAATTAACTAAAGTTACATTAAGATACCTCTGCTGACCGTCAACGTTTTGCACGGAGACTGTGACAGGTACGCCATCAATGTATGCGGAAGGTGGAGATCTGCCCTCCGCCGCGTCCTCACACGTGAGACCGCCGGCAGCTCCAGTGTCACGGGGGCCCATGAAGCCTCTCGGTTCACGACCTGGGATGGGGTCGAGGTCGAAGCTGGCGACTGAGACTGGAACGATTTCACCCGATGATAACACCGTCATCGAGTTCGTCATTAAAACAGGATTCAGCGCAGTGTTCTGGTTCATAGCGGGACACGGACCGCTTCCATTCTCGGTGATGCTGCAAGCGCAACAAGTTCGAGCGTGACAGCATCTAGGGAAGCTAATCGAGTGAAACGCAAGTAACCACATTCACCCTTCTTTAAAATATTTGCAACCATTTATGAATTCACCTAATACAATATTCCCATTACTGATCAATCTGTCAGCAAATAACTTTCAATAGCATATTTTTATTGCGAAATTAAGAAGCTTCCAGCAAATCTGTCTATTTTTTAGCTCTTCATATTTGAATTCCTGGACCAATGATATCCACTTAAAGCACCGCAGCAAGATAAGAAGTCAACCACTACCACTAAATAACTAAGATTACAATATTTGCATAGACGACAATGCGAATGCCAAGAATTCGTTTACTAATGCCTTGTTAGATGATCAGGAAATAGGACAAACTTCCTGAATTCGGAGCCAATCAGATGAGGAGTTTCGAAACTAGCCCTTGGTTTTGCCAATAGAAATATTTCAAAACTCCAAGTGGGCGGAGACATTGTCATTGTCAACTGTCCGGAGGTTATATGGTTTTATTAGTTAAAAATTGTTATTATACCGGTGAATAATCGCGTAAAAGTTAAGTCGAATAAATGGGGAAGGCTTTCGGCGTATTTAAATTTAAATCGTAAAAGATATATTATTTGCTTTAATAGACCGCTACTTGTCCTGAGACCTAAGAGTAAGTATGGTGCATGTTTGTCACAAAAATAAATTGATAAGTTCATTGCTTGAACCGCTTGTACAATAACGTGGTGCCAGTTTTAGAGCCAATGTACATTTGATTTGTAACACATTTAAATTACGGTTATAATTATTATCCAAAACAGGACTTGTTAGGTTTGTACCGTAATACTCTTTGTTAAAGCTGTCACTATAAGACATAAGTAATGACACATCATCATAGTTTGGAATAGCCATTAACATTTGGATCGGTATGCACAAGGCTGGGATTTTCTCGGCTTTGAAGATGGATACGTCATTATTTCTATCGTTTTTATGTTATGTAACAAACCGACTTTTTGACCTTTACGTCATTAAAAAATAAACAAGTATGGTTTATGTATAGCTGAAACTCTACGGTAACACTCTTTGGGGTTAAGTAGATGTTGATTATGATATAATACAGAACATTTTGTTTGTTAAAAAGACCAAAAATTAGAAATATTTCTAGCCATGTCAGTGCCTTATTCTTCGGGGAAACGGTGCATCGGCGTTTGAAAAGCGACCCTTTTGTGGTCTTACTTTGCGTCGTCTTCTACGACACACTAGTAATTATTTTGTGTCGTCCTCCTTCCCCTTTCATTTGCGAAGTATCCAATTATATTGCCCAGAATTCAGAAGTCCTAGTAATACTGTATGCGACACTATTTAAGGTCACCTCGAATGTACGGATATCGAAAAATGAGAGACTGGAGTCCCTCTGTAAATGAAAAAGGAAATAATTTTAAACGATATAAAATAGATTTTATTGCTCGTGCTTTATTTTTAAATATATAATCATGAAGCGTTAAAATTACGAGTGTGCATGCATCTATGTACTGCCTACCTGAGCACAGTTCGCAAAATTGACCCTAAACTACGTCATCCAGCCCTCACCCCTATTCGAGCACCTGCCCTCCGAACATACATCTAAATAATCTAGCAATTTAACATTTAACAGCTTGCAGGCATAATTCATGGATTATTTCAATGCAGTTAAAAATAATATACGTTTATTGGATTTCATATTGAATTTCTTTTTCGACTGAGTTTGGTGGCTTTTAAAATTGCCTTATTAGCTGTATTAAAATATTGCCAATGTAACACAACTGTCAAACTTATAATTCTTATGTAGGTTTTATAAGAACTACTTATAAAAAACTGGGAATCTTTCTAAAAAAATATACTGTATATATTTGTTTTTTGTACTTTGTTAAAAACTTGTTTACCAGGATATTGTCATTATTGTGTGATTATTGTTTGAGGTTTTTGTACTGACACGCCTGGTGTAGAAAAAGGTCTTTTCCCTGTGAATTTGTAGTACAGCTAAGGTACATTATAATTTAGCGTAACTGTGTATTGGAAAGAAATATGAGACAGAGTGGTTTTACTGGGTATGCTATGTGTTTTATTTTACCCTTTCTTCCTAACTCAGGAGAGATGGACCTCTGTCCTCCCCCATCAGGCACCCCTCCCACCACACCTGCCCCCACTCCTCCCTGCCTGCCTCCAGGGTCCACCCTAGCATCCCCTTGTCCTTCCCCCTCTGGTAGCCAAACTGGGACCTGTCCCATCCCACCTGTTTCCTCTCCCACCCCTGCTCACATGACCCCTCTGGCCTCCCCCATGTCTCCCTCGGTCACTGTGCCCCCTGCGAGCCCCCAGCACCAGCCCGTCCGGCCTGCAACCCACTTGGGTCGTTCCCAGCTGAACGCTGCCACTGGCATCACCCGACCGTCCCCATCGCTGCTGGAGGATCAGAGGACCGCAGCTGGTGCAGCTACCATGTCGTCCAGCTCGCCGCATCACATACCACAGTTCGAGGCTGGTGAGTGGCGTCCATCCACATGGGACGTGTGATTGATAACCTCTCTGATGGCACAATATAATGTCGCTAGGTTATCTCTCCCTGGGGGTGGTGTTTCTCAGAAGCTTCAGTCCAAAGCAAACCACACAGCATTTGTGGGTCAGTGTTTCCCGAAGTGTTTTGGTCTTCGTATCTTTGTTAAGGTGGCTGTCCACTTGGTACTGGAATTTTTTGGAATTCGACTCGATGTCCGTCATTCTTAACCAAATGTGTAGTCTTTGAGAGGCGGGGTTCGTGATTCTTTCCCATGTGGAGCTGAATGGCAGGCTCTCATGATGATTGGAGAATCCAGCAATTCACATCTTTGCAAGCTTGTTGTTACCTCTCTTCACAATGCTTCAGACAAATGCTGGAAGCTTGGAATCCCCACTAAGCCGGTGAGAAGCCCCTGATCCCACACCTCCTTCATCCATTGGACACCAGTAACTAGAAGCATACTGGGTAAACAATCACTTAGAAGGCCTGAAGAGAGACTGTCACTATAATGCTGAGCTGCCCTGCCAAGAATCTTCGGAATGCCGGGTGGGGAGATTGAGTCAGGCGGCCGTTCTCCCTGCTGGCCTCCAGTCTGGTGGTGCAGAAAATAACCCTCCCACTATATTTGACATTCCGTGCCTCTAGATTCATCTGGATTTGGTTCTTCCTAGTATAGGGTCCTGGGAGCTGTTACCACTATTCTAGAGAGAGCTCAGGGTAAGGTGTAATGCTTGCTCAAGGGTTATTTGTACAACATAAGGGCAATTAGCAGGGCTGGCTTTTTTTCTGAAGGGTGACTTGGTCAAACACTAAGTTCTCTGTTACTTGAAGATGTTCCCTGAAAAATAGAGATGCACCATCTGTGCCTGTTGTGAATGGCTGCTGTAGATCCCAACATTTGTATAGATACAGACATGGACAAAATGTTGCTACCCTTACAGCTCATTGAAACAATGCTTCATTTCTCCTGAAAAGTGATTCAATTTAAAAGCAATTGTCTAACATATACCTGCAAGCCTTTAGTATGTGATAGAGCAAACCAGTCAAATTGTAAAAAGAAACGATTTGTTGTTTATTTTACAAAGATGTGCTAAATTAGTATAGACAGAGTTGTTGGTACCACTAAAGAGACTATTTATCCTTGCATTATAGTCATGTTTAAAACTAAGTGTTTAACCTTAATTAGTATCACAGATGCCTTCAAGCTTTTCATCAACAATTCAGCCCATTTAAAGGGAAAGAACATGCTACTGTGTTTGGTATCATTGTGTCACCACACTGAACATGGAGCAGAGAAAGCAAAGGACAGAGCTGTCTGAGGAGATCAGAAAGAAGATTATTGATAACCATGTTAAAGGTAAAGGATATAAGACCATCTCCACGCAGCTTCATGTTCCTGTGACCACAGGGTCAATATTATTAAAAAATATAAGGTTCATAGGACTGTAGCCAACCTCCCTGGACATGGATGCAAGAGGAAATGCAACCACTGATTGATCAGAAGGATTGTGCTGATAGTAGAAAAAGAGCCAAGGAAACAATCCAAAACCATTCAAGCTGAGCTCCAAGGTCAAGGTATGTCACTTTCTGATTGTACCATTCTGTCACATTTTGAACAATAATGGAAGACGACCCAGGAGGGCTCCACTATTGACAGAAAAACATAAAAAGCCAGAATGGAATTCACCAAAATGCATGTTAACAAGCCCCAAAGTTTCTGAGAGAATGTCCTTTGGATTGATGAGACAAAGGTGGAGCATTTGGGCCAGTTACACCAGCTGTATGTTTACAGAAGGAATAATGAAGCTTTAAAAGAAAAGAACATCATACCTACTGTGAAACACAGAAGGGGCTTGGTTTTGTTTTGGGGCTGATTTGCTGCATTTGACATGGGGAACCTTGAATCTCTGCAGGGCACAATGAAGTCTAAGGACTACCAAGGCATCCTGGAGTGAAACATACTGCCCAGAGTCAAGAAGCTCAGCCTCAGTCGCAGGTCATGGGTCCTCAAACAGGATAATGACCCAAAACATACAGCTAAAAACGCTCAAGAATGGCTCAGAAAAAAATCATTGGACTATCCTTAGATGGTCTCCATGAGCCCAGATCTTAATCTTATGAAACATCTATGGAAAGATCTAAAAATCACAGTGTGGAGACGCCACCCTTCAAACCTGAGACAGCTTGAGCAGTTTGCTCAGGAAGAGTGGGCCAAACTACTTGCTGGCAAATGCAGACGTCTCAGTGTGAAGTACAGAGATCACTTGTTTGCAGTGATTTCTGAAGAAGGTGGTGCCACAAATTATTAAATTAAAGGTACCACCTTTTTTGTCTGTGCCATTTTCATTTGTTTTAATTATATAAAATATTCAACTGAATCAATAACCAAAAGCAAAGTGTGATTTGTGTTATATATGAAATAAACAATAAGGGATGCCATTAAACGTTTGTCAGTTTCAAGTTATTTCAGACATAGTTGTGTTTTTTTGTGGAAGGGCACCAACATATTTGTCCACGTCTGTATCTCTTAAATCGGAAGTTGCATTATGTGAACTCATGGGGTCTAACTGGGTCTTTTGAAAGACAATTTACTCTAATATTGTTTAATGTTTGCATTCATCCCTTGCTTTTGTGTATAAGGCAGCCTTGGTTTTCCACTGCTGATTGTGGAGTAAAAACCTTTTATTTATCATTTAAATAAAATTTTATGCTTAAAAATGGCCTTGTTAGCAATTTTTAAGCATACACCGAGAAAGACAAGCAGACAGATAATCCCCATTTGTACCCATTAATTAACTGGATATTAACCCTAATCCTGGCAACCTTTACATGATGCTGGTTTTTCATTTATTTTAACAGCTCCTAATAAGTGCTACAATGGCTGTTAGTTTAATCAGTTAGGGTGCACTATTTGGAAGTAAGTCTTTGTACAGAGTATTTTATGGGAAATAGGGGTGACAGGCTAAATGGATTTAGACAGATGCAGGGGAAAGAGACATGCCTCTCTGCTTTTCGGAAAGTAACACCATGACTGAGGACTTTAAGGCCCCAGGGATAGGGGCAATCTGCCCTTACTGTGGCTGGCATGGACCAGGGAGCTGTTCCGGTGGACACCTCCTGTTCTACATTGTCCCGTCTCTGTTTCCATAGTAGCCTTGGAGTACTTATTTTTAAAAGGTCTTCGATTGCTGCCGCATTCATTGGGCACCTGTAAAAATAACCATGATCCGAGTGGATCACCCAGGCTGTTGTGCATCCCTCTAGGATGGTTCAGTGATGGTACTATCATTATGTTCTACGCAATCACTCCAGAGGGTGGCCAACTTTCCGAACCTGAAAATAACAAGGCAAATATATGCCATAAAAACATGCTTGGCGCTGGGTCTTAGTGAGGCTTTTCGGTTTAAATTTAGTGCTGTAACTGCTATAAAAATCCCCCAGCTCTTGTCTTGGTCTGCCTACTGTCACTTGTACCAGGCAGGACGTGCATGAGGGCGGCTGTCCTGGCTGCTTATCCTGCTGCTAAGTGTCATTTGTAAGTTTGCCATCATGCTGGTTATGTAAGCACCTTCTCCAGCCACATCGCCCATCACACCCACCATCGGCATCGTGGCCACTGTAAGCCAAGCATTGGCCACCTGCCTGCCTACAGATTTGAAACTGGATGAACCATCTGGTCTTCCACTGTCAGCCTGTGCCAGTCTGTGCTTTGTCTATATGAATGATTTCCTCACATTTGTCTCTTTTTTTTTTAAAATAAAAAAATCTTTACATAACAGATGCTCTTCTCAAGAGCAGTTTGCCATATTCATTTCTGCTGTCCAAGTCAGAAGGGTTTCTCGCCCATCTTAGGAGTGCAGTTGTGCTTAAAATACAACCCTGCATCCCTGACGTAAATATCTTAGTTCCTTAACTGCTAAGATGTGTAAAGCACAGCTAGGAAAACAGAAGTGAGTGTTAAAGTATGTGAGCCGCTAAAATGCAGCCTTTGCTGTATGTGTTGCTGCTGGCGTGGATGTGCACTTTCAGAGGGTTTCTGGGGGTCTCACTTGGCCCTCCGTCATGCTCCCTGGTATTTTCCTATCACAGCGGTCTTACAGCCTGCGTTGTTTCGTGTGTCGTATGTCTGTCTTCTTATGTTCCACCATTACAGTACATCATGTTCATCTGCTGCAGCCTATTCCAAAATACAGTCTGTGTCCTCATCTGTGCTCCCATGCTGTTTCCGCTTCCACCATTACAAAATTTGCTGCAGTCTGCAAGACAACTGTTTTGCTCATTTCTACAATTATATTTTGTTTTATTTGGCTCGATTCTCCCCAACATTTGAACCATGTTAAAAAAGTCCTGGTCTCCCTAACCCAACAGACACTTATTGATATATACTGCCGAGTTACAAAGGGGATGGACTAGATAATTGATTGGTTGGATAGGTTATTTTTTCTGCAGTGGCGGCAAAGATTTTGGTACAAAGAAATATTACCAGGGGAAATATTCTACTGACTTGAGGCTTGTATCATGAAGCTGGATTTCCCGCTTAGATGGATAACTTGTCTGATTTAAGGTATCCCAGTTTAACTGGACTTTAACCTTTGTTCACATTTACATTTAGCCTAGAATACCTTAAATCCGACAAGTTATCCGACTAAGCGAAAAATCCTACTTTGTGATACAGGCACTTGATGTGATATTTTAAACCACCACATTGTTTACCCTGATATCTTCAGTTTCAAATTTAGCTGGTCAGCAAAGATCTGTTCCAGGAAATATGTCACTTCCCACATTTTGTAGCATGTCCTCAGTTGTTTTTTTTTTAGTACTTTGTGTTGTGCTGAACTAAACAGAGTTTGGTTTAGTAGATTTATGTCATATTTGGCTTGGTGACATAAAGTCTGTTTACTAAATGCAAGAGAACAGCGCCGAGGGCTATTTTTTTATGTAAAATGATTCTTTTCCGTTATAACTGAGCTGCAGTCATATAATTTTTATATGGCATAAATCAATCAAAACAGAAACTGTAAATCCCAACCTGACATGATAAAAATATGCTAGTTTGATTTATGAACTTGGTATTGGTATGTAATCCTGCCCAAGCACAAAGTGCACATACTTTGTCCTTTGTGGATACGCCTGTGTGTTTCTCCCTCATTTCAAAAGGGAAAATGTGAAAATCAATGGCAGTGCTTTTAAGCTTCCTTTGAGACCTGTCCTTGTTTGCAGGGAAGAATATAGCTTTTCATTTTCTCCTGGGGTATTATTGAGTGGTAGGATTAAAATAAGGATTTATTTCTAGGAGTGATTGCTGGCAGGGAGGCTAGTGTGTACCATCAATTTCTTTTCCCATTAAGCTATTGGTCGGCCTTTCGGAGATGCTGGCATTGCACGAGTGAGTGAGATTACCAGCCAGAGGTGTTGATATTGCTGTCTTTCCCTTGTTGCACCAGCTGAGATTGAGACGGATCAACCAACAAAGACGATTTGGGCTGTCTGGGGATATAACCCCATCTTTAATACAACAGTGCACCTCTAGAGCCTACAGTTTAAATTTATACAGTTTGACTTTTTCATCTTCCTGGACAGCTCAGTTATTTTTATATCATTTACATATATTTTTGTATGAATTTACATTTAAAAAGCATGTTTGTTACACTGAATCCAAAGCTTAAAAATGATTCAGAAGTTACCAAGTATTCTGTGATAAAGGTGTAGCCATACCTGGTTCTGCTGGGGCTTAGGAGGCGTCAGGGGGAGAGGATGGTGAAGTAAGGATGTACACATCAGACGTGCAAAAGCCTTTACAGACATAGCAAGCCTTTGGCTATGTGTCCCAGTCTGTGGTTAAACTCCACTCTGCCGTCTCAGTTTCTCTATTGATCGTGCCCCCCGCAGCTCAGAACAAGGCAATGATTGAGCTGTGATGTGTGGAACATTACCTCCCACCATCAGACCCAGAAAGAGCAGATCCCCTGTTTACATACCCCTCTGCCCTTTCAAGAGCGTTTGTGAATCCCTGCACTTGTGAGGAAATGTGTGCCTAAGTTGTCTTCCCTGGCCTCAAGCAAACAGGAGTTAAGTACAGCTTTCTATTTCCATGGTATTTTTCTGGTGCATGTAGCAAAGAATCCTGTTGTCTGTTTAAAGAGAGGATAAATATTTAACTCCTGGGCCTTGTTAGTACTCTTCATATGGGGGGGGGAGGCTGTTAATTGCCATTGATGACATCTTATGGTTTGAAGTTAAACAGCATGTAGCACAATAATAGGACATGGGCCCTCAGTCTGAAGGTTGCCAGTGATGAACAAACTTTAGTAAAGGTCTTGTTGAGCAATCCAGTTGACATGTCCAGTGATTTCATTGGGAAATGGATAAGCAGCTGAATGTGTGTATGTGTTTGTGTGTGAAGAGGCCAAGGCAGCAGAGGAGATCAGCCTTGAGGAGTTGGAGGACAGGGCTAAGAATGGAGACCCCAAAGCCCAAACTGAGGTGAGTCTCCTTCCTGAGTGATTGCTTTTTGCAGTTTTATTCCTCCAGTTCTTTCCTTGTGCCATTGCAGACGTTTAGGAAACATCGTTGCAATACAGAGAGCAGGGGCGTGATCACCAAGCCTGCTCTGCAGGACCTTTCAACTGTAATATCTTTGAACATTTTAGAATTATATGAGGCTCAGAAAGGTTGCTGGTTTAGACAAGGATACTCTGAATTTCTGGCCCCTTCGTTATGGGGTCACAGCCACCCTTTGGATGATAACCCACAGAAAAACCCCAGTGTTAGTTTTGAATTACTAGCAATTCTTCCATGACACTGTGGTGTCATGTTGGAGTGGTGAACAGATAAAATTAACTGCCTCAACCTTTTTAGAACACCTTTCTTATTAGCTGTGTTGTCTCTGGAGTGAACCGTTCCCTCATAATTCTGCAGTGTTATAGGGTCCTCACTGTCATATTACTGTTTTGTGCAGCTTTCTCCCAGTGTTAGGGTAATCATCAGGATGGCAGTGAAATATGTCTTGGCTCTGTTTCCTGTTGAATGAAAATTTACATCAGACAATAGTCATCGTCTCTGGCTTGATATGTGGAACAACTGCCATCGAGGCAGAGTCTGCATCGTTTGAATGTGTGTTTGAACCCATAGAACCTGTATAACTTAACATCATTAATGACCAAGTTCTGGCATGTCCACTGTCTGCGTGATTGCAGATGGGGAAGTATTACCTTAAGCTGGCGGAGCAGAGGGATGAGGAGCTGAACCAATGCAATGCAGTAGGCTGGCTGGTCCAGGCTGCCAAAAATGGCCGCAAAGAAGCCGTCAAGCTCCTGAAACAGTGCCTGGCTGAGCGGAAAGGTGGGTGGGGTTTGGGCAAGGATCCTGGGAAATGTAGTCTCCCTCATCATCCTGTAGCTTCACCGTTCATCACTCTGTGCATGTTCTTTTTAATCCTTTAATCTTGTCCCTGTTTTTACTAAAGCATACTAGAGTTGGCCATGTGAGACATGGTAAATCTACTGCATTAGAATCTGACCTACTCTGCCTGCTCTAAAAAGCACGTGATGTGTATAGCAGTGCATCACTGTTGAAGTTTCTTTGTGTAGAATATGAGCTTAGCAGTAGATAAGGGAAACCATGCATGATACATTGCACACACCCTGCAGGTATAACCTCAGAGAATGAGGAGGAAGTGAAGAAGCTCGCCACTGAGAGTAGGTTCGAGCAAGCCGTGAGGAAGGCTGCCTTACTCATGTACTGGAAGTTGAACCCCGAGAAGAAGAAGAAGGTAGCCATATCTGAGATGCTGGAGAACGTTGGCCAGGTCAACTCAGACCTAGGTAAAGCATCTGGTGTGGAATCGTCAAAGGGTGTTGTGAGAAGTTGTCTAGTTGCAGATTATTCTGGATTAAAATTTTGAATGTATCACCTCCACAGATGGTGTTGCCACACCAGGCCCGGTCCCCAGCTCAGTGCAGAAGCAGAGGCGGGTGTTGGAGAGACTGGTCAGCAGTGAGAGTCCTGGTAAGGATTTGATTTGATTTGGTGTGTGTGTGCGTGCATGAGTGTGCGTGTGTGTGTGGTGCTAGTCCAGCTTTTCATTCTCATTCATTTTATGCTTACCTTGAAGGATTATACAGTGTATGTACTGAAGTTCAGGAAGTTCAGATATTGTCTCTGCATAATGTAACGACCCATACACATGCCAGTGTAAACAGTAATGAGAAATGATAATTATTCATTCACAAGCAGTGCTCACTGAACACTTTTACCTGCAACTCATTCCTGTGAACCTGAGTTTGAAATGCTGTTTATAAGGTGAATCTTGTTATTTTAAACCGATTGAATGCAGAATGATGGGACCACGAGAGAGCTGAACATCAGTTTTCTTTTTATCTGCATGGCATGGTATGTTTTTAATAGAATGCATCATGTTATCAGGTGAAAGTAGGGATACTACTGATACTAAGGTCCGCAGCTGTCAGTTTCCCAGCATTTACTAGCTAATGTTTTTAAAGGCTTCATTAGAATAGTGTGATGATCTGCTGGTCATTGTGTGTCCTCACAGCTAACGAATATGTGGGTTTGGACGATTTCGTGGAAGTCACCAAAAAATACGCTCAGGGCATCATCCCACCTTTGGTGTTGGAAGGTGTGAGCACCGACGACGATGATGACGATGAGGCCCTGGAGAAGAACCCAGACAACCTGCCCCTGCATCGCAAGGTATGCTGTGCCACCAGCCACGCAACCTGCTACCACAATCGCATAGGTTCCTGGTATTTGCCCCAGTTAAGCCTCTGTACGTAATTATAGTTTTATGGTCTGATTCAAGCTAGATATTTAACAGTTTGAAAACCACAAATCCGACACAACAAACAGCTGCCACTGGACACTTATTCAATACAGAGGAAATAAATGTCTTTATGTGAATGTCTTAACTAGATGTGTTTTAAAGGAGACCCCCTTTTGGTGATAGGACATAGATAGGAGTTCTTCAGATGACAGTAGAACCCATAGGCTCCGAAAGTGATGAGTTGGCTTAGAAAATACTATACAGATATACTCACGTTAGCTTAGACTATACTACACACATACTCTTGGCCTGGACAGTACTACAGAAATGTGACCCATCACCACAAAATGAGTCAAATGGGTGCAGTTCTACCAGTGCGACTTAAGACTCATTTCGTGGCGACGGGTCACAAATATGTTTGTGTTGGCTTGGACAGTACTATGCAAATGTATTCACATTGGCCTTAATGTGGTCTAAGTTTAGAAAGAGTGTGGTGAAATGTTTCAGCATGAAAGGCCGAAGTGTTTAACATTAAATAAAGATTTATCAGCAAAAATAATTATCACAAATATTTCAACTGCAACAAGATTTGAAATCTGACGTTTTGTCACTTTGTGATCCATTTCAGATTCTTAAGTACCCGCTTCATGCAATCATTGAGATCAAGGAACACCTGATTGACTGGGCGTCCAGAGCGGGGATGCAGTGGCTCAGTGCCATCATCCCCACCCATCATGTGAATGCGCTCATCTTCTTCTTCATCATCAGCAACCTCACCATCGAATTCTTCGCCTTTATCATCCCCCTGGTCATCTTTTACCTCTCTTTTTTCTCCATGGTGATCTGCACCCTGCGAGTATTCCAGAACAGCAAGGCTTGGGAGAACTTCCGCGCACTCACCACCTTGCTAACACGTTTTGAGCCCAACATAGATGTAGAGCATGCTGAGTCTAACTTCGACTGGAACCATCTGGAACCTTATCTATACTTCTTTCTGTCGGTCTTCTTTGTAATCTTCTCTTTTCCTGTGAGTGATAAGGCCTGGATCCCATGTTCTGAGCTGGCCACCGTGGCAGTCTTCTTCACCGTCACCAGCTACATGAGCCTACATTCCTCAGCAGAGTCATTTGCCCGGCAGGCACTCCTCGTTGAGATGGCGTCATCCGTGTGTGACATGACCAACTTCCTGCCAGAGAACATGTCCTTCCTGCGCTTCCTGGGAAAGACCTTCATGGTGGTGCCGCTGGGCGACTTTGTAGTCCTGAAGCTGAGCATTCCCTGCCTGCTGTACATGTACCTGTTCTATCTGCTCTTCAGGATGGCCCAGCTTCGTGGATTCCGGGGCACCTACTGCTTCCTGGTGCCCTACCTGGTGTGCTTCATGTGGTGGGAGTTCTCCATGATCCTCCTCCAGAACTCCACCACCATCGGGCTGATCCGCAGCTGCGTGGGCTACTTCTTGTTTTTATTTGCGCTCCCCATTCTCACCCTGGGTTTAACTATCATGTTGTTAATTCAGATGTTCAAGTGGTTCTTGGCTCTGGAGCTAACCAAGATGATTGTCACTGTGGCAGTGTGTGCTATTCCAGTCATTCTGCGTCTATGGACCCGCTTTAGCCTCTCCCTGCTGGACATCATCAAGTCCCTGTCCAAGAGCAGTGTGGTCAAACTCATTTTGGTCTGGATCTCAGCAGTCTTTCTCTTCACCTGGATGTATGTCTATCGTTCAGAGGGCATGAAGGTGTACAACTCTACACTGACCTGGCAGCAATACAGCTTCTTATGTGGTCCACGGGCCTGGAAGGAGTCCAATATGGGTAAGATACAGATCCTCTGCAGTCACCTAGAGGGCCACCGTGTCACCTGGACAGGCCGGTTTAAGTATGTTCGGGTGACGGACATTGAGAATGGTCCTCAGTCGGTCATCAACCTGTTGCCGGTCTTTTTGGGAGACTGGATGCGTTGTTTGTATGGTGAGGCCTATCCCAAATGCGACCCGCAGAATGTCACGCTCCACGAAGAGGAGCTATGCCGACTGAAGTATCTAGCGAAGCACGAGTGTCACATCAAACGCTTCGACCGCTACAAGTTCGAGGTGACGATGGGCATGCCGTTGAACAAGAAGGGCCGGAACGGCACGCTGGAAGATGACGATGCCACAAAAGATATCGTACTCAGGGCCAGCAATGAGTTCAAGCATGTCCTGCTGAACCTAGGCATGGGTAGTATTGTGGAGTTCAGCACTGTGCTCGAGGGCCGCTTGGGAAGCAAATGGCCCGTGTTTGAGCTCAAAGCCATCCACTGCCTCAACTGTGCTTCACCGCTGATCCCTGTGGGCAAGCAGTATAAGATCGAGCCAGACTGGCGGGCCACGGCCCACAATGCCTTCAAGTTTGCCTTTAACTTTTTCTTTAACCCATTCTTGTCGGCCAGGACAGAATAGTGCATGTGCTTGTCATGGGGAACACCTTGATGTGTGGGAAGCTACATGTGACTCCTGGTGATTCCACATGCATTTCACAAGTAGCTCATGTCATGGGTGTGAGTGTCTTTTTCACTACAATTTATAATGCAATGTGTAGCTGTAAAAACGTGTAAGCACTTCTTTACTGTAGGACTATAGAGAAATTAATATTTATGCAAACCTGTGTGGAATTGATACAGTGGCTGCTTTGCCAAAGATGACATCACAGTGGTCTGCATTGATTCTGTCCGATAATTGGTTCCTTAAGTAATCCAGCCTATGACTTCACTTAAGCAGATCAAACCGTGGCGGTGCCCACAGAACCACGCTCCTCATAGAACGGCAATGCTTTACAGTGACCTGTAGGCAGGACTAACCATTTGTGGCCCCATTTACGAGATCGCGTTGCCACACTGCACATTTATTTTGAGCACAGAAGTTGCTGTGCATTGCTCATTGACACACTTTTAAATAATTATATGTTCATACTTCTCATGAGCTCGACCAACAGAGGATTCTGGGTAACAGAGCCCTGGGGGTTTCTGCACAAGGATGTGACACTAAGGAAAGGTGAGCAGTCTGGGAATTTCAGTTGTGAATTTGAAGTGCTGAGCAAGGAGTGGGCATGTGTTCACATTTAGTTATATTATACAGGAAGGTGTCACATTTAGTGGATGTAGGATGCAGTTTTGCATTGAGAATAATTGGTGAGATACCTCAGTTAAATGTGGGGAAATGTATGTACGCCTTTTAATTTCTTTGGACCCGTTGGTCTACTGCGTTTCTTAGCTTCCAGTCATTCTGAAGAATCTAGGTAATTCATTGTTAAATCCTGTTTATTGCTAGGCATTCTTTATACTTGTGTGATATTTAATTTCAGTTATTTTAAGGCCTTAAAAACTTGTAAATTCAAGTGCGAAAAGCTTAACTGGCCAAGAGTAATAAAAATACTTCCCCTTAGAGAATTATGAGTGTTTTTTTAAGTGCTTGTGCTTCAGTGAAGCTTTCTGCTCGTTGTGGTGGTGCAGGTTGGAAGGATTTTTTCTTCTCTGAACATTCTCCTGATGCGATTGGCCTTAAAGGGCTTGGCCTTGCATGGCACAAAGAAATACATCCTAACATGAGTATGCAGTCTACTGTAGCAGTGCAGGCTCCACTTTGTCACTCCCCATTGTTTCATTGATTGACAGATGCATAGTGGTCTGTGGCCTGGCAGGTAGCAGCAGTAGTATTTAGGAAGTCGGTATGAATGTTCCATTTCACTGCCCTTGGAATTCATGAAAGCTTGATGACAGAACAAAATGTTCCAATGGTGATTGTTGTCGTGAAATCATAAATCAGAACTGTAGGGCAAGTACTGTATAGACTGAACTGCTCTTGCTTGCACTCCTGATCTAATGCTAATCAATAACATCAAATAATTTATGAGATGCGAACAAGGCCTTTTGCATCCCTCCAGGGAAGTCGTAGTAACTTTCTAACTTGCTTTAAGCGCTTTCACTTTCCACTCTGAAGGAAAACTGTCAAACAACCAGACTATAACTTTTGGTTTACAAAATTAACCCTAAGACATGACAAGCGGAAGAAAGACTATGGTCAGAACAATCATTATAATCTCAACACTGATTGCTTTTGGCAATCCTACTATTTGTAAGCTAAACTCTGCAAGTTGCATAGCAATAAAATGACACAATCAACGTTACACAAAATTAACAAAACAATCCCTAGATTTGTTTTCATCATGTTGAATCACACATATATTTACCTACACTGACTGGTAAATGGGGCGGCATGGTGGTGCAGTGGTTAGCACTGTCGCCTCACACCTCTGGGACCCGGGTTCGAGTCTTTGCCTGGGTCACATGTGTGTGGAGTTTGCATGTTCTCCCCATGCCGTCGTGGGGTTTCCTCCGGGTACTCCGGTTTCC
>JAODJX010000015.1:16508870-16521737 GCA_026776945.1 Isichthys henryi
TCCAAACACCAAAGCCAAATTTAATTGTTACAGAGTTTAAAAACACAGCAGTCATCACAGAAACCCTAAATTAGAGGGTCCCATTTTCTGTGCACATTCAATACTCTGGACTCCACTTCAGACAACGATGCTAAAACTCAAGTCAGACAAATGAGATGGAAAAACATGACACAAAGGAAAGGGGGGGGGGGGGTGGCGTGCTCAACCAGATTAACCCTGAAGCTAATGCTTTCTAAAAAAAACTGCATTTAGAAAACACAACATGTAGTCTACTTCAAAGATCAAAGAATATTTGGAGCTTGTATTCTCAACAACAGAAACTGATTGATCTGAAACCTCTTTGAACTTTGAATATTTTGATTACAACTTTGCTTTTCTTACTCTGCTGGCTGTAAGGTGTCCTCAGTTCCATCTGTGAACTTTTCAAAAGTTTTAAACTACATATGTTTTGCCCAATAAAATCAAGTGAAAGTGAGGGGACAGATGAAGATCTAGAAGCCCTTAAAGAACCAAAATGCATGAAGTCGGCGACCTGCAGCGAGATCAGTCCTGCTGACATCATTAATAACCACATCAATAAAAATTTCTTGTTTTTGTTTCATTCACAAAAATATCTGCTGCCCTACTTTGCAAATCTGGCTTCTTAGATAATGCTGTTGCTAAATGACTTACGAAGCTTACAATTTTACCCATGTACACAGCTTGAATATTTGAAATATCTTATTAAATCACCCTAGCAGTTACAGAGGGAGTAGGGTGCCCTTCCTTGACTAGACCCTGAAACCTTTTGGTCACAAGCCCAGCTCCTTTTTTGCAGTACCTAGTGCATGAAAAGTACAACTTGATGGTAGGAATTATAATATTTTAAGAATATAATTCTGTTTGGAGCAATAGTGCAGTGGCAATGAATAAGCTGATTGATAAAATAATGGCATCCACTGCTGAACCTTTTACAACCAACAGGGGTTACGTTAACAAAGACCTGCAGGGGGTTAGCAACAAAACATCATAGTTTTTCACACATGAAAAATGATACCAGGTCTGACAACGTGTGACAACTAGAGTGACAGCAAGAGTTAAATTGTGACAGAGCAAAGAGGGCATGATTTGGGCAGCTAGAACCAGATGAAATAAACCCTGGAAAGCTAAACGAGGATGTCAAGTGAAATCATACATTCCTTCTATCCACTTGGGAGTAAAAAGTCTGTGATCTCCACCTCGTTGATGGCTTCCTGAAAACCACTGGGAAACAAACACAAGTGATGAATCACAATCCACAATTCCAACAAAAAGTGTTTGCCCTTTTTCCAAATGTCAGGTGGGTCCAGTGAATATTTTGAGGAAAGGTGGGAGCTGCATGGGCTCCTATCAGGAAGGAAGGGGGATTCATGGTCCAATGTTGCGCCAATGTTGCGCTCAGTGTTAATGCATCTCCGAGTTGACTTTGTCCTGGAAGATGTACAGATTGTTTGTGGCGGCAATAGCGATGATGTTCTCGGCCGGATGCCAAGCCGTGTGTAGAATCTTCTTTGTGAAGTCCAGGCTGTCCACGCTGATGTCATCCTTACGCCGCTTACCGCCAGCACACACCCGCCGCGGCTTCAGCACCGCGCGCGGCTTGCTGCTCTCCCGGGATGCCTCAAGGGTGACATCCCGCTTGGTGTTCCGGTCGAACATCCGGAAGAAATTGTTGTATGCTCCGGTCATGATCACACTGAGGGCACCAGCAGGGAAAGGGGATGGGAGTCAGCTTCGAGTTTGGTAACATGGCAAGATGGCAAGAGAAACTGTCTGGGTCAACATTACAGGCACATGTGACTAACATGTGGTGGACGTTTGAAAATGACAATACCTGGCACCCTCAACGGGCCAATGGGATTGCAGGGAGACCCATGGCAACAGAGATAAATCACACCTGTCTATGGACAGTTTGCGTTTTTAATCAAGGGTTACCTTCCATGGTAAGTATTTCTTAAAATTTCTGTTTATCAACAGTGTAGTCCACTGACAGCCAAGCTGAATGGATAGTGTACCTTTGCATCTAAAAGAAGGCAGCTAATGAACACGCGCACAACAAGGCAGCTTTGCTGCTATATAATGGAGGGTAGGTTCCAAAAAGCTCAGCGGGACGATGCCTGTCTAGTGCTCATCCCCACATTACCCCCCTGTCACTTGGCAGCCCTAAGAAATCTAAGTGGATACATTGCAACCTCCCCTACCCTTGTGTGCCCTCGCTTAGTATGTCTCGATCCCCCCAAAATGCATTATTCAAGAGAACTGCCATGAACTAGGCCCCCCAACCACACCCCTGAATGGGACCTGCGTGTGTGTAGCCTTGGATCATGAACCCTTGTCATCTGGGGATATCTATTGACAGAGAATGGGGGTGGAAGGTAAAAAGGAGGGGATTTGTACCTTCCATGGCCAGGCTGTAGTTTTTAAGGACATTTATGGCACAGAATGATCTGTTTAAAGGCATCATATCGTTCTTAGATGGCAACGTCAGAATTAACAGTTCTATTTCAAGTGTGCAGACATTTCTGCCTGCAGAAAGCCCACAGGCTCCGGTGATAACAGCACAACATCTTGCATGCTTTTAAAACCCCATCCATACAATAAATCCGATAACTGCCTTTAAATAGACCCAATGTGTAGACAAGAGGCTTCAGTGTCCGAAGGCTCACAGATGCAGTTTTATTTTTAGCATGGTGAACAGTGGCGATAATCGCTGTTCCGTAAGCTGGTGCTGGGATCCATGTCTATCCTCGACCGGAGAACAATTCAACAATTCTCTCTGATTAGTATTCCTTCAAGCCCCGCAGCCATGAACACTGAACGTGATTTATATTTGCTAAGCGAGGGATGGAGAAAAAAAGCACAATTTCAGCATGAAAAGCCAGTAGCAAAAAGGAAATATACAGCCAATCCCATCAACTGTCAGATACTGGTCACGTGTTCCTGTGACAAATTACTCGATGTGGCTCTGAGCGGCCACTGCTGATTGGAGAGTACATTGTGTATCTGCTGTTACAGCCAAAGTTGCATCACTCTGCTTTAACTGGAGCTGCTGCGTCAGCCAGCCTCTTCCTTCTTTTGCTCATTAATTAACTCCTCAAAATAACCTAGAATGCCAAGAAGTGCGCTTCTGTGTTAAAGAAACGCCCAGGTTCGGGGCACCATCAGATATGGGACTGTCAGCTGTCCGGGTGCCTCGGCGTGTGTGGCTCTGTGGGTGGAAGCCCTTTGCTTGGGCCCAGAGAAGGAGAGTCCTGCCCTTTTCTGTGCTGTCATCAGAATCATTTCACAATCAGCTGCCAGTTACGTGGGAGTCGCTGGACTGAGACTCACAAACAGTGACACCAACAATAATGTAAATTAACCTTGCGAGTTGAGAACTCCGCGCTGACCCCATACAAGATAAGCGGCTATAGAAGACAGATAGTTGGAAGTGAAGCACTGGATGCTTTTACGCAGTGAACCAGCAATTAGTGAAGCAGTGTAGCACATACTGTATGCTGTGCCTTTATCAAGCTGGCATATATACAAAGTAATAACTGGCTAATTGAACCTGATAAATCAAATAATGCAAAAAAAAAGCAAAAAATCATATGCAAAAACAGAAATAGCCAGACTGGTTCATCCCTAAAGTACTGAATGACTAATAATAGACACATATGCCTAGATGAAGCCTACAGACTGGAGTGGTACAGATCAAAGCACATGGCATATGGGAGGACATTAAATCATTACATCACACACCACACGTTAACACACGCACATTTGGCAGGTTACATGGTGGTAGCGGTGGATAATGGGGGGCGGGGGGGGGTGGGGGTTAATGGTACCCGCATAATGAATATTCACTCCAGTGTAAGCTCATCTGTGCCGGGGGAGGGGGATCTCACAAAACCCACTCCACCCAGATTCCCAATTAGGGTTTCACACAGCTCAAATTATGGTCTGATAAAGAGAGCAAACTGAATTAGCGAGTGTCTGTCCCCTATTACTGTCACTGTGAATGGGACTGCTTCATGTCCCACTAATACACGGCAGTTATGCTTTTTCTGAGATCATGCCTAGCACTCCTGTTCTGTGTGGAAACTTCCGCCCGGGTTCCCTAGAGAAAGATCAATCTCAGCCCTGATGAAGGATTCATATCTACCGAGCAAACATCCTTTATGTACAGTTTGTCTGAATTCCTTAGCTTTTGGATTAATCTGACCCCCCCGGACCAACCTCTATGCGCCCTATCTCACAAACTGCTGGCTGTATCATCGTCAGTAGCCGTTATTCCTGTCCTTCTCTACTTGCAGGCAGAATCAAGCTCCTCCCTTCAAGCCTGCTATTCCTAATAATTCGCCTCAGAAAGCATAGCGCTAACCAGAGGTGAGCGAAGGGTCAAGTTTGGGTCGTCATACATCAACATTTCTTACTTAAACCATCGTAATGCTTAATGGTTCACTTGAGTTGAGTGTGTAGATGTGTAGACAGAGTATGTGATTCCGGCAATGACTGATTTATGCGTACCACAAAACAAATGTGTGGGTGTTGAAAATGCCACTCTTTAGCTGTGGTCTTTTTTTGACAATGACTGGCTTGACTGTTACCAACGTACTAGCATGTCCTTGTTGCCATTCTGCTAAATTCATCTGGAGATAGAAGCGTCTGCATAATAATTAGAAATACTATGTAAAATAGTAAAATAATATACAAATCTACCATATTCAGACTGCCATCCTGGTGAGGGTTGTCATGTTTCTACACAACAGACTTTTCCTTCAGTATAATGGTAGGATGTTATGTTATTAAGAATCTAGTAAACAGATCGATCACGGTAAACCCCTTCTTCACTTTTAGGTCTCTGACTGTGGGTCATACACCTACCTTTACCCCTCACAAAGTGGTTGGGGAGGGTGGTTAGCGGGAAGGGAGGCAACTTCATTCTACACAAAATCTGCTTCACTCTCCCCACCTCAATGTGCGTGGCACTCTTGTGCAGTCACTGTGACCGCAGCATGCTACAACACTCCTTTCTCACGGCTGTCGTCACCCCACTGGGGCCGCGTCCAGACCATATGGTATGGCAGTCAGCACATATACTACTATTCAAACGCAGCCACCTTGTGGTTACAGCAAAGCCAAATTTTGTGACTTCAAACCCTTTTCAATCATTTGTATGATTTTGATACTAACAATTAATAATAACAGTTAATACTTTTATAGTTATCTATTTACAATGTTAGAGGGGTCAGGGTTGCCCAGGGTGTGCGATCAGAAGGTATCCTAGGACCCCAACCTACGACTTAATGGTCCTCTGTCTTTAGCAAGTAAAATTACTGTATTATTTATAGTGAAGCATTCTGAAACTACCAAGGGATCAAAGTAGGGTGGAGAGACACTGGAACCTCACTGCAGAGGCCCCACTGTTCAAGCCTAACAGTGCGGCAGAAATGGACAGAAGGAGAATAAGCCAGGGGTGGTGCCAAAGCAGCAGGTCTGTCACAGAGGTGTGGATTTAAGGCAAGCTGTCCCTGTGGACTTCAGGTAGGTGAACACTAATAATTTAACCTTAGATTCAGAGAATGACACACTGGGGCACAGAGTATCAGCCAATCACATTTCCCCACAATGCACAATAAGACCCTCAAAACAACAGTGTCCTCTTTACTAACGGAACACCGTCCTTGGCCAGTCATTGTCATCACAGTGAGGCAGTTTTTTATTTATTTTTATTTTTTTTGAGGGGGTGCGTTTGTTCTGATCTCTGATATGAAGGAGACAGGCAGTGCTGGGGTAACGGCGGGCTTTCTGTCGCACAGCATCGTTAAGCCCAGAGACGTGACAGGCGGAGCCAAGCGGAGCCGTCGCCATTGTGTCAGATGCTTTAACCGTTTGCATTGCCATCGTGGCACCGAAACAACCTCGTTAGTGATACATTATCAGTCTAACTCATATCATCCATGCCCTGCCTGACACATTTCAGGATAAGAGAATACTGAAAATAAGACAACTGAATCTCATTTGTTTGGATGATTCGTATTCATTTTCGCCTGTTATCTAAAGCCACTGTTAAATGTTTAGCTTATACACTGGAGCTGATGTGTCCTGGCTGGCCAAACAGGGAAACTACACTATTGACGTGAGTTAGCATTTCCCAGTAGATGATGGTGCTATACTACACTAGGATGTGTTTCTCAGTGCTGCCTTCCTTTCTCTTTGTCACCTGATGAATTCTGCGCTTTCTAGACTGTTCCACAGGGTCATCTTGTCCCATGTCCTCAGCAGCGACGATCGCTCACCTGTCACTACCGTTCCAGGCACATTCGAACTTGTCAAAGATGCAGTCATTCTCGTAGAGGGAGCAGAGTTTGCTGCGCAGGTAATCGTGGACCTGCAGGGGACACAGGGATCGCGTCACCCCGATGATGAACCATAATCACACATCACAGAGCAAACATGCAATTTAGAGAGATCAGTAGAGACACCGGGAAGAATTACAGTCTGGTGAAATTGTATTCTGCATTACAGCCTGGCTGCAGGTGAAAGATAGAATAAATAAAAACAACTGCTGACTCTACAGGAATACATCTGGAGAGGGGGCCCCAGGAGACAGTGTGACACTTCAGGGACAGCAGACTCGTGGTCAGAATCATGAGCACGGCTAGTTTGTACTGATCCAGGACGCATTCAATAGTACATAGTCTTTCAGTGATAGTGATTTTGGAAAATCATGGAATTTCATGGAATGCTGATCTATCTCATTTTAGCTGTTCATCCCTTCTTGGTTCATTTATTTTCTTAAAAAACACGTGCACACCTGACAGTCATGCTGGGCTCTATTTCAAAGACCACGTCAGGTTTGAGGACCAGCCTTCATGTCAGGAAGTGAACTTGTATCTCCGAGGGTTGCGTGTGACACGAGAGCTTTCTGCGCACTCTTCACGGTTAAAAGAAGATGTATTTGGCTCCTGCGGAAAGGCCCGCCTTCTTAATCTGTCATAGTCCTGTCACTCCTGTATAAACAAGCCCCCCCAATCCGCAAATTATAGCTCATCAAAAGGGCAGAATCTCCCATTGTTCATGTGGGGGTGGGGGGGTCAGGGGGCCGCATGCACCGTCAGCCCTCTTCACTGCTTCCGTGGGACCGCAGGATGGAGGAGGGGTTAATTACAGAACCCAGCAGAAGCAGCTATGCAGCACTGCAGTGGGGCACTGGGTGCTGCATGGGTACTGCATCGCGCCGAATGCTGTACTGAGCATCACAGGCTGTCTGTCTAACAGAAGTATGAATGAATTATACATAAGAGCCAGATACCAGTCTGGTGCTCCCAGGCATCACAGCAAAGACAGCACCGTCTCTTTAACTCCCCGTCGTTGCTCCTCCTCCCCCCGTCTTCCTCTCCCAATTCCCCTCTCTCCTGCCTTTGCTCCCTTTCCATCGCTCCCTTTTGCGCTTCTCTCCTCTCTGCTCCCCGGTGGCCCCTCCCCTTGCCCATATCTTAATTTCATCAATGTGGATTCAAAAAAAAAAAAAAGGGATCAGTGCTTTATTTGGAAAGAGGGATCTGCCGGGAGCTGCCAGGCTGTGCACGCGGCTTATGACTAAGCGGGAGGCGACGATGAAAAAGCCAAAGTGGGATAAAAACAGTAGTAGAGCCGTTTGGAAATCGCCTCCTCCCTCTCTCACCGCTTCCCTTCAGGTGCTGCATTGCAGATCCGGCTGGGCTGTGAGGGACGGAGGCCAGCGTGCTGCTATAAATAGACCCCAGGGCTCGCGGACTGCGGGTACCCCACTGACTGTGCAGCACACACACACACGCACAAACATTGCTGTGATGTATATCACCTGCAGCCCAAAGCTGTGTGTGAGTTAATTTTTCTCATGCAAAAGCACTGTGTGTCAGTGAAGGTCTTATCTGTCCAGCTGCTTCCTCGATGCAAGGGCATTAATAATTTCTTAGTAAAAAAAGAATGTACTAAAAAACTGGGCTGATGGAGAACAAAAGCCTCTTTGGGTGAAAAGCACAGTGTTGACAGTATCAGATTTCCACAGTTACTCTCTGCTGCTTTGGTTAGGGATGTTGTGTGATGAACTGTGCCAGGTCCAAAAGCATGCCAGAGTAGAAGGAAGATGTGTGACTGAAGCTGAAGGAGGCACGAGACTCACCTGGTAGGTCTCGATGGGCTTATTCTCCATGTTGAGATCCCAGACTTTGGTGGTGAGGTAATCCCGGGTGAGCAGGTAGCGGCCGCTGTGGCTGAACTTGACGTCAGAGATGGAGGAGATGATCTCAGAGAAGAACGAGCGGTTGTTGGGGTCTTCGGGCTCCTCGAACACTGCGGGGAGACACGCAGGATCCATCATTCTGGAGAAGCAGTCATGCAGCTACGAGACCTCAGGTACTCACTAGAGGGCAGTGTCTCTCAGCTTCAATACTGGCCAGAGTAGACATGCCCCAGATTTGTTTGGTGTATGATATCGGTTCAAGCATCAAAAAAGTGCAACACTATAGCAGTCCATTAACCTTGTTTTAGCTACTGATTTTTCACATCTCTTCATTCCTTACATGTCCGTGTCCTTATTTGTAACACAAGGTCCTCTATATCTCCCGCCTGTCTCTGAAAATCAATTTTCTTTAAGGCTTGAAGCTAAACAACCTGCTTTTTGGTCTTTTAGATTCTGTCCATCCAACCTTAGAATCCCTGACTGAATTCCATTTGTTCCCTGTTCTCTTCTATATTTACCTTTTGAGGGCCAAAACTAGTCCCCGGTGCTAGTAAAAATGGCTAAAATGATTTTATAAAAGATTAATCACATAATGCACGCCATTTTCAAATATAGTAAAAAAAAAAAACAAGATATTTCAGTACTAGTATACATATTTAATAGACGCAAACAAAGTGATTATTTTAATACTGTCCATAAGCCCAGTGCTTCCCGGAATAGGTGTGGGATCTCAGCACTCTGGTAAACAGACTGCAGAATGAGAGCGCTGATGCTGCAGCCTGTGAGGGGAGACCCTTTAAAAGTCATCTGGCTTTTTAAAACACTGCTGACACAGAACTGCAGGGACCCCGCAGAAGCATCCCGGCTGTGCATGTGAGCCACTGTACGCATGCGTGTGGCTACGCGCCGTTGCCGCTGGACCCCGTGCCATGGGATTGCTCAAGGGTAAAAGGGTGACACGCAATTAGCGCCCATCAGAGCAACATCAGCTTTTCGATTAGTTCATCTCTCTGCCGCCCTCCCCCGGGGCTGGGGGCCCTACGCCGCTTTCAACAACGTGGGACGACACATAATTTTAAGGGCCAGTCAGACGTGCATCGCAGCTTCTCTTTATTAACGTTCCATGTGCCGTCAGATGCAGGGTTAAGCACCACAGATATTCAGGCATCTGTGCTAATCCTGCAAAAGCACCATAGATATTCAAACACTGAATGACAAACATTGTTTATTCTCCACAGTCATAAGCAATATGGGTTTGCCTATGTATAAAAACAAATTTTGCATTGTTAATACCTCCTATATTGAAGCTTTAGGCAGGCTATTAATATATGTTTTTTCAAAGATAAAATGTATATTTTTTAAGTTTTTTAATAGTTTTGGGCTGCTAAAGGCATACCTTGTGTAGGGACCACTTCTGGAACACAGTTCAGAGCACCTTAACCAGTGTACTATAAACCACCATAGAGTTCTCAAGTCAGCAGAGTGGCTGGGGAACGGTACCCACTACAATATGCAGTCTCTTCAGTCTTAGTTTCCATTGCCTCCAGATGGGTCTCAGACCACCTCAATCGCTAGCAGAACCAATTGCAGCTTGCAGGTTATGTATCAAATTGACCTAGAGTGACACAAGGGTACTGACTGTGCTCTCCTATTCATGTCAGTGTCAATAGTTTGACGTACTGTAAGTACCTGGCTTTAAATACAAAGATACCATTTCTGTTACAGGGACTTTAGCTAACAAACATCACATAGACCAATTATTACAATATTACTTTCCCTAAAGCGAAAAAGCAGGTCGATACGGAACAGCAGAAGCTGCTATTTCTGTGCAGCCGGGTTCTCTGCACTGCCGTGAGAAACCTCACATGCTGCTCTACCACCTCCGGCCCGAGGTCTGACAGCTGCCTTAAGTATTTGAGGCGGGCCAGGCTGTATCGGGGGAAAAAAAAACAGGGCTTCCTCCTCTGCCTAGAGGCAGTGGGGCGGGAGGGGGGGGGGGTCTGAGCCATTAAAAGAGAGACTGCACTCAGAGATGCAGACGGGGGGAGATGCTCTCCCAGACAGGTGCACCAGTGAGACCGGCACCCCAACAGTGCGCGGATTTGCTATAATGAGCGCCGTCTCCAAGGCGAGGCAGGCGGGATCGTTTACGGCTTGGGAGCCCCCTGGGGCACGCCGCTCTCCATGCACACACTCCGCGGGTCGGGTTGCGGGACGGTCAGCCTCTTCTTCGGTAGCAGGCACACAGGGAGTCGACCTACGGGTTTCGGATCATTACTCGGGAATGGAATAGCAGTCTGAGAGCAGGGCTGTGGAACTGTTGCCCCAGCCTTTGGCAATGGAAGCACTTAAACAAGAGACAGAGGTAGCAGATGCACTGTAGATGTTGAAAATAAAACTATAAGCGCTTCAGGTCACTTCTGGGAGACAGATTATTTTCCTTCATTAACATTTCAGACTGATTTTTGTAGTGAAATTGGATCATTTTTACCAGAAAAATTATTTTCTGTTGGACTATGAAGGCATTTTTTTGGTCATTATATGAGAGGACGCGGTATGGATACTCTTCCAATTGCGAACCTTCACTGGAGGAGCGTTCAAGGAAGCAAACACTGCATGAGTATGGTATAGATCTGGGTAAATGGCACCTTCATTTCACTAACCAGAGAGGAATCTCTGGGCCTTCTAGAACATTCAGCAGAATTCAACCCAGTCTCAGATTCAGGAAGGTGACTCAGCTTTCATGACAACCTGTCATTGTGCTGAGAATGTGGCTTTAACCAAACCAGTGAAGTGCTTGTGATCCTAATCTACATGTCAAGCTCTGCGGGCTGTAGATATGACCGTGGAAAGTCACCGTCCCCATTTCTTCCAAAGGCATAAGCCGACGTTGAGTGGTGACAGGTAGAGTATGTGCTTATACTGTCACCTCCAGATTAATAAGTTCCCAGTCACATCACTCTTTCCTCTTCTATCTACATCCCACAAATATTTAATGTTTAAAAAACAATCCTTACAATAGGGAACACTGCAGACCCAACCCTGGGACGGGAGGCAAAATACAACTCTCGCAACAAAAAGTGACATCAGAATAACATAAATGTCATGGAATCATGGTGTCTGTTATGGTAATGTCTGGCTCTATAAACTCCCAGGAGGCTTGTCAATATAAGCCCCCCCCAGCCCGCCCATACTCCACCAGCCCATGGCAGTTTTCTATGGATCGCTATTCATTAGAAATGATTGCTAAGACAACCCCACCAGAGGCCCCCCAGCTGCAATGGATTTTGGTCCCTGGAGGGTTAAAGGTGCACAGACCCTCCAACTGGCGATGAGGAACCTTCACAACAGGATCCCACCACTGGGAGCTGATAGGATCTTGAGATATTGATCATCACAGACCCAACTAAACCTGTTGACTTACAATAATAATTATCTGATCCTGAGGACTCTTATTATCTGAGGAGAGTGTATTTTTTTCTCAGTCTACCATGTGGTCACCATCCTGTTAAAGAAGGATCATCAGGTCAACCAGCAGTCTTTCCAGTGACCAATGGAATCAGCACCTTCATCTACGCAAACAAAACAAACCTCAGAAAACAGGCGACTCATCACGTCCACAACCCATTATTACAGATCAATATATTTTTATCTGACTGCTGAAATCTCAGGGGGGTCACGGCCCGCCCCCCTGTAATACAGGAATCTCACTTTCAGATCCTTAGTAATTCAGTAGCCATCTGGTCAGAGGCGCTATCTGTTGAAAGGGTGACACGTTTCAGTATAATTAATTCCAAGCTAAATGTCACCAGACACATGCCTGTGGAGATCATTCATTTCAGCTGTGTCTCCATATCAAAGGGCTACACATACTAATATGACAGCGAAGACACGTTTTCTCATTAAAGCTCACTTAGGGGCTGAACACCAATGCAAAGTTGAAGAATGTTAAACCAATAAAATCAGCTGAATGTTATGCCACCTTCATCCGCCAACCTGCATGTGGGACCACCTGCATCTGGAAAAATTTATCACCTTTGTTAATCGATAAACTGGAGGTCATCCTGGAAGCAGTTCCCTGTAGTCCGAAGGGGTTGCGGCACCTAGGCGGCCTCCACTCATGCATCCTGCCACGTGACTCATAAGCCATTCCCTTCATGACACTCGGCGGACGTTTCCCCAGCCCGCAGCTGGTGATGACGTACAGGTGGTACCAAGTCCTGCGTCACACTCGCCTTCACAACAGCTGCCCACAGTCACTCACCCCAAGGCACCCCCACCTACTCAAAACTAGACTATGTGGGCAAAAGCCAGTGGTCACACAAATCCAGGGACCCCCTAAGGGTGGATAATGTTCTGTGAGGGTGAAGGACCTGGAGACTCCACACGTGAACTCGGACAGAAGCAACCCGTATTTTCTATTCCATTTCAATGAGGTAATGGACCCCTTGGGGAGTTCAGTGCAGTATACCATTTATCTAGTCTCTTTTCTGTTCATAACATCACATTTTAATATCAAGGGAGATGTATTGCTGACTGGTTGAGTTTATGTATGAGAAAATTGACTATCCATCCATCCATTTTCCAAACCGCTTATCCTTACTGGGTCGCGGGGGGTCCGGAGCCTATCCCGGAAGCAA
>JAODJX010000015.1:16521837-16541237 GCA_026776945.1 Isichthys henryi
ACCCAGGCGGGGATTCGAACCCAGGTCCCAGAGGTGTGAGGCGACAGTGCTAACCACTGCACCACCATGCCGCCCCCAGAAAATTGACTAATTTACTGTATATATTTCCCCTGTCTGCTTGTTACCCACTGAATTTAATATTGAGCAGTATCATGGTTGGACTTCCTGGTTTGGGCGCTGGTATGTGGGGGCTCCTAACCATACTGAGCCTTATTAGGGCACGTCATTAATGACCCCAAGGCATGGGGGTGAAGTGATAGGAGGCAGGTTGAAGAACTAATGGATGTTATTCACAGGGGTCCTCGTCACCACGACTCAGCGCTGAGTCACTAGCCACCTTCAGGGCCCATTTGTTCACTAAAATATTACATGATGAATAGCACATTCTGGCCTATTCTTCTGCCTTCTTCTCCTCGCACCCATGTGACCATTACAGCACAACCGTGAACCAGGATTACCTTAACAAAGACAAGAGTACTGAGTACTGAGAGCTCTCAAGCTCCTCACTCAGTAAATGCAGACAATTCTCTAAGTACAGCCCATCAAGCCAAATTCACCATGAACAACAAAACACTTGTGAATCATGGCCCGATCGAATAATTACTCTTTCAATGGATTATATCTTTATAGAAAGGAGAGCATAAATACAGCTTTTTCTTTTGTCTGACTAAAGAAATCAAAGGCTGGACAATCTGGGAGACTAAAACAGGTGAGGCAAGCATCTCTGTCGCAGGTCCATTTCAAAGGAGTCTCTTCAGTCAGCACATGTGTTCCTGTATTGTTTCCATCCACATCTCTGATCAAAAGCTGAAGATTCTGGGCTCTGATCCCTTTATTAATTATAACACAGAGCATGCAGACCTGCAAGGCAATTTCATTAACTTCTGCATTTCCCAGACAGATATATCCATCAGTCCAGTTCCTGGAAGATCCATCGGGCAACCAGAATTTAGATGCAGTCATGACAACAACCGTGCTGACCTCATCATTACGGAAACATTGCTAAAAATCGAATACTTCACAATCTGCCACCACTGCAATCAGCCATCATTATGTTGACATAGTGATGTGTCATGGGATGCATAGTATGTAGCTAAAATGGAGTGTTTGCAAAGTCTCTCAAAGAACTTCTATGAGGATTAAATTGTTTGGCCACATTGCAGGGAGGCGCTAAATCATTGCCTACATAGCCTTGATTTGCTGACCCAAAGTGCTTACCACTGTATAAGCTTAAGACGTGTGCTCCATCTCAACTGCTGACTTCAGGTGGTGTAAATCAGCTTAAAATTCACATGCTGGCAGCTACTTTAAATAAGGGCAAGGAAATATATAGTGGAGTGACCTGTGGGGGGCAGCAAAGAGTAACAGGGAATGACTCACGCTTGGCATGCTTGTCGCAGAGCGCGGACGCACGCATGTCACACAGTCTCAGGGAGCCCTTGCTGCTGCTGTAGACGAACAGGTTGCAGTGATGTGGGTGGAACTCGGCCGCTGTGATCACCTCAGTCAGCTCCTCCATGTTGGCTGGCTTGATGTCCACAATGTCTGGGAGTGGGGCAGTCAAGGATGTCAGCAGCCATACCAACTGCAGTTCAGACCCGGCAAGCCATTTGAAGTTTAGCCGGTTTGGGCCTGGCTAGTACTTGGACGGGAGATCATCTAGAAAAGCTGGGTTGCTGCTGGAAGAGGCGTTGGTGTGGCGAGCAGGTTAGCACATCCTGTGGTCTGTGTGGATCCCAATGTCCCAGTGCAGTGACAAGGACACTGGGCTGTAAAAATGGAGCTGCCTTTCGAATGAGACATGGACCTGACGTCATGACTCTCTGAGCTCATAAAACATCTCTGGCTATCTTTTGAATAAGTAGGGGTGGTACCCCGATGTCCTCGCTAAACTGGCCACTGTGGCCCAATTCTTTCCTGTCCCCCCTCCACCTTAGCTACTGTTTGGTGAGCGTACTGACACAGAATGGCTACCGTTGCATCATCCACATGGATATTACACAGAGGTGGTGGCTGAAGTTGTCCCCATTGGTTCTGAAAAGCACTTTGGGTGTCTGGAAAAGTGCTATAAAAATGTAACATTCAAAACATTCATTCATTCCACTACTGTCTGAAATCATGACGGCAGCTGATGTAACTCCAGCAAAATAAAATAGCTCACTGAGTCCCCACGCAACACATCCATCCATCTTCCAGCTGCTTATGCTGGGCAGGATCTCAGGGAGCCTGGAGGCTATTCCAGTAAGCACAGGACATGAGGCAGGGGATACCCTGCACTGGATTTCAGTCATACAGGGCACATACAGTCACAGTTGGTGATACAGACATAGTTCAGCTAACTGCATGTCCTTGGTTTGCGGGAGGTATCCTAAGTAACATGAAAAACACACACACACACACACACACACACACACACACACACACACACACAGAGAACGGAGCTGGGAATTAAACCTCAAACCCTGGGATGCGTGAGGAGACAGTGCTGCCCACTGAGCCTCCATATCATCACAACACAGCAGCCCTCATTGCAGCAACGTAAAGCGACACAAACAAAATCCAAATTCATCCCAGCGTCACACAGTGAATCACGACCCCAATGTAACACAACAAACTCTAAAGTAAAGACTTGGTGACACAATGCAGCAAAGCATGATGACTCACTCAAAAGTAACAAAATAAAACACGGCTTAATTAACACCATCCTCCTAAAAACAGTAATGGAATATATCGGAATGTAACCCCCCGTAAAGCGCAGTGCACCAAACCTGAAAGTAAGGGAGTCCTCGGTCTCAGATGAATGAAGGCCGGAGCCGCACTGCAAGCCATGGTGTGTTTGCCAGATTTATTATTACACCTTTCAACAAATCAAAAAATAAGTTTGAAAGGAATTTCAAGAGATGTATTTGAAACCGTCATCTCCTCAATCCTAAGGTCTTTCTAAGAGGAGAACCCTGGTTGTACCACTGGAAGGTATAACATGTGAACAACACCCTTTGAAGTGAACCCTCATCAGTCTCCAGACAGAAAACATGCATGTTAAAATAAAACCATGATACTTCAGCCTGAAATCAAGCTTTTCAGTTTAGATTTCTGATGCTTTTAGGACAATAACAGGAAATGTAGCCATGAAACCATTATATTCTTAGTATATTCATGTCCCCCTGCTTATATATCTTAAGCATCCTTGGATAACCTCGGAAGCACTGGACTAGATAAAAGGTTACGGAAAACAGATACATGGATGGATAATTTGTTTTAGTAATTTGCCACCTGAGTTCTTTTCAATTTTTTCCTGGCTCAGTGTCCAACCGGACAAGGCTTCCTTCATTTATTTTTAAATAAATCTTGCTGCTAGCATAACAGAGCCTATGCAGGAAGCCTCCTCTCTGATTTATACTATTGCTCCACCTACGTCCTTCTCCACTCACTTCCACCTTCATTTTTCTTAAAGCCTGAACGCCACGTTCACCGGCACAGTCCCAGGACAAATGCTTCGGAAAGTGGCCCCCGAAGTATCGTGATCTGATGAAACGGTTAAAATCTCTTAAACTCTTGGCCTGTTTCCTTTGAGACACACGTATATATCAGTCACTCTCATACCTAGTATGCCTGACAGGTCCAGGCATGGGAAAATAATGGATAGAGCTAAAGGATTCGATCATCCATCTTGCCTACAGTAGGATGTGTATTTTTCTAGTGGTGTTCACATGGTCCGCCAGAGGACGTGGACTTGGCCTGGCCCTCAGTCATTTCCTGTGATACAGGAAGTGAAAATAAAGCACTGCAGGTATTTAGAGAAGGATCCAGATGCAGACGCCTGTAGAGTGGAGCTCCACCGGAAACACATGACCTCAACTCTGTGATACAGGGAATAAACCCGAACCTTAACCCTAACTCTAACCCTAACCTGAGCTCGACTGTACGTCCTTAAAGATCACGTGTTTCCTGTCGAGGTGACGTATTTCGGGCGGAGCTCCACTCTACAGGCGTCTGCAGCTAGACCCTCTTGGGTACTTAAGAGAGCAAAAGGTGAAACGTGACATGACTGACTGTCTAATAGACGGCGTTAGTCAATACCCGAAACTCTGCTCTCTGATTACAATGATGCATGCTCCCTTTTATAGCATAGCTGGGACCCTCAGGGAATTCCCAGCATGCATTGGGGATAAAGTCACCGGTTGGCGATCCAAAAGAGAATATTAAGCTCAGACCTGTACTTGGGACCAGCAGAATTTATCATCTTCTCAACCTTCTCACATACTCTCCAAGATATCACATATAAAAAGTACATCAACAAGGTCAAAATCTACGCAAACATGCATACCCTAATACAAACAAGAGAAAACACTGACCTACCATGATATACCATTAAAATATAACCTGAATGAATTACTGAAATACAAAACATAAATATTTCACTGTGATTCCAGGTCACAAAAGGTTTGAGTAGGAGGTGCAATCCACAGTGGCACAGCTTCACTGCATTCTTCCTCATGCAAAATTCCATCAGAAAAGCCACAGTGGACACAGACTCCCGATCCCAGCTGCTACTACATACAGAACATCAGTATGTATGAGTCTGGGGATGGGCCAGAAATTTCTCCGTCAGAAACTCCTGCCAGGCTTTCGTTAAATCTGATTAGTCAGCCATTTCAGGTCCTGCTACATGGGTCCACTCTAGTGCCAGGAATGAGATGATAACAGCACATGCACAGACCCACTGCCCATGAGTATCCTGTTCTTGTGGCCCATACCTCACACTCAATTCCCTGTCCTATGGACAGGCTACTTTTCCTCCTCTCATACCCATGTTCCTTTGCCCAGGTCCCTCAACATTGACTGCAACTAAATAAAGAGTGAATCATTCCTACAGAAAAACTCACGGTTTTAGCAACTGCAGTATATTCAAGTCTTGCCTACTTCTCATCTACCATAATCCATGACTGCTCACCCAACCCTGGAGGTTGAGCTGCAGAGCTACCCACACACTGGGTAACACAAAAGGCCACAGCTGTAACTGCTACAACTTTGCCTCTTGCAGATAACAGACTTGTGTGGAAGTCACATGATGACCTCGCTAAAGCGGTCGCTGCAAACATTAAGCAGCTTAGCGCGGAGCTTCCCTCGGGACTGAACACGAGAAAGGTGTCAGACGATGATGGGTATCTGCAAGACCAAGTAAACACCTCAGTCGTTCCTGGTTTCTTCTTACATTCACTGCCACGGCTCTAGGTTTGGTGTTATGAGAACACCAGGAGGGAGACGTGCTGCATTCACAGTACTGGTTTGGGATTCTGGAGAACGACACTAAGGGAACCAGCTGCTGGGAGGCACAGCAGAGAGACAAAGACTCATGAGTGTAGAGTGTAGATGAGACTCCCGTGAGACTCGGTGTCATTTCACATCTACAGAAACACCAGGAGTAGCACAGTGGCCAAAACAGGCCACAACCTCTGTGACAAAAATGACCTCGACTGCTGTCTTGCCATCGCCAGCCTGGAACATCTCAAGGTACAGACCCATCAACTGTTCTGCCACATGACACTTACAGTATTTCCTCATTTACGATCCAGAGACGATGCCCTTGAGGTCCTTACAATATTTTCATTTTTAATTTTCTGATCTTTTATGATGGTATAAACGTACAATACATTTATCAACCAATAAACAAAAAACATTGCTAAATAGTTTATGACAAAAGGAATTCAAAAGGGAATAGTAAATATCTGTCTAAATACACATAAGGAACCGGGGATAGTCCAATCAAAGCTCAAGTGAACTAGACTGTGAATCTTCCGAATACAGAAAGAGATGAGGTTCACAATGAGATGGTTGGGACACATTCCTGTCCCCTGCCCTCACTGGTCTGCGACGGTGAAACGACTCCTCTGCACTGGGCAGCTCATTGGTCAAAATCAGACACCATTATAGGATCAATATCCATGCATGTGAAGCGGGCTGCTGAGCTGGCATGGAGACCGTGCGAGAGAAGGAAATAATTCAATGCTACTGAAATTCAGCCTGTCTAACCAATCACACCTCCCACTGCTGTGTGAGAGCGCCGCACCTACTCCCCCGGGGTGTACAGCTCCTGTCACAGCTGCCAGCCCGATTTAGCTGCATGAAGGTGTATGCAAAATAAGGTGTGGGCAGACACAGGTACAGGCGAGTAAAGGTCTAGGCAGAAAGAGGTGTAAACAGTGTCAAAATGCACAAATGTGTGCGCAAGTGTAGGTGTATAAAACTATGCACAGGAACACAATCTAATTTAATCATCTATGTCTTGTGTTTTCGAACATATAACAAGCACTAAGAAACATGATCTCTGGATTTTCCTAGCCTCCTCTCATGCACCACACAAAAAAAAAACTAGGTTTGTTCCCAGTCGTCATCCAATAAGCAGATATTTCCCCTTCTTTATCAACCTTGGTGACAAAACAACTTGTGTAGCTCCTCCTGACTCAAGGATACAGGCGTGACCTTGGACTCCCACTGGCTGTATTTATACTAAAACATCTTAAGTCATCAGAGAATACTTGTGGCTTCGTGGCCTATGTGTCTGTGTCACTATCACATGACAAGACTCGGGATCCTTCTACTGCACTAATAACTCCTTATGGAAGCATGACAGCATGATCACACAAAGGTGCAGATGTGTAAAGTTGGCAGCAGATAGATGTAAAAGATACTGAAGCTGCGGTCTGTGATGCCCAGGTGCCACAAGTTGATGCGCAGGTCATCGGCTGACATGTAGGTCTCGCAGTCGCTGTTGACGGAGATGGAGTTGACGTGGTAGGTGTGGCCATTGGCAAAGATTCTCCTTGCGCTCACCTCCACCATCAGGTCCATGGGCTTCAGCACTGGCACCTGAGGGGAGACGGAGCCAGACATCCATCCATCCATTTTCCAAACCGCTTATCCTACTGGGTCACGGGTGGTCCAGAGCCTATCCCGGAAGCAATGGGCACAAGGCAGGGAACAGCCCAGGATGGGGGGCGAGCCCAACACAGGGCACACTCACAAACCATTCAGTCACACATGCACTCCTACGGGCAATTTAGTAACTCCAATTAGCCTCAGCATGTCTTTGGACTGTGGGGGGAAACCGGAGTACCCGGAGGAAACCCCACGACGACATAGGGAGAACATACAAACTCCACACACATGTAACTCAGGGGGAGACTCAAACCCGGGCCCCAGAGGTGTGAGGCAACAGCGCTAACCACTGCACCACCATGCCGCCCCAGAGCCAGATATCTTACATCCTAATCCAGTGTTTCCCAGTTTGGTCCTAGGGGACTCGCAGATAGTCTAAGATTTTGCATCCAAAAATGTGGACTGTCTGGTAGGGAGCTCGGAGGGAGCAAAAACATGGGCTGACTGTGGGCCCCCCAGGACCGGTTTGGGAAACACCATCCTAAACTATAAAATGAGGGCGAAATATGACAGTGGTAACTATACAAAAGAGATAATTTAACTTAAGGCGAAGTGTGGAGTAGTTATAAAGCTACTCAGGCATCATGGTGTGAATCATTCATCACCCAGTACCAGTAAACTACTCCTTCTGATGCCCAGATTTAAATAACAGGGTGTGAAATCTCAGCATTCATTCTATTTTCCCTTTGCAAGTGGCGGGTCCAATGACAAGGCATCTTCTTGCTAACGTGTAGATAAACGTGTTTCGTTATACATGAATGACGAAGAGAGATAGACTATATGACAGAATCTCTTCACCTGCCTCCCACCCCACCCTGCCCCGCCCAGCACCACACGTGATACAGAGCTGAGTCCCTCACCCCCAACCTGCAGCAGCTGTCACCAATGTCTCCCCAAGGAGAATGAGGAACAGCATGACTAGATCCACCTGCTCCACTGACCTACTTCCAAGATCCACAGACGCAGCAACCAAAGTGCTCTGTCTGTTTCTCTCACGCTCCCCGTAGCACCACCAGCCCGCTCCCACCCCCAAGAACAGTTTGTACAAACACGGACGAGCACGGGACCTGGGACATGCTGCTTTAGGTTTCCCCTGTGCTCACCTGCAGAGACGTCACAGTGGACAGATCCTTCATCCTGCCTTCCTCGTCCTTCAGATTGTAACCCTCTGGCCTCTTGTCCCTCTCGCTGACCTTCCATAGCTTTATGGTCTTATCTGCAAAGGGAGCGTCAACATGCACCGTGTCAGTCACTCTCACGACAGGGCGGAGCTTCAGCAGCAGGAGGCTGCACAGTGGCGACCTATTACATGAAATGCATAGAATAACAACTCTGTCCAGATGTTACCACAAATGTTGTTCATCTGAATTTCCAGTGAGCAGTGGCTTACAAATCCAGGGTCCAAGCTCAAGTCTCCACAGAATAATAAGCGGTGGTTCCAATATACGTTTAACCCTGACAAGAAAACAGCTCAAGCAAGGTGCCCCCTGCCACAATCCTTGTGCTTGCTAGGATAGGATCCATGCGCCCTTTGACTTTGCTTGATGAATGCTTAAAGAATAGATGGACTTCTTTAACATTTTTCATTATGTTACAGCCTAGCTTTGGATTCATGCTCTACCAAGCAGAGTAAGACATTATGTCCTGTTGTTGTAGCGTGGTGAAATGACACATGGCAGTTAGCCATACAAGTTGCCATCATACTCTAATTTCAGATGTTGGAGTACTGTTGTGTAACACTGCTTTGTGTTCCTTCCTCAATGCAGCAAATTATTGCTCACCCCGATTTATAAGATATTTTTATATGAGATGACTTTCATCAGCACCTGCGTCACCAGCTTGCCAGTCAGGGCATGGCGCATCAATGAGGGGACAGAACCTGACTCACTTCCAAGAATTCTGGGCCGTGATAATTACTGGTCATTCCAGAGGCTGATGACATCACTGGCCTGCACTGATGTGTAGGGTTTTTGGTAACAATGGAAACACCACTCCAGGTCCTTCTGTCATTAAGGACTGAGCGTGCTGTGTACGTCAGATCGTGTGGGTCACAATGGTCCTGAACAATACTCCCAAATCAGCAACTGTATTAACCACCCTACATCACATCACATTGCTTCAAAGACATGAAAGACATCTTTTCTAACAAAAGAAAGGTAAGAAATGTCACAGATAGGAATAAAAAGTAGCGGCTGTAAAGCCCTGAAAAAGTCCAAAACAATTAAAAAAAAAATCACACAGTCCTTCTGTGTGAAAACTGTGCCCACAACAAACTTCAGAAAAAATATCCACAACTGCAGAGTCATGACAGAAGGTGTGCCTGGCACAAGCGGATCTCATGAGTGTTAGGGAATGATTTCATGAGCGTTACAAGCAGATCTCACGATTGTTACTGAGGGATTTCATGAGTGGCACAGTGTGACCACATTCTTCATATAGGGAGAACCCATGAGTGTTATATTGAATTTTCATGCCTATCACAGGGAGATCTCAAGAGAGTGTTATGTTGACATTTCATGACTGTTATAGTGAGAATTCATATGGAGTGTCATAGGGATCTTAGAGCATTGTGGTGAGATTTCATGCTTGCCACAGAGATCTCATGAGTGTTATGGTGTGATGTCATAGCTGAGACAATGTGACTTCATGCCTTTCGCATTGAAACGTCACACTGCTGTCTGTCTCCCTCCCACTCAAACGTTAGCGTCACTCTCTCTCTGGCAGCATCTTACTGCTGCATCCGACCGACATTAAGCAGGAGAGAGGAACATCAATCAATGTAAGAGCCAAACAATACCATCATCAATTTCAGCCCTGCTCCTCCCGCATCAAATGCACCCTTGTTCACGCCGACCTTGCTGAGCCACTCCAGTAGAAAAGTATGACGACAGACATTAGTTTGTTTTTTAGTGTACCCTTTGCCTGCTTCTCTTTTCCTATGTGGGCTGGACATTTGGGGACTCTGACAGATAACGGTGATCATGCAGCAGTCATTCTTGAATGATGTGCAGGCTATCGCTGAATTGTTATCTACAGCTTGATGTGTGCTGTACCTGTCCTGGGTGGTTTACATAGTGATGTGTGGTAATTATCCATAATCGGCACATTCCACCTAATGGCTATGTCTGGCTCCCTTGGGGAATGTATGTGTGTCTCAGTGGTGCTGAAGGTACTCAGGCATGACTCCAACCCCCTCTCCAGTTGCTCTGTGTCTGTCAGGGGACTACAGAGGCACCTTCCCCTCCATCCTCCAGACATCCTAGCAGTGGCAGCTTTACAGGCTCGTTCAGAGATACGGCTGCTGGCACGGAAAGATAGAGTAGGTGGCGGACAGGCAGCTGAGACAGAGCATCTCCAATCCACCAAGCCACTGCCTCTAGTCCTTAACCCTTTCCTCACCCTCTCCACTCTCTCTAAATGAATTCAACTGATGTCATGGGGTATCTGCAGACTGTGGCAGTCAGGACTGAGCTTTTGGCTTATAAAACTGTTCAGGATACAAATATATAAGCTTTATAAACATAAATTATTTTGGCACAAAAAATTGTCTGCCAAAAGACACAAACTTGTCAGCAGATGGGATAGAGAAATCATCCACCCATCTCAGGTTCATAGTTTAGAACATTGCATGTACAGCACTGAGATGATGAGGTTTGTGTTGAGTTATATCTCGTGTGACAGTACAGGTTCCATGGGTGAAAATAAGGAAAAATGGCCGCCGTTCATTAAGTTTAGAAATGGTCTCTCACCATTGATGCAGAGGAGAGGTATGTTCAGAAAGGTGCCTTACCATTGGTGGAAAGGAGGAAGTGGGCGGCGTTCTGCTGTGGCAGCCATCGGATCTTGTTGATCTTCTCCTCAATCTCCAAGCTCTTCAGGTAATCGAACTCGGGTTCATGGCTTTGGAACGTGCTGTAAACGTTGTACTCACCCTGACAGTAAGGCTCATTTTTACTCTGCAAATGACACCAAGATCACTCTCAGATTACTCTACAGACCTTTCCGCAAAAACAACAAACGCTACAGAAATGTAAGGGACGCCAGAGGGGGATACAGATTGTTGTCACTGAGTTTCTAGCTGATTTTATGACTTTTTCCACATTTCCTCTTATTGCCTTTCCTTTAAGTGGTTGGGATGTGTTGGGAGTGTTTCTACCTGGATATCACAGATCATACGTATACCAGTCATTCTCCTTTCTTCAAGCAGGAATTTCAAACAAACCTTCGTGATCAAGACTAACGTTTTAGAGCAGTTATGTAATGCTGCATATTACTTAAATCTTGGTCTTACCATGCTCTGGTGTGTAGTGTACCTACATTAACCATATTTGTAGATAATATATTTTTGGTTACTAACTCCATGGTATGAGAATAGAGAAGATGTAGTGTTAAGCTGTCTGAGGCTACTGGTACACAAAAAGTTTATATGTGTCCGACCAGTAAGATTCTGGTGAGGTGAGCTTTTTCTGGACAAAGAGTAATTATTCAGCAGAGCTTGGGTGATGGTATCTCAGGGAGTAAAGCACACATCGACAGCATGAGGGGAGAGAGGGAGAGAGGGAGAGAGGGAGAGGGAGGGAGAGAGAGAGAGAGAGAGAGAGAGAGGCCAAGAGAAGGGACGAGTGAGGCTAACAGTGCTTGTTAAATGGTAACTAATGATAGCCTCATTCCTGTGAGTTCACCCCTTCCCACCCTAACCATCACTCTCCGGCTTGCTGAGGCAGGATACTCAATCTGAGTGAAAATTTTATCAAACCCCTCGTGACCTGAGGATTATCAACATCCAGTGCACAGACAGTGTGGGTTAATAACCCACAGCAGTTAAGTGTGAGATCTTTTTGATATTGCCTCTGAGCAGCCAGGGTCACGCAGATTTACCCTGCATATGCACATGACCTGTGGGTCCCCACTGACCAATGCCTGTAGCAATCAGTGCATGGGGGGACCTCTATAGAGCTGCGGGAACCTGACAGGTGCCTAAGACAGGGCCACAGTGACAGCTGGTGATGTGCAAACAGTGAAGAAATGTGCTGTTATATTGATCTTAGAATAAGCTGAGTATACATTAAATAATGAAGACACAGCCTGCATCAGTCCAGTGACAAAGGAGACCTCTTATGGTCTGTTATGATGTGTGTGTGTGGTTTTTTTTTTTTTTTTTGCAAAACTGGCCTGGCTGTTTCTGTAAACACCTACCTCAGGTTCCCTCTGGAAGATGACCACACGACCCCCCTTGTCCCCGGTCGCTAACAATTCCCCCGTCTGGTTGAACTCTACTGTGGAAATTATATCAGCTGAAAGGCAAACAGGACAGAGAGACAGACAGAGAAATGGTCAGCAGTAGCTCAACGTGCTCGATCGTTGGTGTAGCCATGGAATTCACAATCAAATATTTTAACTGTTTTAAACGAAATTCATCAAACTAATTGAAAACTGTTCTTGGTTTTTTGAATTAGCACTAAAAATATTTTTTTTAAAAAATTGCAAATATTGCAGTAAATAAATGATGTACTTTTCTGCTTATCTAGCCATTCACTAACACAGATCCAGACGTGCTCTGGCCCATCAGACCATGTTATATGCCTACCGGGCTCCAGCCATTTGTACAAATGATTTTTTTCACAGGCTCAATTCATGTTAAATATATTGCTCAAGGGCAGAGGTCTGATTCATAAATTTCCTGCCATTTTTGTGGAATGAACCATCTCCAGGAGAGGTGGATTTTATTCCAGCACACAGTGCAGCACTGAAGTGGACCCTACCATTGTTCCTTAGCCTAAAGGGGGAGTTTAAACAGGAGTCTGTGCAGCTTCCCTCTGCACATCACAGATAAGGAAGCCTTAGAAAATCAGGCTACACTATAAACTTGTGCTCTCACCCCCTCCCGAGGCTCCCCAATGAGCTGCTCCACACTCAGAATCAGGCTTCACACACATTATTTTACAGGGTACACATGCACACACACCACCTACCCACAGTGCATTTACGCAAAGCTCTTTTTGAAAAGAAAAACAATCACATTCTACCAAGAGAGTCTGTCAAATAAGTTGGTTTTGTTAAGAGACACAAAGCAGTGCTGACAAATGTAATCTGACTGTTGCACAGGTGCACATTGCGATAACGTCGCTAAAACGATATATCGTGCAGCCCTGATCCCAGCTGATGGTGATTACTATTATAGTGATGATGTGATGTCATACCGAAGAGTTGTTACGGTAAATTCATATTTACTATCTCCAGCCACATTCAAGGTGCCCCCATGGAAATTTATCTCCCCCTCATAGGTGCGTGGGGGGGCTGGTCCCAGCTGTGAATGCACTTACTCAGGGGGGGCTTGAACGGCAGCCCTTGTCACCTCGCCGAAGCGTCAGATTACTGCTGCAGCCACGAGTGAGGTCAGATCAATCGTCAGCGTTTACTGGAGCTTAAATCCTGCAGATTCCCCCCTCCCCACCTATGTCTGACTCAATTATAAAATCACGAAGCAACACTCAACCTTTCTGCATAACGGCGTGTTAACATTTGCCGCACAGTGCCTGTATCTGAAGGTCAGTACCGCTGCTCCCCAGGTAATCACTGCGCTCTGCATGTTGTATTGGTGTTTTTATGGCCAGAGTACAAACTGCACTTTAAATATCACCAGTCATCATCCACTTTGTCTCTGTAGTAGCTGTACTCCGTATAAGTGTGTACATATCTAAGACTAAAAGGTACTTCAATCATGCCTCCACTTCCAGTCAATAAATGTGGGACCTGATTCCAGAACTTTCTAGGGCACTGAAGCGGTTGTATCCAACATCCCATCAGTCTCAACCAGATGGCAGCGTTCAAAAGATTCATATTGACATGTCCTGCTTCTCCTCGCTGTAATTAGGGCCATGTCACAAGCCACCCGCTCTGAGTGGGTGATTAGTCAGCTTGGGAGAGCTCTCACTGGTAACGCCAAAGTCACCTGACAGATAGATTGTGTGTGTGTGTGTGTGTGTGTGTGTATGTTGCAGATATATATCTGCAGAATATGTGTACGTGTGCTTTTCTTGCACAGGGTCAGTCTGTATGATGGGAGACCCATTGGAAGCTGTTTCCTGCTTGTCAATCTGTCACAGGAATCAAAATAACCACAGAAATTGGGTGACCTCGTCACTTTAAAGTGCCACGTTCTCCTGTGACACATTTTTTTCCCGCACAGGTGCCTCAGATTTCAAGAGGATCCGAATATGAGTCTCTGAGCAGCATCTCTTCAATATGCCAGTCAGAGGGAGGAAATAGGCCGGCCCACTCAGACTGACGCTGATCCAGGATCAGCCACCCGCCGTCTGGGATTCCCAGGAGGCCGCTGTCTGCCTGTGCGTCTCCCCTGGGGTCTGGGCTGAAACACCCTCATCTCCAGCCAGAGGTACCAAGCTGCTGGAGGCTATTTATTCACTGCTAAGTATACTACTGCTACTGTAAGTATACTAACGCTACTGTAAGTATACTACCACCTTCACTTCAAGCGGCATATACAATGACAGTGACCAGCATTGAGTGGGTCGACCTGCACTAGCATGCACGCAGAAGTATGCTCTCTCTCTCACATACACACACACACACACTGCAGTAACCAAATCAAAGACTAGTGCTCGCAGCAATAAATCAATTGTAAATGTACACTGAATTCTTATGAGCAAGCATATAATTTTCATACTTCTATGGACTAGTAATATAAAGAAATAAGAACAATAATATTAATAATAATAATAATGATAATAATAATGACATTAATATTAATATCTAATGCGGCTCATTATGGAACAGAAGTAGGCAGTATAGAGCAGGACATGTGACACAAGATTATTATTATTCTATTTCACATATGGGTGGAGCTCCCCCCGAGTCACTCGCTGCATGTGGAAAAAGCCGATGTCACACAGGTTGGGCTGCCATTGCCCTGCATCTTGTTGCCGTGACGCTCAGCCCTGTGGAAAATGAAGCCTGGATGAGAGTGGAGGCGTTACGATGAATGCATATTCACCACCCCCCACAACTCTCCAGGATTCCCGGCACTGAACAGCCAAGATAGACTGGGAAGAGCCCTCCTTCACTGGTTGCCATGACCACAGGCTGAGCTGCATGCGATTGGATGTGGAGGAGGCCCATCAATCTGAGATGCATGGTGCCCTCACGCCGTTAATTAAACATCAGGGATGGCGGGGGGGCTTCCAGAGCCGTGCTCAGCTACCTGTCTGACCTCAGCATGTGTTTCACTGCCAAACATTCACAGCTGCACGTGTCACACGTAACGAGTCCAGCAATAAGGGTTAGGCTGAGGCCAGCAAGTTTTACCTTAATGAAGATGAAGTCCTGTGACTGAAATATCCTTCTTTTGTTTGCTCTTTGCTTTTGGCTTTCTGGCAGTTGTTTGAGCCTGTATTTCCGGAGAGTCGCCGTTCGGTCAGACCCTAATTAAGATGGAAACCCTGAACGAGGGCGGAGAAGACGAGCAAATGAGCCGAACACACAGCTTCCAGGAGAGTAGCCACTGAGGAGGCAGCCCAGTGCTCAGGTGCTGCTCAGCATATGTAGTGACTCTTCCCTGCCCTAATGAGCCTGTGCTCCGCATGTTTCACTTTTTTGACAGAGTGTGCGAATAGACAGGAGGGATTTACACAGAGGTACAAATCCAAGGGTCAAACACACACACACGTATTCATATCTTTATGGGGATTCTCCATTCATTTCTATGGACATTACCTTAACCCCAACAACGACAACCTTAACACAGCCATAACCTTAACCATAAATAACCAAACAGAATACAAGATATTTGGCATTTCTAGGTTTTTGATTGCATTCACAATTTTTTATGAATTGTAAAAATGACACCACAAAGTAAAAAGTTACAGGTTTTTTATCACATTGGTGCTGCCCCCCACCCCCCATCTCTCCAAAAAATCCGTATGAAAAACCCAGATTCATGTGACTTAGCTGAATGTACAGTAATGAATGTAATCGTTACAAACCAACACACACACACACAAACACACACACACGCACACACACACGCACACACACACAGAGGTCACGTGCTAGTGATAGAACATACTTACGAAAAGTGCTTAAATCCCTGTAAAGACAGAGGCAGTTAAACACCACAGTAGAGTAATGCTTTAAATTTGAACTACACAGAAATATACTGGGACTATTCAGTGGTATGATTTCCAGCAGGGGCTCATGGGTACAAATCACCGTAATCAGACACTGAGAGGGATCCATTCAGCACCATCTATCACCACCTAAGGCAGCATGGAAAAGCCGATATCAACAGGGCCTGTGTGTGCGCGCGTGTGTGTGCGTGTGTGTGTGCGTGCGTGTGTGCACATACATCTGCCTATTTCTCTCTGTGGGGATATAATTTGCCCCACTCCAAAATAGAATGGGGGTGAGGGTGAGGGGGGGGTCAAAATCAATTACACACCTTCCCCCACACCTCCCAGTAATGGTGCTGTGGAAAAACACAATTACTGCAAAAAAATGGGAGCAGAATTGTCACCCCGGTCCATGAATGGGTAAATGTCCAAAAAAATTACCCCCGAAAACTCCCTTTGTTATCCTGCAAATAACAATATATATTTGGGAGGGATTTATTTCAAAAAGGATATGCTGCATTTTCATAACTGCAATGCGCACCATGGTGTGACTGCGATTGTAATTTATGCAAATTCCACACCTACAAAAACCAGTGGTATTTCACCAGTTTGAATTGTGTAAATGACATAGATGGAGCGGGTGCTATCTGAAGGGCGAGAACCATGTCAGGCAGAATCTGTGATTTTTGGAGTGATTCTGGGAATTGATGTAACAGCAGGTTCGGGGGCAGCCCCTCATTCTGTTCCATTACTGCAAAGTATCACAGTATTCAACAGCAGTGTGCTGTAGTGAGCTCACACTCACACTCACACTCACATCGCCCGTATCGAAGGGCAGGAAAAGGCTACTCATGTCTACGAGGAACCCGAATGCCAAAAATGACAACCGTAACCCCTACCCAGCCGTAACATTAACTATAACTAACCAAACAAACACATTTTTAGTTTTTTGAGTACATTCACAGATTTTGAGGTATTCCTTGTGGGGACCAAAAAAATGTCCCCACAAGGTAAAAAGTTACAGGTTTTTAATTATGGTCCCCACAATGTAATAATGACAAAATCGCACACACACATCTCTCTCTCTCTCTCTTCAACCCCCCCCCCCCTTTCCTTTTATGGAAAGCGTGGACCAACCTGGCCACTTATCCCAGATGCCTGAACAGACGGGCTGGATATGGTAGGGAGGCTGTAATCAGACTTCAGTGAAGGCAGTGCCACTATCTTATGGGTCATCTTACAGATCAGGGAGGGGGCACATGGCCACATAATTCAGCATCATAATCCACATCATGCCGGCAACTTGGACAGTCCCGGAAATGATCCGGAAAAAATCCATTCCATTCCATTTTCTGATAAGCAGGTGCATTAAACATCTAACACGCTTTACATCTCAGGTCTCCAGGGATGTTTATTCTGGAAGGAAAAAAACTCAGGCGACATTATTTAGTGTGGAACATTCCCCACCCAGGAAACAAGACAACAGATTTATGGACTGAGAGAGCAACCACCGGTAGGCTGACAGCAAAATGAATGCAGCTAAGGGCAGACGGCTTCAGAGAGGCTGCAAGCGGGGGATGTGTGACAACTTGGTTCTCGTCAGCTTGCTCCTCAACCCCCACCATGCACCCCTTACCCATAATCCCAGGAGACCCCACTCAATAATTAGATTAAGGGGACAGATAGCTTGTATCAGTCACAGTTAAAGGATCTTGGGGTGGGGGCAAGAGACAGAGAGAGATGCACTTAATTCAGATGCTGCCATGCTGAGAACATGGTGAAGCTAATTTCCAGCGCCGCATTAACACCGTTCCCAAGTCCCTACTCATGCACTCCACCCCCACTGCCATGGTAAAACGGGCCTCAGCTTAGCTGGTCACACTGGGCTCCTGAAGGACGCCTGGCCCCGCTCTCCCAGGCCAGATGGAGATTAAATAAAGGCACAGATCGACACGTCGCCATGCCGGCCTGCCCTCAGCCACTGACTGTAGGACACTCTTACCATGAGCTGTATTATTCATTTCAGTTAAGCCGCCAAATCTTTACTAAGCAATAGTTCGCAGGACTCATGTAGAGTCTGGGAATCAAGGTAGTACAATAAGTTACAGATGATTACCAGATCAGGACCAACATTTATGTGATTCTAAGGTCTTATCCAACCTAAGCCAATCCATCTGTGTATATGTGCATAGTACATATGTACATACGTCTGTGTGTGTTTTTTATTGTAATATTGTAAAATGTATTATCTTACTATTGCTTCAATTTCTTTTCTGCCACCAACCGCCCCTGCTACACACACATACCAAAAATTCGTTTTCCATCTACACTTCATAATACAATTTCGATTGACACAAACAGATAATATGTTCTCAAAGCACAGCTGCAACATTGCACAGTGTGAAAATATTCTACCCATCTATCAATCTATCCATTTTCCAACTGCCTATTCTGGTCAGGGTTGCAGGGGTAAAAAAAAAGATGCTTTATATAATTACATTTATGATGAAAGAAACATTCAGCCGTAGAGAATGTAGCGTGTAGTGAAAACACAGCAGTGTTTGTTTGAAAAATAGTAATTCTATATCTATGGCTTTAGCCCGTAATGAATATGCCTCTATTCCCATCATGCCCTGCTGCATAGCGACAGCATCTCTTCCAGGACTGTTGAACAGTCACCATAGCAACAGTGTGAGACCCTGGCACTCTTTCCAGGTCATCTCACATGGGGTGTCTTTTTCCACACAGTGAAAGGTCGGGGGTGGGTGGGGGTCGGTTTAAAGGAGATTACATAAAAAACATCCCTTTTCCATATCTTCCTACACACCTCCTGTGCATGGTGTCCATAGCAAGAGTGGCCATTTACAGGTAACCAAGTGACCCATTGTTTTGCTTAGGGACTTCTCAAGGTGGTCGATGGTGAGCACAACCCAAGAACGCAGGGGTTCTTCAATGTCCAGTCTTTTCTGTTCCCACCACGCTGGTTGGCTTTAGACACAGATAGAAAGTGAGACGACATGGTGAAATTACCAGGTTCTTCCAGGAGCATTTCTCAATGAGTCCTGGAGGATGGTGGGAGATCTGACGTGCGGCTCACGATGCTGAATCCCTCACCCTGAATCCTACAGAACCCTGCTCTCAGCTGGTCAAAGGAACAGGTTTCAGTAAAAAAGAGATGAAGATGCCATCCAAGCTCCATGGAAGCAGAAGCAGATTAATGGCATCCCACCAGGCAAAGACGGCAGTGTCCTCCATCATTGTCAAGATCCCACCTTCAGACACCTCTGTACCCACAACAGGGGTGTGGGGGGATGTGGGGGTGCGGGGGAATGA
>JAODJX010000015.1:16542412-16556637 GCA_026776945.1 Isichthys henryi
ACCCAGGCGGGGATTTGAACCCAGGTCCCAGAGGTGTGAGGCGACAGTGCTAACCACTGCACCACCATGCCGCCCCCTTAGATGAATCATGATATTAAAATCAACAAAATGGATGCGCTAGTTGCTATTTTGCTCTGGAGGGCGGCAAACTGTATGTGATCAGATCCCGAAGGTGAAAAAAAATCCAGATAGCAAAAGCTTTTGCTGTTTTCACAGCTATTGCTGGCATTGCTGCACTAGAAGCCAGCAAAGCTGGGATCGTGAAGTACAGAGATGCATCTAGGCAAAAAAAAAAACACATGAATTCTGACCATTCATGTCACATGGCCACGAACTGCACACGTATACCACATACTGTATGAAAGTGACTTAAATATGATTTGAAAAGATAGGATGTGTCCTGAAAACTAAGATCTGTGTCAGACAAAGGAAAGAGAAATCAGATTTCAGTTACTTCGTCGGCTAATGAAGATGCAGCCATAATATTCTTGCACGTCCAACAATGAGTTTCGTACTGGGAAAAGATCCTGTGACCATTCATCATATTCCAACTGTGTATTTATTTCAGGGTGGCACAATTTTCATCCCTTAGCCACTATGATACTAAGTTTCATGGCTTTAATCCCAGCCGGGAATCACGAGATACTGTCGGAGGAAACTGAATCCAAACTTTGGATTCTTTTTGCAGGTTATACATATTTCCAGAGAAATAAGTGTTATCAAATAGCTTTGATCTGGAATCCACTGTAACATGCAGTTATTGTGGTTCCTTGCCATGGTTCATACTGCCCTTGTTGTTCCCTGCCTGTTCTGTATTGCTAGCAAACTGGAGTACCCCCCCCCCCACACACACACACACACTGGATGTTATTATTCAAATGAGATACTTGCATATTAAAAAGAACACGTCTCAATTGACTCCGCCTTTTGCGACACCACAAATTTATAGCTTGATAATGATATCATCAGGGACTGACATCCTTAGTGCGGAATGGTGGCTCTGAGCTCTGCTGATGGGTGGCATACTGAGGGATGTGGTAAAGTAAGAATCACCTTCGGTGTAATTGGCAGACTGCTTGGCCTCCAGAGACAGCGTGGTGATGTCGGAGCAGAGCACCTGGATGGGATTCAACATCCTGGGTCCAGGACAGGGGTGTCTAACAGGGGCCGGGCCTGGCTCGGGGCCTCCAGGCTGTGTTCAGCTGCGTTGGGAGCCGGGGCTTAGCCACACGCTGCCCTGGAAGAGGGGGCAGGGACTGAGTTACAGTGGGCACAGCAGCAGGCCAGTGGCACCCTCTTCTCAAATCCAAAAGTCATGCAAATTGTGTGGCTCACTTCGGTCCAGGCGTGACCGAAAAGGGCCAATTTCTCTTCCCCTGACCTGGAGTTGATCCCTTGTCTCCTGGAGCCACACACCAATTCAAGTGCAAGTGGGATATCCCAGTGTCCTCATAAGTCCTGTATTCATCCAGTATGCTGCATCCAGTCACGTACCCTGAACCATCCACATAGCGCTCTGTACTCTGTGCTCTGGCCAACATCAGTAATAAAGAGCAATTCAAGGGTTGTTTGTTAGCCATTGTGTTTCATTCCAGAAGAAGAACCTGAGCCAAAAACATGACACAGGGCAACACAGAGCATCCCTGTTACAAGACAGAGCTTCCAGGGCCTGGCCTACAGCCAGCAGAAGAGGGAAGGTGTGAGCACCCAAGATGGCTTCATCTTGCCAAAGGGCAAGACTGATTACAGACATCCTGTACCCTGAAAACAGGCGAATGGTAACACAGGACAGGGAATACAGAAGAGATATTATATGGATGTTGGGAAAAAAACAGAAATGAAACCAGGAACGCAAACACCCAAAAAGCCAAGCTCAGACCTCACACTAGGAGCATTCTGTGATGGTGACAATAAAAGACACCACGCAGCAGGGCGAGTCGACGTGCGTGTGTCACGCAGGCTGTTTTAACATATGCGATTCATCATGCAGATGAAGTGCCATCTACAGTGTAAACAGCTCTTCCTGTCCCCAAATTGTGCAAGTTAGAAAATTCAAAAAATTAAACACAATGGCATAGATGAAGCACTGCCAGGAATGAACGAGCAGTGAGTGTCAGTGGTGGACGCAAGGCTGAATATCAGGGATCATTTGAGCTTAATTTTAGAGAAGATGAAAGGCTGTGATATCAAAATGCCAAGGACACACTCATTTTAAATAAGTGTGATGCAGTTTATAGTGGTGTGCATCAGACTGCCAGCCAGGCCGTCCACCAACCACAGGGGTCCCTCTGAGGGATGAAGGACAGGAGGGACCCTTCTATTACTGGAGAGTCAGCAGGAGGTCCTGCTATAGAGCTGCTCTGTCTCCAGCAAACCAGACAGCGTCTTGCCACAGAGCGCTTCAGAAGAAAGAGCAATTACAGCATGCAAAATGTGTTGTTTCAGATAAAGGTGTCTGCTATATGAACAGAGAAATCCTGGAAAAATGCCAGCCGATGGACCATAGGGCTGATGGCGGTGTCTGGATGTTCGGCAGATACCTTCTTCTCTGTCACCTGACCGCAAGAACAACACGGGTGATTCACATCAGCCGTACTGAGGGTCTCCCTCAGAAGGAACTCTACCTGTCCTGTAAGGTCTGTCTCATCTGTAATTTACCCACAATGCAGTTCTTCTAATTATATCTAGACAGATCCAAGCACAGCATCTAATGAAACCCACTAGGAGCTGGACCCTCCAGAGAGGAAGCAGAGTATCCACCCCCCAGCACTCCTCACCGTCACTACATCCCACAAACCAATATCTCCCACAAACTGCCCACTGACTCCAGTCATGTCAGCACAATTCTACATCACATTAGGTGCGTTCTCCTCTGCAAGGCTTGGTTGTGGTGTGAGCTGAGCCACCTTTCTGAGACAATGAACGCACAATGTCATCCGCAGACTAGTTAAAACGGATGGGTGGGCTGTCTGCCACAGAGACTGCAGCTGTAGACGTCTCGTGTTCGGAGATTAGGGTCCTCCACAGGGAACTGATGAGAGACCATTTTTATAAAGGAATAAGCCTGACAGGAATGCGTTTCACTGAGCCTTTTTGACTGCCTAATAAGCAGTTGTGCATTTTGTCGGAAAGCGCGTTGGATAATTCTTCAACCAGCGACAGTTGTCATCAGCAAACCCGCAGTAACCATAGTGATGGGTGAGTGCTTGGGGGGGAGGGGTATACTGCATGACTATTCCTCACGGTTATTCCACATAATGAACACTCAAGGAGCCCCGTGCCGCCAAATAAGACCCTCAGAACCAGGGAACACAAGATTAAATCATTTATTCTCACGTTTCAAACCAAATTCCTAGATGTCTGTAGCTCTCCTTGCAGTAACACATAAACCAGCTTTGCAGTTTCACAGCTACTGCCAACGTGGCCAAGACAAATTAGGTCCCTAAGCTGCGAGGAACAAATACCTGTGTTAATAGGTTTAGTTTGTTGTTCAGAAAGGTAGCAGTAAGTCTTGATCTTAATCATCAGAAGAGGAGGTTCAATCCTGACAATCCGGGCCTAAAATCCATAACACCTCCATTCAGTCAGTAAGTCATTTTTAATCGTCTCTTCTGAAATCTACAATTCATGGGGCTGTAAAATCGCATCATGAATAAGTGTCCCACTGCTGTGACCTCAAGGTTATTTGGAGAAATATACACCAGGAGGCCAGGCCTGGTGCAGATGGTCAAACTTTACAGAAGCATAGCTGTACTCTGATGATCATAGGCTGCTAAAATGATCCATTTGTCCATAATCAAATCCATAGGTGGATTAAGGAGGATTACAGGAAGTTCCAACCTCCACAGCACCAACCAAAACGTCCGTCTCGAATGACAAATCCATGTATGGATCAGTAGTTCTACTGGCAGGTCAAACGCAAAGAAGGCCAAGGGGAAAATGACCTTGGCGGTGGACCATGCAGCTACTGGAGGTGAGCATTGGGATGCAATGCCTAATGTCATTTCTAAATTGAAATCTCCTTCGCTTGGTCCACAATGTGCACGGGTGAGGCGTGATCGGCCCACCCACTGTCCTCCTGTGACCTATTGGAGCGTGTTCTGTCACTCACGCTGCTACGTCAGTTACCTGTGAGCTTCGGGGCTAATCCCGTTACCAGGAAAGCCACTTTGCCAGACGGCCCGTGCAGGCTGCCATCTGCGGTGTTCCGCTAGCTCCAAGACCAGCTCCCCCTCACAGGGAGACGCAGGCTGCTGCTGACTGCTGAGCGCAGGATGCAATGCTCTATTTCACCGGCTCTTACCTCAGCCTAAGGCAGGGAATAAGTCCTGGGAATGAGCACAGTCAGGGGAACAGACGTTCACTGTGACACTCCAAGAACCTAGAGCTCGACGGCCCCATAAATGCTCCGATACAGTTCTGAACGTGCCCGACACACTTACACTCAGTGCCGAGCACACTGCTCACCAAGCTCACCGCCCCCAGTGCTAGAGAAATCCAACACTGGACTCTTTCAAACCAAATATGAAAATATATAACTCTCAGAAACAGCTATACAGTCCTATTGCTGGCATATCTTCAAAGAGACAGATAAAGTCACTGCTATTAGCATCCAACCTTCATCCTATTATAATACTGATAACTGCAATATAACAAGCTAGGATATTCTATTCCGCAGGGAGCATCTACTATACTGTACACTATATAAATCCAGAGAAAAAAATGAAGAGACCACTCTACATATTTAAACAAATCTGCATTTTTAAATCCTGGTTTAATCCAGGTTCTGCTAGCAGAAGGCTACGCTGAGCAGAAGGTTGCTTCCAGGTGCAAAATTTCGAATACACAAGAATACACAAGTACACAAGAGTAGGGTGAAGCAGGAAACACTGGGAATGACCAGAAACCAGCCAGGCTGAGGATGGAAGCGACTTTCTAATGGCACAGATGGCCGTTAGCTTATCCGATAGTTTCTCATGGATGACATCAAGTGACCTTCAAAAGGAATAGGAAACATTAAGTGCATGTGTGAAAGTACACTGCTAGGACAGTTTGTATCAGGCTCCCTAGAACGAGACTAAAGTTGAGAAATGAGTGAAACAAAAAATTGTTTTTTTCCAGGGCTGTATGCATAAGTAATTGCACTTCAGAAACTAACCCTATAAGTAGAGACCCCTAGCGACAGTCTAAGGATCACACATAACTGGAACAGAGGAGAGAAACCCCCAGGACACAGGATTAGCCAGTGCTTTGCTTACATTGGATATTACCTTCAGAGAAACCTGGCATGTGCTCCTTCTTCCACTAGTTTCACGCCTTATTAAGCTGTGGAGCTATTAGGAAAGGGCAGGTAACACTTCACTTGAGTTGGCACAAAAAACTTAGTTACTCAGTTACTACTCATGAACAAATCATGAACTAATATAGTTCCTGTATGAAATACATGAACTGCCATGACTGATTCATGATGAACAAACTTGGTATGCAACTAATAGTTACTGGTTAATTAATGCATTAAGTATGTGTGCAATACTATTTTATTTGTGCCCCTACAAAGATTACCTTTCACACACTTAGTTCTGCCCCCACCTGGTAAAATCATGTTGAAAATGAAGAGATTAAGAATAAAACAAACACTAAAGTATATGGCATTTCCTGCTCATTCAGACCATTTAATACATAATTCAAAAGTTCACCTTTCAATTAGCACTTAATTAACCTTTTTGTTATTCCATGTTACATGCATTTGGACTGTTGCTTATTGAGCTGCCCACAATCAGTCCTTTAATCCTTTTAATCGAGAACACAATAAGCAATAAAAGGCATTTAGTTTCAACTTTTTCCCCTCTTCCTTTCACATCATTAGCTGTTGCAGTCTTCCTGATGTTGATGGTCTGTCTCTCCATGCTCACTGACAAGGCAGCCACTGCAAAAGTTTCTGATACTGGAGTTTTTACAAATTACTAATAAAACAACCTTTATATCTGTTATACACATGACATCGGTTTAATTAAGTAGATCTTAGATATATAAACGATATTTTCATAAATGTTTAAACAGCGATGCCCCCAATTGGGCCAGCTTTTATAGTGTATGTGCGTGTATGTGTGTGTGTGTGGGGGGGGGGGTGTATGTATTATATTGTGGGGATAAAACCCTGTTATTTTGACACTGAGAGGACCATTTTTTCAGTCCCCACAAGGGGAAACTCGATTTAAAAAAAAATCAGTGACTCTCATTTGGTTACTTATAGTTAAGGTTAGGGCTGGGTGTGAGTTAAGGTCGTCATTGTTTGGTGAATGGAATGATCCCAAAAAGATATGAATACAAACGTGCGTCTGGGTGTGTGTGTGGGTGTGTGTGTGGGTGGGGGTGTGTATGTGTGTGTGTGTATATAGTATCCCGCATCGAGGTACATTGCTTCCACACACTAACAGGGCCAGGCAGGAGATGCTCTGCAGGAATCTGGCCAATTTCATGGCTTTTAACCTCTGACCCGAAACAAATGACCCAGTAGCACTCTTACAGTGGTCCTGCTACCATGGAAACGGGATGCGCGCTGGCCCTTGGTCTTCCCGGCACCCCAGCCCCCACATGCCACCAGAATTCTGCTGCTTGCGGCACCATTTCCGACTCCTGCCTCAAGAACAGGGAGGACCTTCGAGTGCAAATAGAACTTGGATGTCAAGGCATCTTCTCCGCTGCGTCCTTGGGGCTCCGACCCTTCATACCACTCAAGGAAACACTAATGGATGAAAATCTACACCCTCTAACAAACATGCCTGCACACAAACAGTTTCAGAGGGACCGTTTCACACAATCTCTCCCACATAGCTGTGGGGAAATAAAGATTATCCTGGACATGGTTTTCACAAGCAGTAACAGCAAGCAGGAGGTCTGAATAGCCATGTAAAAATCCACTGAAAGAATTACATTTTGGACCTACAAAGCTGACCCCACCAGTCTATCCTTAAATCCCTTCAGTAAATGCTTCTAAAGATACATAATGATAGGTAATTCTTCCTAGTAACACAAAGCAGCCCACTGTGCCTAGAGATGTGGAGCGATTAGACACAGCATCAGATTTCCTAATGTAGTCTTCAGCAGCACACTAGGATTCCCTTCCCTGCCGGTCTATCAATGTACGGGAGCACAAGAGCTGACTAACAGCAGGCAGCCAGACCATCAGTGTCGGACGCTAGTTTACATGTGTTCAGGTGAACAGTTTAGTTGCCGTAACGACTGTGCAGCAAGGGCAGCGCCAACAGTCAGTCAACTAATGATCATCCCCTCATGGGGGTGGCCTGTTTAAGTCCAGTGCCTTCCTCCCCCAACTGCTGAGTCCGGAGCAGATCAATTAAGGCCAAGGTCAATATTCCTTGCTGATAAAGGTATTTACCATTACTTGTCTTTGAAATCTCCTCTCGTTTTGTTGGGTTTCTACATAGTCCCTAACCCTCATTCTGACTTATTTTTCATTCCTGTACTTGACTTTGGATCCAGGTTGCGTAAGTAATGTGTTGCATGTGTATTGGTTGGTGACATCTGAATCCTCAAATGCCAGGTTCCCTGGGCAGGGTCCCATGGTGCAGTGGAGAGCAGGGTAAATTTGTGTCACATGATCTGTGTAAGAGTGGAGCGGAGTGCTGAGCACATTGTGCTTCCACACACTGTGCCACTTATTGGATCAGAATTTGGTCATTCGTCCACCAAGGAGCTTTGTTGTTGGAGGAGGGGTGGGGTGGGGTGGGGTGTGGGGGGGGGTAGTTTCAGCCGCGAAAATGAAAAAATCCCATGTCCCCAGACAGCCCTGTACTCCAGTAAATACTCAGGCGTAAAGGGCAGGCCACGGCTACTAATTGAAGTGCGACATTCTGCCACATCTTGGCACCATACTTGCTTGTTACCCTCAAGTTGTTTCGTTCCTAGTTTACTCTCCTTCCTTCATGCAGATGAACATTAGCAAAATAAACCACTCTGCTAAAGAGAGCCAATCAATTGTAAGTGTTCTTTCTTTAGTCTTTCGACTTAGTCCATAAATAACTGATTATGCTAATGGTGTTAGGCTGAATGAATTGTGCGAGAATCAGCCTTACAGACCGAATTTTAAAATGAATCTGCTTCATTCACTGGAAAACCACTATTTTACACGCGTTTAGCCCATACTGTTACAAACAAGAACAATATCTAGAAACCAATTTTAAAGCCATATTTTTAATTCATTGGGCAGTTATGTTTACGCATTATAAATTAAAAAAATATCATGTATTACTCATATGAAGAATCTTTAAGTATATTTTAGCAACAAAAACGTGTAAATTTACTGCACACAACAAAATACCAAAGGGTTACTTAATGAGCGGAAGCACTGGACAGATAAAATGTAGCTGATTTGGGTCTGGAGGTCAGTACTGCTTGTGGTTCTTATACAGTAGATATCTAGCAATCACGGGTATGTAAGACGATACTGCACAGAAATACAGACAATGTTTAAAAACGGGGGCGGCACGCTGGTGCAGTGGTTAGCAGTGTCGCCTCACACCTCTGGGACCTGGATTTGAGTGTCTGCCGGGGATCCATGAGTGTGGAGTTTGCACGTTCTTCCCCGTGTCGTCATAGGGTTTCCTCTGGGTACTCTGGTCTGCCCCACAATCCAAAAACAAGCTAGTGTACCTATGTGTGTGTTAAAAAAAGTTATATATATATATACAGTATATATACATATATACACACACACACATATTTCGAAAATATGAGCTGAGCCATAAAGGGTCACACAGCGTCTATCCCTGTGGTCTCCAGAGGCTGGAGTCTCGTGCCTGACCAGTACCGGGTGTGATCAGCTGTGTTAGTGTGATGAAACTCCCTGGATGAGCCCACCAGCTGTGCAGGGCACTGAACAAACTGACAGGGGTGGCTATGACAGAGACCCGGGGGTGAAGGTGGGGGCTCCCTCCCCAGCCACAACAGCAAAGACAAGCTGTCGGAAAAGGACCTGCCTGTCATCTTCCCGCCCGGGATGTGGTAGGCGAGATGCCAGGCAAACCAGAGCAGAGTCTAAATTCCCGGGTTCACTCTGCCACACACCCCCACTTGGGTTCAGACGCTGTCATTCATGCACATGCAAACTGGCATAGAGACAGAACTAATTATGTCTCTCTGCTGAGAAAACTGATCTTCTGCAACTAGGTGTCCATGTCAGTCTCTGCAGCTGTTTATAAATGGCTGGGGCACAGCTGCAACTCATCCCTACCTCCAGATCAATACAGCACCCTGTGACTTACACGGCTAGCATCTTAAACACCGGGCCCCCCTCCCGGAGCTTCCATCGTCCTCCACCTTCACTCCACACTCTAAGTCAAAGTGCTTTATCGGTATGAAATACATGCAGAACCAGAGAGCCAGAAGAGATATGATACATTACAGCTGTAATTAACAACATGCATGAAATAACCTGCGTTAATAGAATAACGGCACCCTGGGTTGTATTCCTAAGGCCGATGCGTCTCTATCAAGTAACACACCATTAGCCATGAAAAAATGTAACCCCTTTGTTTTTCCAGGAACAAAGAAATAGCAAGAACTACAAACAATAAGAACAAAAATATAACTATTATTAATATTAATAATAATATTAGCAAGAAAAACAATATATTAACAAATGTAAACCTGGTTAAATTATGACACCTTTCAGGCGACCAACAAAATAGATGTAGTCTGATAAACACACGTCACATAACGATACGAGATCATGGGCTGGTGACCAGGGACAGTTGAAGGCCAAAATAAAACGTGCTGCTAAGTAAAGTAAGCAGACTTTGCAGTGCCTCAGGTCAGGCGTGAAACCCGGGGCGGGTCTCCTGTCACGGCTCCCTCAAGACAAACCCCTGCCGTCAGGAAGGACCTTTCAGTGATACCTGATAATCTTTGTTAACTTCTCTCATGTCCTGTACCCGTAGCATTCAGATTACCAGGGTTGCCAACTTTCGTCAGTTGGCTGGTGTGAGATTTTCAATTTGAGACGAGTCTGCACACACATGCACATGAATTTACATGTATGTGAGAGTTTTATTACTTTGTAAATAGTCTGTAGGCAAACTATCCCATCACTTCTGATGCAACTAATTTTAGGTTTGTAATGGAATAACATTAGTTGTAAGATTTCTTGGATAAGCATGAGAGTCTGAAAGCAAGAGTGTCACACCAGATATGTGAAACTTGGCAACCTTGGATTACATTACATATTAAGTTTTAAGATTTTAGCTACATAGGACCATACTCTTCCCAAACTTACTGCTCACCTTTCTCACTTTTCTTCCTTCCCACCTAACCTGATGCCTAACCGTATAAAAAAAAGAAATTATAATAATAACAACGGCATGTTATGACATGGGGACAAAGGATGCGAGAATAGGCAAGGTGACAAAGCAAAAGGGGTTTTATTTAGTTTCAAGAGGACAAAAACTAGAAAGGAACAGGATCTCATGGAATCAAAACAGGAGGACCAGAGGAAGACTAGGCACAGTTTGTTAAAGTCTATCACATCGATGTCAGGACTGGAGAAACTGGACTGGGAAGTACTTATAGCAAGGATTAATGAGGGAGTAAACAAAAGGCAGCTAGAGTGAGTAACATAAGGGCAGGAGCGAGAGGCAAGACAAACATGTAACACGCGTGGCTTGTTAGGGCCACGCTAGGAAGAAAACAGGAGGGGCGGGTAGGCGGGGCATGACACAGCAACAATAATAATAGGAACAGTAATAGTAATACTACTAATAATGTTTTTAAAAAAATCAGTAAGGTCATTATACACTTAGGCTGGAAATTAAGCCACTTATTTTTTGCCACTTATGGAGGGCAAAAACAAAAAAACTGGCCAATGACTATAAATAAATAAATAAATTAGACACTTGGCTATATATTTTACTTAATTGGCTTATTTTCACTGTAGCAAAAATTCTTAGATTCCTCCCCTGATTACATGTCATACTAAGGTACACAAAATAACATTGTACCCCCATAGAGTTACACACATCAATAAAGAGGATGAAGAGGTTTGTTTTGGGTCCTGCGTGAGACAGCAGGGATGCAAACTCCCTCTTAAGACCTTCCAGAAGTGCCTTGAGCCACACCTGGTCTGAGAACACCTGAACTTGCAAGAATGTGTTTTTTTCCCTCCCTTTTCCTCTGTCTGTCACTCAAAGAACTCAGGCAATTGCAGCTGTCACTTGAAGTTCCATTCTCAGCAGGGGCTTGTAGGAGTAGACCTATAAATCTCTGGTGAAGCCCACAGAGCTGGATGCAGCGGCGCCGCCCTGCTGGACTGGTTTTTCATTTGCCCCTCAGTTTAGTCAGTGCATTACAAACATGGACAGGAAAGGAAGATGGGAATGCATAGCTATAAGGTAAGGAGGGAAATGGGAAAATGAGCAGTGTGGTGGCAGGGGGTTAGTCGTACTGGACAAAGGCATAAGACCGACGTGCCTCACCCAATGTAGACCTGCCTGGAATCGGCTGTTTGACTTGCTCAGATGTAAAGGTACTGTAGCGAATGGAAGTGACACATCACCAGTAGCTGGGCAGGGGAGACACGCACAGGGATACGACACACATGCACACGCCATTCGATCGAAAGGAGAAAGGAGGAGGCCAGCAGGGACCACATTTGCCTTTATGGGGCAGGAGGCAGGGGGAGATGAATTATTCAGGCAGCAGAGCGGTGGGCGCTCAGTGAATTCATTAGGCCGCTACACTTCCGGCACATCCCAGCCTGTTAACAGAATCCGCTAGTGCAGCAATGCCTGCCGTCCACTCCGGGTGGGGGGGGTGAAGTGCTGTGATTCAGGGAACCGTGCTGCACCCTCACAATTGCCCCCCACAAACTGCAGGGCAGGAAGCAAAACCTCTGTATTAAGATCATTGAAATAAAAGAAAAACCTCACGCATACAGTATATATGTGATATGTGACTCTAAAGTGTAGCCTTTACTGAAATGTCTTTGTTTACCAATAAACCCTTCTAGATTTACAACTAAATTACAACAATCTAGAAGAAGACTGGAATAGATGCAATTCGTACAGTCCAATAGCACGTTATCAGACGACACACTTTCATTCTAACAATCTCTGCCTACTGTTCTGCAGTTGAGTCGCACATGTGCTGCAAAGGGAGCTGATCGCATTTGACTTGCGTGTGCAGGATTGAGCTCAGCATTCAAGTTCAGCCTCTTTCAGGACTGCAGTGTGGTCTTTGTGTGCGTTGGATTACTAGTTAACAAACCCGTGTAAAACTGTTAATTATAAACAACAAGCGTGCAGCAGCACCTCCTGGCTGCACCTTGGCTACCTTGTCATCCGCCTCTCTCCCCCCAGCTTTTTAATTAAAGGCGGGGTACCCCCACACTCTGGGATTCCATCACATGCTCCTCTCTCCCAGCAACACATCCACAACCCCACCCCATCCCATGGATATATCCAAAACATGTATAAATATAAAAATAAAATCACGCGCACAACTGGTTGAACTCGAGGTTTAAAAATTGGAATAAGCACCAGCATCGTACACATAGCCCGGAAGCATCTGTGGCTTTCTGCTGAGTCACGGCCCTACACAGTGCCCCCCCCAGCATTAAACGACAGCCCCTTCCAACATTCTGAAGTGACTTGGGCACTCGGCGTTCTGCCGTAACGTTCCGGCGAAGGTTCCGTGAGTGAGCATGGGGCAGGCGGACGGATCCGGAGGAAGGGAGCGGACTCACAGCTCAGCGTCATGGAGAGGTCCCAACCTGACGAGCAAGAGCGTAACGACAGCGTGTCCGGGGAGCTCCGGATTCTTCACGGTCCACGTACGTGCACACAGGGGTATGCGATCCCGGTCTATTTCCCCTCAGCCTCAGTCACATCCAGAACACACCATGGAAGCAGTCCAATTATCTTCCCAGTTGTATTCAGGATACTGGTAGCTGGAAGGAATGGCCAGCTCTAATGGTTGCCACGGCCACAGCCCAACATATCCAGCCAGTTTGTATAGGTTAGGATAACTGTAAATATCTCCCCCCCGACCATCCAGGAAAGATGCACCTCTCCCCTCCCATTTGTGGAAGACTAACGCACTTTCCGTGTGCATCATGGAGCCCCACACCCACAATCCTCGAGGGAAGCCCCCAGCCCCCCCCACTCAGGTTTCCTGACTAGAAGTGGTGACACAGCTGTACGGTCAAGGCTATCGGGGAGGGAGTGCGCTCTCCCTACAAATGCACGTTGGAGGATGCTCTCAGTGGGAAAAGAAAAACATTCTAGGCTTTTCTTTCCCTATCATTCTTACTTAGACAGCTCTGATGTCAGAGATTTTCGCGGTAACCCCACCCCCCTTCGGAACCCAATGTTCACCCCAAGCCATGATGGCTGGACTTTTCATCGTGTCCCGTGACCCTGTGTAGTGGGGGGCGGGGCAGACACCTACGTTGTGGTGTAACTTGCTAAGGGCTACCGGCCCGTGACCTGCAGGCAGGTGAATTCGGTTCCTAACCTCAGTTAAGGATCCCCAACCCCCATTCATGCTCAAATACCAGCCAAGAAACAGCATCTCATCCAATCCAGCCTGGCATACCCACAAAGCCAGCTTTGAGTCTTTCAGGAACTACAACCAGACAGGACCAGCCAACCTTGGTGATCCCAGTATGAACCTTTATCCCACAACAGGATTCCTACATCACCAAACCAGGCCTCTAAGTCGGGAAGCCGGTACCATTCCACTGCGTTTCGCCGCTCGGGGGAGAAGCATGCATGCTGAGCGAACGGATGCCGAGGCAACAGACTGACGAGTGAAGAGAGGTCGAGGACAAGCACCAGAAATTCATTCAATACTGGGAGATGGAGGAGAATTAAGAAAATGTCTGCCTTACCTTCAGTCACATAATTGTGGTCCCGCAGAAAGCTGTGGTTGATTTTTCGGGTGTCAGCGTCCTCGCCCATTTACAGCAGGGACCGTGAGCATGCTCTTCTGCAAGGGGACTGGTCGGTTCCGTGGTGGGTCTCCAGGCCGGCGCACCATCCATGCTGCTGCAGCCGCCTAGCAAAGGGGCGTGGAGCGCGGCATCGTGGGATGTGGGGGGGGGGGGGGGGGCCCCGCGGAAAAAAAAACCCGGCCCAAAGCCGCCCGTTACCCTAGCGGGGCCGACGTGCCCGCCCAACCCACCCGGCCACCCCCACGGTAACACGGGCACA
>JAODJX010000015.1:16563124-16577065 GCA_026776945.1 Isichthys henryi
TTGCTTCCGGGATAGGCTCCGGACCCCCCGCGACCCAGTAAGGATAAGCGGTTTGGAAAATGGATGGATGGATTTTAAAGAAGTGTTTCATTTTTTCTTGCGCATTTATAATTATCGATTGTTAATTATTATTAAATGTAGAGTATTTTGAGCTGCATCTAAATGTATGAAACGTGCTCTAAATAAAGTTTATTTTTATTATTATCATCATCCTTTTACCGGAGGAAGTAAGATTGAAAGCGCAGCTCTAAGCAAAGAAACACCCCTATTTGGATTTGAACCTTATCGGGAACGTTTGGTGATTCAAGTCTGCGTCTGTAATCAGAATGCGGCCAGCTGCTAGCTGCCTGGTTTCCAGCAGTCGCTGCATGTTATGTGCTGTCGCATGGACAATTTGACCTGGCTTGTAAACACCCCTGTCATTGATATGAGTTCGCTTGTGGAACATTCTGGATGCTTGTGAATGGGTGGTGGGGGGGGGGGGAGATGATACATAGGGACCTCAGGGCTTCACAGACAGGCTGTGGTGTCTGTCTAGGACCTTTCACCACCACAGGAAGGAGAAAAACAAAAACATAATAAGAACACATACCCCTAATCTGCTCCACCCCTAGGCAGAAAATGGAAGATTCCATAAATACATTTCAATGACCCTACTTGTGATGCAAGCAACGCTATTCACATACCCAAAGTAAATAGCATTTCAAAAAATAGCTAGTATTGTACTTCATATCGGTTAATCGTATCTACTTGTCTGGGGAAATGGAATTAAGTATTGATGCTACCATTTTCATTTTCATTCAGCAATACTACTCAAAACAAAGTACACATTTTAGTATAAGACTAAAGAATAGATCCCACAGCATCTGGCGTTCACCAGTACAGTAGTCTGCGTGAACAGTATCCTCAAATTTTCCACCAGCTAAATCTTCACTCTCTGATAAATATTGTTGGTCTTCTGGATTTTAAACAATCATAATGGTTAAACCAGACAAACACCACAGAAAGTTTACTGTATACAGTATATGCTTCTGTCCTTGCATACATTCATGGCCAAAATTGCAGGGTACCTCGCACAAAAGTTTATACAATATAAAAAATGAATTTGATGTACTGTATAACTTAGGTATATAGTACTTGTTTCTAAATGATTTTCTGAGCATTGCTATCTCTGATTTCATGGCAGAAATCTGTATTGACTTCACAAAAACAAGTACGTTGCTCAACAACCTTTTTTCTAACATTTTATATTTGATTTAGTAGTTTTGGTACCTTATTTTTTTGCCTTGATACCTCTGGATGTGGTTGTGCAAAGATTGTATCAGCTGAAATTAAATTAACATACATGCATTCGTCTTTATCTGGAACCCTTTCATACAACTCATTGTCAGCCTGGGAGAACCTGTGAGATCGGGAGCTCTGACGGTCCACGGGATGTGCAGTCTGCTGTACAGCACTGCTTCAGAACCAGGCCCACTAACTCTACAAGCTTTACCATCATGCAAAGGTAGAAAGGCGTCCCATTCTCAGCAACTTCACGAGAGTAAGACGGCCACCCAGCCGCTAAGTCAAAGATGGACCGCAGTGCCGCGAGCTTCCCTCAGGCTACACAACACCCAGTGTGCAGTGGAGTGGTATGGTTAAAAGGGAAAGAGGGGGACAGCTCTTCAGGCAGCTATCCAAAACCTTCATGGTGCAGAGAGACCACCCTTTTCTTCCACTGTGGTACCTGTCACTGCTAATCAGCCTTTAGGGCCAGTGGGACTGCAACCCTGGAACTGGACAGAGACCCTGCCGGATGGAGCACAGGCAGCGGCCATGACTCAAAAGGGACTTGGTCTCCATGTCTGTCTCCATGTCCGCTGACATCTCTGTTTCATACACTAGCCCATTGAGTAAATTGTGGCATGAGTGAAATTTTCATACGTCAAGGCGATACCAAACAAGCATTTTAATGTTTGCTCTCAACTCCGCAGCCTGCCTGGTTATACAAGGTAGGAAAAGTGTTTCCAACAGAAACAAACAACCCCCACAATAAACTGTAAAATGGGCATAATTTAAGGCTAAATGCCAAAATTCTATAAATAAATTAAAACATTTGTACACGCTCTCTTTTCCAGCAGTGTATTTAAAGAGGAGTAATTTTACTAATTTTGGCTTTTACTGTATGTCTCTTACAATTCATTCCGTACCACTTTCTGCAAACCTAGTTCTAAAAATGTGCTACATCATTTGTGATTCATTCAACATCTCAATTTCATGTTTCCTGAAAAATGAAAGTACTTGACAGTTTGCGAGGGAGACTAATTATTGGTATTATTTATTTCATAATGAATTGCAGGGAACAGATGTGGCTATAGTGAGACATACCTGCTGGACAGCCGGCAGTAATATTTTCCACCGGACACGGGCACATGTGTGTGTGGGCAACGCATGGATGGTCCGAAAAAGATGTTCTACCACAATGAGGAATACCCCATTTTACACACTAGCATTTTTCCTGCGTAAAATGTCCTGCTTACACACCGAAGCACCCTGGAATCGATCGCTTTAACAGGATGAGACAGCAACATAAGCCGGATGTGTGGTTGGGGACCAGTGTCTTTGTGGAGGGGTTAAAGATCACCGATGGCTGGAATGACGATGGAGGCTACTACTCAATGAAACTGAAATATTTTCCTCTTAATGACCTGAAGAATTACTCCCCCCTCCCACCTCCATACTGTAATGCTGCCAGTCAGTACCATTGGATCTATGTTGCCTAGCAACCAGCTTAAAAGGAAAAACAGTCTGCCAGCCGCTCGGTGGTGCACTGCAGTGAGCATAAATGAACCCCCACTCCCAGGATTACTGTTCGGAGTCTGTATGAGATGATGCTAGGATGACGTTTATCTCCTCGACAAGATCTATGATTCGGGGAGGGGCACAACCGCCTGCAACCAATCGGAAGAGGTGGCAACCACGGCTTGCGGGATGACACGAGAGGCAAAAAAAATCAATCAAGGGAGTTGCGTTTGGGGGAGGGGAGGTGGCTGTATGTAACAAATAGACAGCAATTAGAGGAGAGACATTTTATTACATATTGCCTCATGATTGAGGCCCCCAGGGACACAAATGCTGTCTCATAATCTGTTGGTTTAGGCTGCCCGTCTACAGAGCTGTATGGTCCATTGTTGAAAAATAAATCTGGTATTGCCTACTAATGCTACCTTGTAATAATTGCATATAGCCTCTAGTGGCAGGAAAAGCATTTTGAATGGAAAGGGTCATATTATGTGGATACGTACAGTATTCTAACATACAGAATGAATGAATAACTGAATAACCCCCCCCAAGTAAGGGGACAATGAAATGCCTGGTAGTTTGTATGCCCAATACCGGCCTCTTTTAAAATTTATTACATAACATTGTGATACTGCCATCATGACATGAAGGAAGTAGTGGAAAGAAAAATAAGTGGCCGTTGAGAAAACATTCCCTTTAAATTAAAGCTCACATAGCCCTAGAATTGTTTTACAGTATAGGTCCATAAAACAAAGAATCAATCAATGTCAAACGGAATCAAAGGATCTTTTAGCAGCTGGTGTCTATAGGGCAGGCCTGGGCCATTATTTTCTGTGGAGGGCCGGATTTGAGCTTCCCCATGTCAGCAGGCCCCTTTTAACGATTATTCTCATGTTCCATGAAAGCTACAATGAAAAAAGGCTCCTGTTGCATGCAGGTGCAAAGGTATTATTTGTAGTATCAGTGTATTTGTGATTATTAATGGAAATTGAACATGAAAGTTTTTCCATTAAAAAAAAAAAATTATTTAAAGCAATAAGCACCACGGGCTGGCTTTTGCCCAAGTCTACTGCAATGAATTCATTGATTAATTGACTTTTTTTCCATTACAATCAGGAGGCATGGCAGGAGTGCTAAGTGTAAGTGAGTGATCTAGTAAACAAGGGACAGACTGGGCTAGTTAAAACTGTTCTTCCCCTTAGCTCTAATCACATGGCATATGAATTAAAAAAGCAATAAACCGTCTTAACGGAAGACACTGCTAGAGGACCACTTGAATTTGAAAGTCTGCTGGCCTTGCATGTAGGTGATTTTGGAGCCCCCTAGAGGCGCAGGGGTGCACAACAACAATAAAAAGGCATCTGCACCCATCCACCTTGCAGAAGCATGGTATGCAATTTTTTTGTTTTTAATAACTGTGTGCATGAATTATTGTTCTTCATTTGAAATGGTTTGCTGTGTGTCGGATCGGCATGTTGAAGCCGCGCTAGTCACATAGGCTACCCAAGTTAATCTGTCTATACAAAACCAATATAAAAGGTTTTCTGTGTTTAAAAATTGACCTGTTGGCTATTTGTGTTCATGTAGAGTTCACTTTTTCACTCTGAGAGTTTTCAGCACATTTTATGTATACTTTGTTAGTATAAACACTGTCCTATGGCCTACTCACACCCAAAATAATCCAAATACGCCATTTTTATAGGCAGCATTTAATCATCTTGTGGATTCATTTCATATACTTTAACTCATGGGTTGTGTTTGCATTTAAATCCGTACTACTATTTTCTAATGTTTGTTACAATGTTACACTGAGCCCATTAAAACTGGCTAAAGACAGCTCACTACTCTTTGGAAGAGTGTTTCTCTGGCTGCATAGCTGTGCGTGCAGAAGAGGAGGTGAGAGGTGACCTGACAGTGGCCCAGTTGGCCTGATCTCTGGACATACCTCGTTCTGCATTCTAGTTCACAGCACAAGCAGTGATCACATTACACAGGGCAACGATACTAAGTATTCCATCATTTCTATAATATTTACTGAGCCCCACATTCTGGAGGACGCAGATACTCTGGGACTGGGTCCAGGCTCACCGTGGTTCTGCTCGGAATAAGCAGTTAAGGAAGATAGACGATATCACACAATACCATTGTTCACAAGAGGAATGTTGAGCGAAAGCTGAGCGAACTGTATCTACTATGCATGTTCTCCCATACTGATGAAGGGATGTGAGAGACCATCTTTAATGGGAAAAGATTATTGAGGGGGGGCTGTGTTTTTGGGCAGCACTATGAATTCATTCACTGTTAAGGGAATAGATTTGGGTCTTTCGAAATTTCATTTTTAGAGAATATGCTTTCTGTTTGTAGTATAGAGTGTATAGATTTATTTTTTTCCAGACATCAAAGGACCATGATCCTGATTTTCTGGCCATATGATTTTAAAATCATGATTCCTAACCCACCCAAAACACTGTGGTTGTATTTCTGAGGGAGAACCAAGACCAGAATCTTGCTGGGCTGAAGTGAACAAAGTATCAGCTTAGGAGCTGTTGACCATAAACCCAAAACCAGAATATGATGCCAGTCCCGACTACAAATAGAATTGTTCATCAATAAAAAAGGAAAACAAGAAAATAAAGTACATCCCATTTCACATTCTGGTTGAAGGTACTTCAGAAACCTTTAAAATATTTGCTCCTATCATGCATGTTTCACAGGCTGGGAGGCTCAAAGTACAGCTATACTTTGACTTTCCTATAATCCCACCCTGTGTACATTGCACAGAGACTCTTTTGGAAAATTCTTCCCCCTTACAATTGCAAAAGGGGTCATAGAGCAGGCCAGCCTCACTGACTGCAAAATTGTTTTTATCTCTTGAACAATCCACAGCTCCAGTCATGGCAGTATCATTAGCTGGAACCTGCTATTATTAGCCAGGTATAATGTATCAAAATGGCTGCTGATTGCTGTACTTTCTTTCGATTATTTTTTTTTTAAACAAGCAGCAAAACGCTGGCAACCATTGTCTAACTGAAGTCCAGTCTGTAACGCAGGGGTCTCAAGCTCAAAATTACCTGTGAGCCACTGGCTGGGAGGTCATCTCCTAAAGGGGCCACTGGCTGGGAGGTCATCTCCTAAAGGGGACACTGCCTTGAAGGTCATCTTCTAAAAGGGCCGCTGGCTTGGAGGAAATCTCGTAAAGTGGCCAGTGGCTGGGAGGCCAAGACCAACCAAGAATGCACTGTGTTATTCCAACTGAATTAATTTGTAATGCAAATCTGCAAGCAGTTGCTGTGCCATTATGGTAATGCTGGTTAAGTGTTAATGAATCTTGGAGTACATATGGGGTTCCAGTAATCAAAATGCCTAATGAACTGAACACAGTGACATTAACCCATGGCTATGCACTGATCCCCTGGTAATACAACAACAGGCAATGCAACAGACGACATGTTACTTTAAAAGTGACTGCTTTAAAAGTGAGTACTTTTTTTAAAAAAAAAAAAAAACCTTCTTTTATTTGTATTACATTTGTAATTAGCAGCTTTTTTTGGTTCAGGGAGGGGGGGGGCAGATCTGTGGCAACTGCAATCACTAAATACTCTCTTGCTTCTGTATTTACTTGCTTAATTTACAGCAGTTTGGAGCCAATTCAACATCTGAATACTTCTGAAGCTTATATTTACCGAAAACACACAAAGATTATGACAGCAATCTTTAAATGTAGACTGCTCCCTTTTAACAAAAAAATAAGTAAATAATCACCTTCACCAGAGACAGCGGATATGCCACCCAGGGGTCATGGAATACTAAGCAGAGCGATGCGCTGTGTTTGCAGGGGGAGCTGGTCAAGTGTTAATGAACACGTCTGGCGTCTGGTGCACCAGAGTCGGTGTAGCCAAAAGGTAAGATGAGGAATCCAGACGCACACGAGAAAAAACAAGCAATGCAACGCTCACGCAATAAGAAAGACAGACACACGTAAGACGATTACGTCTGAGGAAATGAAATGTAAAAAAGCCACAGACACAAAAACAAAATGCACAGGCATATACTTACAAACATAAAAAACACGTCGAGTGCACAGACACCCAGGCACTGGCGGGGGGGGGGCGGGGGGTCCCATTACTCTGGCACTCCAATGCCTAACAAGATGGATTAGCCAACATTCATCCATACTCCCTTAAGGAGAGCAGCGCAGCACAAACATCATTTCTGCCATTTCCAAGCAGACCAAACAGCAGCGACAATATGGGGATACTAATGTTGCCTACGAGGAGATCTACTGTAACATGACCAGTGGTAGCATGGTGCAGCTATAACTGAGCCAGCACTGAATTTAGCGTTTAGCGTTTATTAAATTGCCTCCAGTCCACTGAGAGGAACAGAAGTGTGGAATAGAAGACAATGACCTGACCAAAGAACAGCACTGAGGATAATGAACTCAGATCAGTACAGGATCCGTGAGGCTCACAGCTCGGGTAGCAGCTGCTCTAGTGGTGAAGCAACTGAACAAGTAATGAAACTCCCCACTTCTGTAAAATACTTAAACCGTATATCTGGGATTTTAAAAAAAAATTAAAAAAAACAATCGTCTGCACGTGATTCCCTTTGGAAAAATAACACCCATCCAGCATGTCACTGTGCAGAGATACTGTAGCTTCACATTATGCTCCAGCACAGAAGCCCCAAGCAGTTTATTACCGCTTATATAGCACTGAACCGCTCCAGTAAAATGCACGCTTATGCTGTCACATGAAGAGGGGCGTCAAGCTGCGACACGGGTGTATGTTGCTTTAGTAGGGAAAGAAGGGAAAAGGCGACACTTCCACATCACAAGAATGCAGACTGTGAGCAACTAAGGTCCAGTTCACCACCCCACAAAGTCGTTTGTTGACTTTATTGGCCATCATGACTCTGTCATGGAGTCCCTTCCAAATGGTCACTCAGGCACACTTAAAGGGTATTATGCATTCCTCTGGTAAAAGCTCAACATGACAAGGTAGACTTCATTGGGTGAAGGGTTCACATTTTGCACAGGTTCTTTACTAAGCAAATAACAGCTAAATGATAATTGTTATAATAATGATATCATTGTGCTGAACTACTTTCTGTGCCATCCGTCTCTTTCCATTGCCTGGACAAACCCAACATACAGGGTGCTGCTTAGCCTTAGCCAAGACTCAAGGCGAGTTGTGTTTTAATGCAGGGGACAGTGTAGACAGGGTAATTTATGACAGCTCCCTCCCCTCAGCGTGGCCCCGCCACCCCGCATTCTCAGACGGCATGCCATCTGGACCCCTGAAAGAAACAGCCTTGCCCTTGTCAACCACCGGTCACATGAAATAGGAGGGCAAGCTGTCTTTTAGTGCTATTTAACCCATGTGCTTCAGAGGTTGCTTCCAGAATGGTCAATAATGATGTCCTCTATGTGCTTTGTATAAAGTCACGTACACCTAGCATTCATATAATACATACAGAAAATCCCAAGCATGCAAAATTATAACACTGTAAGATCCAGTCCAAACTCTCACATACTACTTGTCTCACATGTTGCCTTTACAATTTTGGGTCCTGTGTGAAGATGTGTATGTGAGAACAAACGGCTGCAACCGTGTAAAGCTGATCCTGCAGATGTGCCCCCAGCCTACAGCCCAGTCCCAGTAGAGTACTAAGCTGTTCCATCAGCTCTTATCTGCTGTCTGTGATGGGGGAACTCAGGCAGACTGCACTCCAACACCTGTGCGGTTTACGCATGTACAGCATGACATTGTACACTGTTTACAATCCACCGCAAGGATTAGATAAGCAACACTACAAGATGACTGCTAAAGGTGATGCTGTCTCAGACACTGTGAGCTGTGCAGTCAGCCAGAAACACAACTACAGTGTAGATGTAGGACCTTATCTGCATCAGAGAAAGATCTTCCTTATTTTTCATCTTTGACCTTGTCTGCTTCTGCCAGCTATTGCACTGGAATCAGCCCATTCTTCGGGCAAAACCAAGAGCAACGTCCATGAAAAGTAACACAGCACTTTGGGCATTCTGAGGTACAATACATAGAAAGCGGAAGCTGCTTCACCTGTTGGTCTCTTTTGGATCCATGGTCCCAACTTATGAATGAAGATGACACCAGAGCAACAGAGAACCAGCCGTACCCTTAACAAGGTCTCTGACAATTCAAGAAAAACAGATTTCAATTGAAACTTTCGAGCTCTGAGCTCTGACTGTGCACCACGTTAACATGAAGTACTCTGGGGTGTGTGTATTTACTGCAAGTTTTTCTCCAAAGTACCATTCAGGCAGAAGGACAGCTGGGTGCTTCACATAAGGTCTATATGGGATGGTACACGGTGCCCACTGAGGTGTGACAGGCTGAGCCATAAAGCAAAACAAAGGCCTAAGGGATCTTTGGAAAGGAAAACTGACCCAACAAAAGCATCCCCAGCCCACCACTGCATATTTACAAACCATGACAAACTAGCTAGTTTCTTCAAGCCTGCACATACTGTAATTATGTATAAGCACAAACTGGCTAGCCAATGTCCTAAAGCGGGGGTCTCAAACTCCGGTCCTGGAGGGCCAGAGCCCTGCACAGTTTTTGGCTTACTCTCATTAAACACACCTGATTCAAATCCTTGTGCTAATTACCACACAGCTCCTGAGCTGAATCATTTTTGGTGAAAGAGGGAAAGAGCTAAGCTACACAGGGCTCCGGCTCCCCCGGACTGGAGTTTGACACCCCTGTCTTAAAGGGTGATGTATTCATGTTATGATATGCATTTGGGGGGGAAAAAAACAGAAAATCCAATTACATCCAAAAATTTGAGACTTCACCAAACCATAAAATAATGACAGCACAATGCAAACCGGTCAATTTTTTTTAATGGAAAAAGGAAAACAAGCTGTGCCAGCTGTATTAATTCTAAAACTGGCACTCAACAGACTCCTCAGCACTAAAAACCCCGTTAAAAACAAAAGCATTCACAAAAGGAATTTACGAAATAGATGAATTACATGGAAGCTGTATAGTTAGCAATGCAGACATGCTGTAAAATTTGCATTAGGGTTATAAACCCAAGAAAATCAGCAGCGATCCGACCATTTACCTCCCCCTCCCGCATACACATACGGACCTCAGTAGCAAACAAAGTAAAGCCTGTCCACTTGTCCTACAGATGAACCCAGCAGAATACCCATTTAATGAAGCACAGCTACAGACGGGATCTTTCAATCCCTACAAAATAACATTGGCCTGTGAATTTGCGTCGTGTACATGTGGATTGGAAGCACTTGCAAGCTACCAACGGGCCTGAAGCCTGCTTATCGACTGTAGGCATAGATCTATCATTACAGAGCTGCTAATATGCCAAGCCCCATTGCTGAGGAATGCGTTTCCCAGTGTCATGAAGAAAAAGAGCCACATTCTCCTGAGAAAGAACCTTCTAGAACTTAATACTAACCGTTACATGCTACTTTATTCTTTAAATATTACCAGTTAGCCTTACAAAATTATGAAACATAAACCGTTCTTTGTTTTATTTTAATGATTAGTAGCAAAGTTTATTCCACTAGTGGTAAAACTGCATGTAAAAATTCCATCTTATTTGGTTCATTCTAAACTTTAGAATTCACTGAGCAATTATCTGCAATCCTGTATTGAACAAGCATTATTGTGAGAATATGTATCGAGAGAGTGAGTCACTTCAATGCGCTGGATTGTAAACAGAGCATCATCTTTTCACCAAACTGCGACCCCAAACTGGATGATTCCTAAAATAGTGAAAGGCTAATACGGTGTTTTCAGGCACCTGAATACTATCCTTCTCATTTCTCTGTTTGCAGATGTTATCCAATACTTCTGTCTCACATTTATGGGTATTTTATTACTTCCAGTGTCCTACATCCTCTATAAGTGCTGTAGGATTAATGAGATGATGTGAAGATCTTTGTACAGAGCACCTGAATCCTCAGCTTCTGGCATTACACTTTTACCCAAATGGCCACCTTATCTCAATATCCTCAGCATAACAGTCACATGTCTGTGGGTCTTTGAACGGGGCCCTTTAACCCCCAGCTCCAGGGGTGCTGCATGCTGGCTGACCCTACGCTATGACCCCCAAGCTTGCTCTCGCTTACATACAGTATGTGTCTCTGTGTCTGATGGAGATCATGCTGGGGTAGGCAAAGACACGCATTCCAATGTACCTGTACATTTACCTGTGTAAATGTCAAATAAAGCATCATCTTATAGGGCAGGATCCAGCGTAAATTTGTTTCTCCTGACCCGCACATTCTCTTGACCTGAGCTGTATTACGGAACATAAATTTGTGCATCCGAAGAAAAGCATTTCCAGTTCTGCTCTATCTAAATTGTCTACTGAGAGTGTTCTCTTACCTAGTACGGCCATGCAGCTGTAGAAAAGTCTTCTTCCCTAACCTGCTCTCAGCCATACTGACTTCTGACAGGAACTCTTTCCTTCTAATGCTTAGATGTGGGAGTGTGTCCCTCAGCCTGAGAATCCATGCAGTGACTCTCTTCACTCGGTGCCAGTCTAAGTAATGTTCTGTCAGCTTGTTCACTGGGTCAAAGCAGGGTGTGAGTCATCATCATGGGGTGCCTGATTGAATTCCTCACAAGTCACCCTGTTCTTATAATACTTACTAAAGCAGCCACAAGTAACACAGGAATGCCAGGTAAATTATAATTAAAAGGTTATTGGATAAAAATAAGTTAATGTCTTTCATGATAAAATATAGTTGTTAATAAACTAGGATGGCATTCAATATATACAGATTAAGGATTTCCCATTTTGACATTTATTGTTCCAAATGTCGAATACAGTTCGTAGGGATGATAGAGGAGACACTCAACTGAAGTGCTGTCACTGTGGTGTTATCTAATAAAAATCTGCTCTCTATCTTCTCTAAAAATCTGCTCTCGCTCTTCATCCCCTCTGTCTAATCGGTCAATTCTGCCACTTCACCGCCTTAGCTACTGTGTGCTGAGTGTACTGGTGCAGAATGGCTACTGTCACTTTGTCCAGGTGGGTGCTACACTGTGGTGGTTGAAGTGACTCCCCAATGCTTCGATAAAAGAGCTGTAAATCAGTAAAGCCAGTGTGGGCTGATAGACGTCAGGACCAGAAGTCGCCATTAGAAACTTTTGTCTACTGTCTGGAAAACCCAGGAAGCAATTTTCATTCTTCAGTCATAAAAGTCAAACAGTAAAGTATTGTAGAAAAAAGAGCTAAAATCTCATATGTAACTGACCTTTTCCTTTGCCTTTCCTGAAAGTAGTTAAAAAATATCATTACTCTAAATTAATATATGTCCTTCTAAATAAATGCATGTAAGCAGCACTGTTTAGCCAACACTGCCCTCTAGTGCATTTTTGCCTCCAGTGTTCTGTTGAGTTTATTCTGTGAGTCATGCTACAAATAGGGGCACATGTCATGTCCACAGGTTTTTTTTAATCAAATTTACTAAATATTTACTTCAACCAGTGACCCATTTTATATCGGGACACATTTTTTGTTAATTTAATAAAAAAGTCAACAGGTTCCATCATTTATTTTGCAGAAAATGTGTACACTATACTGGAATTTGCTTTTTTGGGCAGTCCAGTGTGCTAAAGGTCAAGTTATGCTCTCCAAATTAACACTAGGGTACATGATTTTGTATGGTATTTCCATCATTATTTGTCCAAAATAATGATTAAAATACAATTTTAAGAACTATCTCACTCATTAACATACGTTAAATTATTCATTTTGTGTTTGTCTGAGAAATCTTAGTCAACTGTGCTACCCATTGACAAAACTCCTATAACTTAACAATGGTTTGTTCCCAAGTCACACAACCAACATCACATGATGTCACGTCCTTCAGAGCAGGAACCTTTAAATGCAGTGTGGAGAGTTTCTTTTCCTCCTCTTTAATATTTCATCAATATTATTTTATGAACATAGAGTAGATTAATTGCTTGTCAACTGTGCTGTTGTCATGTTCTTGTGTACTTGCTTTAGATTTTATATTTACAAAAAAGCGAAAATCTGTTTAAACATGAGTTGATTAAGCTTATGAGGTGACGTTTGCACCTAGCAGTTAGCACAAGGGCCTAAAATATCAACCAAAATATCAACTGTGTTACCCATGAGGTGTAACACAGTTAACAGGGATTAACACAGCTGACGATGTTGGTAGGGTTTAGTGTCAGTTTATGCTTACATTCAGTGTTTTTGATAAAAAACATTCTGTCACGATCGGCGGTGCAGCGAGCGGCGATCGTGCGGGTAGGAAGGACGCAAGCAGGCAGGAATACGGGGCAAACGGGACTTTAATTGGAGCGGGGAACAAGAACCCAAGAAACATACCACACTAACCACAATGACAGACAAGGGAAACAGGCAAGACCAGGACTTAAATACAACAAGATAGAGCAACGTAACGAGACACAGCTGGGTACAATCAGGGAATCACACGTGGGAAACCAGGGGGCGTGGCACACGGGAGGAGCGGACGAGCGGGGCATGACACATTCATTAGCTATTATTATTATACAGAAATTACATGGTAAAACATGAACATGTGCAATTACAATTAATTCTGCAATATACACGTATACCATGTACAGAATCCATTCAAACAATGTCCATTTGTGTTAACGTACATAGCCCCTAGAGATATAATAGAAAAAAAAATCGCTACCGAATAACAGGACATAGCAGATGCAACAGGGTGCAGAGCAGGCAAGAGCATCACGTACGTTTCTGTGTGTGTCACACAATTAGGGCTGCAACGATTCATCTAGTAACTCGGATAACTCGATTACAAAAAAATCCTCGATGCAAATTCTTTGCTTCGATGCTTCGTGTAATCCACACGACTATGTACTGCTTAGTGATCACCGTGTTTCACTCGGAGGATTATTACTGTCGCACAGTATGCGTACGCTGTATTCAGTGTTGCCAATTTAGCGACTTTGTCGCTACATTTAGCGACTTTTCAGACCCCCTTGACTTTTTTTTTTCTTCCAAAAAAGCGCCTAGCGACAAATCTAGCGACTTTTGGACAAATCTCGCCAGTACTGTCCTGCAAGCGCGAGGTCTTGCTTTCCCGGTACAGTTACTCATCTCCCTGTGTCTGCTCTGATCAGT
>JAODJX010000015.1:16606978-16618783 GCA_026776945.1 Isichthys henryi
TAGTTTAGTTCTCCCCAAGCGAGCTTGATGGGCCGAATGGCCTCCTCTCGTTTGTATTGTTCTTATGTTCTTATGATAGAAACCAACTGGACAGCTGAAGGCATGTAGGTCCTTTCAAGCGCTCCTGCAAAGCTACTTACCCATTTATATATTTCTCTTATGTGAGAATATACTGGTTTAAGGTTGAGAGTATTGTTCCCGTTGTACTGTGACCATTCAAAAAAGACCAAACATGGGTGTATGTGTCCCTAATGTTAGTCTGGGGTAATACCTCCTGTGTTTGTGTGAATTAGCAAGTGTAGGGTGCATCTGTGTCTTGAGGCAGTCAGGCCTTGTCACTGGAATTTGGCGGTGGGGTTCTGGCCGTCCTGTGGGGTTGAGGTGTCGCTTTTGATGTGGTGATCTGGTGATTTGGGTCCAGTCTTGACAGAGTCGGTGGACCTTACCCTAGAACATTGGGTGGAACATTGCAGGCTTGTCAGAGCTCAGACCGGCGGGACCTGCAAGACCTGTTGCCTGAAAAAATCAATTTTTATCCTTGCACTGTAAGGCTGTTGAACTCTTACTCTTCTTGAATACCTCTGTGCCACATGACATAAGACTTCACTGCTACAGTACTATTACTGTCTTCAGTGTACATTGTATTACAATTTTGCACGCACACAACACTGTGTATTGCACTATTTGTCTACTTGCCTCTGCACTGGTATTCTTGGATCTTATATTGTGTATTTTGCACATCTTACTATTTGTTTCCTTGTATTTGATTTATTGCTTTCCTTCTCATTATCTTGTGTTTTACAGAATGACAATAAACTTTATCCTAAAGTATGAAAACTAACTTTTGTTACGGAGGATCAGGAGAGAACACTGGACAAAGGGTACACTGGGGAGCACATGCAGACAGCAACATCAATGACTGGACAGGAGCTCAAGACTGGAGGCACTTTATACATCACTGACGAGGGAGCAGATGAAAGGCACCTGGAGGTAAGATTACACAAGCAACTGGAGCCACACGAGGAAAAGAACAATGGGGATTGGATGCAAGGCATAACACTCTTCATGTTGGTGTAAAACTTTGCTGTTATATCGATCAAAATATGTTAGCTTAGCCATTTCAAAACCTCTTCTTGTCATGCCCCGCTCGTCCGATCCTCCTGTGTGCCACGCCCCCTGGTTACCCACGTGTGATTCCCCGATTGTCTCCAGTTGTGTCTGATTAGTTTCCTCTGTCTTGTTGTATTTAAGTCCTGGTCTGACTTGTTTCCCCTGTCCGTCATTGTGGTTTGGTGGATGTTTTCGCGCCGTCTGATGTTCCCTGCTCCCAGTTCCGTATTAAACCCCTAGTTTGCCCTGATTCCAGCCTGTTTGCCTGATCCTTACCCGCCGACCCGCACGATCGCTGCTTTCCTCGCCCGCAATCGTGACACTTCTAATGTCACCCCAGTATTTGCAGCAACTGCCCAATACACCTATGTTTTTTGTGACTCTACAACTAGCACAACTTGCATGACAAATTAATATCTCAATGACTTCTTAAACAATTTAAATTAATTAATTTAATTACTTAATTTTCCAACAGGGGTCCCCAAGACAAATTTTGCTGTGCCACAACCCCATGGGAAGATGCCCAGTATGCCAGAAACTGCGATAAAGCCATGCACACATAGTTTTTAATGAGTGCAAATATGGGTTTTGTGGTAGTTGAATTCTTTAAAATCTTCAAGATATGTAACCTATTTCAACTACAGAATGTTTTTCTATACTATATGACAAGAAGTCACACAAAGTTTCATCCAATTTGATGGTGAAAATTGTGCGTGATGATCATTAAAATCTGCTCTATTCTGTGCTCACATTCACCTTCTGTACCCTCCCTAGTCTCTTTCTATTCCCTGTTCACTGCTGACCCCATACCCTGCTTTCCACGGAGGAGCTCGTGCCCTTTATTCCCCTCATAGGCCTCATCAAATATTATTCAGTTCTTCTCCATAATTACATCCTCACTGTTACATCCTGCCCACCGCATCCATCACACCTGATCTTTGTTGCCGCTTATTAAGCATAAGAGTCTTGTCGCTATTAGTCTGGTCATTGATTTTCCTGAATCCACACAAGTGTCCTCCTTACTCTGTATCCCTGACACTGTAAGATTAATAAAAACCCATTTGTTTTGAAACCACACCTGCTCTTGCATCATTCATCTTGCCTGACTCAACAGAATGATTGGACTCTGAAACAGCCCCAGAAGCCTGCTTTTCCACTTTAGCTTTTACACCTACCTGCATCTTGCAGACTGCATATCTTGAGTGCCATGGATTTGGGGGTAAAACAGGCTGCCAGTGACTTATTATCCATCCTGGACACAACCCTGGAACTGAGGACTAATCACGCGGTCTGGAGGACCCCTGAGGCCAAAGCTCTCATCTGGTCAGCAGAGAGGTTGTTTGTGAAATCACCTCAGATGTGTATCCTCAAGATGAAGTGAAGGTCTGGTGAATGCTGGATGAAGTCTGGGGAATAATTGAGCACAAGACTGCTGGCTCTACAAAGCTTAATTCAGATTCACCTGCTGGCTTCCTGAAGCTCGTTGCTGTCTCCAGCCATAGGAAGTGGAAATGCAGGAAGCAAGCTGAAACCGCACTAGAGCTCATTTCCCTTGGCTCAGTTCAGCCAGTGCCAAGCCCAGGAGTGGCTGCCACTGCAAATCTATCAACCAGTCCTTGTGAGGCTGCCGCCATACTTCCAGCACCTGACTCAGGTAAGGCCTCTGCCACTCCTCCAGCACCCAGCCCAAATGAGGCAACCTCCACTACACCTGATCTTCCAAAGTCCAGCCCATGATGGGTCAACATTTATCCTGAGCTGCTAGAGTCTGCCACACAGGAACCTGCTCTGCCTGTCCTCACCTCTGCTACATCACCACAACCCATTCTCATCTCTGCTGTATCCCTAGAGGCAGTCCTCATCTTTGCTGTGTCCCCAGAGCCCATCCTCACTTCTGCCATGGCTCCACCGTCCGAGTTTTCCTCTGGTGCACCCCCAGAGGCCATGCTCCTGACTCCTGGCCCCAATTGGGCTGCTCCACCTGAGTCCCAGGCACCCAACCCAGAAAGGACCACATCACCAGCACATAACCCCATGGCAGCCATGCCAGCCAAACCTGATCCCTCCAGGTGCCTTTGCTTTGCTCACCTCCAGGTGTTCTGTCTACACCCCACTCACCTACAGGTGTCTACAGGTGGCTGTACCCCACCCTCATCTAGGTGTCCCAGCTCCACCCTGTTCACCTCTAGGGGTTATATGTTCCACCAGCACCAAGCATGATGCAAGTGGTTTTGCTAGTTTTGTACTAGTGCATTGCTCACTTTCATACCAAGCACACATGTCATCAAAATAGCAAATGATTTTGCTCCCACTTCCCACTCATAGGAGTGGTATTTTTTAAATGAGGCATGATGGAGCAACTATTTTAAGGCAGCACAATGTCATTGTTGATAAGATTGCCATTATCAAATGATATTTAAGCAGCACGTTTTAGAAACGCATGGGTGCATAACCCTGATTCTGTACACTGGTTACTTCCTCAAGGTACACTAATGGCTTTTAATTTAATTTATATATGTTTTATTGTACATCTGGTCCTTTCACTTAATCATAGTCTTTAATGAACCACCATAAGAAAAACAATATATATATATTGAATAAAAAATCTTTCAAGTACACTATCAGAAATAAGCATGTACTGTAAGGAAAGGACATTAGGATTGATGAAAATGCGTTAGTGATAGTCATACTGTACAAGGTGGAACATTACAATACAGCCCTCAGAAGGTCACGGCATTATTTGTGGTATGCTGTGTGATGCGTAACTGTTCTGCCTCTGACTGACTGAGAGAAATTAGAATAAATCCAAAATCGGGAATTAGCGCCCTCTGCTGTTGCAGTCCGGCCATTTTGTTATTCTAGTTAATAAAGTTAGTCAGTACTAAATGTCACGATTCTGTCAGCCATTTTGTAGATGCATTTTTGCAGTTCACTCGTCAAGTTTATCTCAGTCCATCCTCAGTGTCCCTTTCAGAGATTCATAGTCTGTAAGTATTTGAGTTATAATGAATGTGGGACATTATATTTATGTAGTATTTGTATATTCTATCGATTTTGGAATATTTTATGTAATATCTTGTTTTAGCTGTGTGACATGTACAAACTTGATTTAGGAGTTAATAATCTACCTGCAGATGTGCAGGAGTGGACTGTGTTCTGTTTTGTAATGTATAATTTGATGACATGCCATACACATGGGCGAACATATGATTGCAATTTGTTCGTTATTATTCTATATTACTGTGTAGACGACGTTTTATATTATTTCATGCCAACGTGCGCTTTCATATCTGAATGTAAGTCTCTTGAGTTGTTAGGAATATGTGACGCTTCCTTTTATGTAATATATTTCACAAGTCTTCCATTAAATACTTTAAAAAGTTTTTACTGGCTACTTTCTTGGAGGAGTGTTTAGTTTCCTGCATAGCTGTATACAGGATGTACAGTGAGGGCAGAATAAAAACATTGCCACGCATAATGTCTGTTGGACATAAATGAATACACATTAGAGGACTTTAGAAGGCGTGACGCTGAACTGCATGTGCCAGTGCCAACAAAGGAGTGTATACTGGCAGCAGCACTGACAAGGAGGGATCAGCTGGCAGAAGTGCTGAATTGTCTATAGCCCGGTAAGGAATCTAAATTATGTGGTGTAGAAAAATAACAACCCTACTGCCTTTTGAACATTTTAAAACCCATTAAAAAAAGCCTGTTGCTTGATTTCCCCCTGTCTTCAGCCCTGTCTCTGGGTGTTCCACCAGCTCCAGCGGAATCCCCAGAGGTCCCACCAGCTCCATCCCAACTCTCTTAATGTCCCAACGGCTCCAGCTTAGTGTCCTGATGTCCCACTGGCTCCAGCCCAGTCTCTGGATATCCTGTCGGGTCCAGTCTCATACCTTGATGCCTCTTTGGATCCACCCTCATCTTCTGATGTCTCACAGGTACCTGCCTCATCTCCTGATGTCCCACAGACACCCACCTCATCTCCTGATGTCCCGCAGGTGGCCGCCTCATCTCCAGTCATTGCCCAGGTGGCCTCCTTGTCTCCTGTTATCATGCAGGTAGCCTCTTCATGTCCTGTTGTTGCCAAGATGGCCTACTATTCCCCTACTGACTGCCGGCAGACTGACACCCAACGCCCTGGTTGACACCAGGCTGGGTTGGGGTGACCCTGGCAATGCCCAGCCAGAGTACTTCTAATGAAATTCACTGGATCTTGCCCTAAGTTCCGCTCTGTGGGCCCCCACCACAGCCCAATGTCCACACCAAACTAGTACAAAGTCTTTGTGTGGTCAACGATGTCAGCTGGGTAAGTCTTCTTCTCCTGTAGAGGGAGATGGGTCACACAATTTGGGCCAGCCGCCGTGACGGCCTCTGTGTATGCACCTTGTACAGTATGCCATCTCTCTCTCTCTCTCTCTCTCCCAGGACCTGTGGATAGTGCAATTGTCCAATTGGCCTGTGGGGTGGGGGGTGCAAGAAGATATAAGGAAGAGGAAGTGACGATCGCAAGGCGGGGGGATGGGGGACAGCACTCTGTTTGACCTGTGTGATGCTGTTTGTTGGTGTTTGGCCCTAGTGTGTTTGGGTATACTATTCCTGATGGTACTTCTACTTGGTTGTTTATATTGTGTTAAGCTCTTAGGTAGGAGAATTTTTTTATGATTAGCACATAGTTATATATTCCGGGGATAGACCCTGTAGGAAAAACGGGACCTTTTTTGTTTATAAAAATGGGGGATTTTTGTGCCTGTGTTTTGCTTAGTTGGCCCTCTTGGGCCTAGGGGTAGGGAACACACTTTCACTGACTGAGGCATGGTCACACATTTCATTCAATATCATAAACTTAATTCATGGCAAATAAATTATTTCTTATATTTTTGTTTTGGCATTAAAGTCATCTTAATCTTAGTGTACTTTGTAAATATGTCAGATTTATGTGAAGTTTGTAATTTGACATCAAAATACACTATAGACATTGCAAAATGCAGTTTAGAACACTTGCAGAAATATTATAAAAGTACAGTACATAGTAAGCAATGTTGGAAGTTTGTCTTGATCCCAGATATCTGATCACCAAAGTCTTGGCTACATGAAGATGACTAAATGGAGTAGTTGCAACATTCAGTTGGATAAATAAATTACCTAACATGTCACTACTTCTGGGCTCCTTTCACTGAATATGTAGCAACTTTCATGTGTATGCATGAGCCATTCATACCTGGTCACACCCCCCCCCCCCTTTATGGTGCTATTGGGGATGTATCTTGATCACAGTTCACCGCTGCGTTGTTCATCTAATTACCATGCGAATGCGGTTTGAACACGTGGTAATGCGGCTAATTATAATTAACCTAATTTCGAAAACTTTAATACTTCAGACAATGGACGTTTTGAAAAGAAGACAGATTACAGATTTAATCGGCGTTTTTTTCATGTTTCGTGTATTTAGCATGTCTGCATAAAGATTTTGGCGAGACATAAACTGAAATAAACGTGAAAAATATGCTGCATCGTGGACGATGCACATGACCCCAAAGGGTTAATGTGTGGGGGTTGAATACTTGTGCAAACACTTCTGAGTTTTTCTTCTTCAGTTAAATATCTACAGAAAATGGTTTATTTTGACTTTGGAAATGTATTGTTACAGCATATGAGTTCACAATAAAAATACTGAATGGACAAATATATCTACAAATCTTATCATGTAGAAAATTATGATGACTTTCAAGGGGGTTGAATAGTTTTGCACGTCACTGTATTTGTGAGGGGGACAAATAGAAGACTGGCTTTTTCACTACTCATGGCCACTATGAGTATCACATGATGCTCTTCAGGCTCTCTAATGTCCCCTCTGTGTTTCTTTTATGAACTGCATATTTTAAGATCTGATTGACCAGTGCATTATGGTCCCAGAGAACATAATTATGCTGGCTCTGATGTAGGCCACATACTGTAGTTTCCTCTGGCCCACTACCCGCCTGGGTCCTCGGCCCAGAATTGGCGTTTGTACAGCATCCCGACATTTTCAAAAGCTGGCCCAAATCTGGCCCACATACTGCACAACAATCATAATGAGAGTCTGGCCCAAGTGTGGCACAGGCACTACAGAATGACTTATTCTTTAAGGTATGGCCCACAACTGGCCCACATACTGCACACTAGTTAGAATGGGGGTGTGGCCCAGACACTACAAAATGACGTTTTCTTAAAGGTACAGTACAGATCCAGGCCTTATGTAAGATATTATATTGTAAAGCCCAGGTCTGACCCACATATTTTGTAACAGTACAGCACAGAGCTGGCTGAAGTAATAATCAAACTACAAATTGCAGTACTTCAAATTACAGAGAAATATACTTAGCGTTACAGTGAAGAAAAATCAAAACAATACGTTTTCAATTGGTTTTATTTTTTAAACAATTCAGAAAATTCAGAACAGCAAAGCCCATGGTAAGAAAAATATTTCACAAAATTGAAAAATTTGCATTTTTATTCATCCTAAATTTTAATGAGTATTAGAAACAAAATGAAGAGCTAGTGTGTGAATATTTGCATAGATACAGTGTACTGACACACATCTGGCACACATACTGGTGGGTGAAAGTGGGTGGTTGATTGAACAGGAGAGAAATCTTATGAGTCTGTTTTTTGCCGCCGTTTTCTGCCGCCCTCTCGACCTAAAGCAAGCTGGAGCCATCTTTTCGTGACAGATTCCACATCATGATCTGTTGCTTTGGACATCAGTGGATTTTTTCGAACTACAGCTGAAACGGCAGACAGTAACAGATATGTCTCAAAATACATACAATATTGAGATTTTAAAACAAATTCATGCCAGTTTAAAAATAATCCATGAATATACATTGGTTTTAAGATGTATCTTTTCAATGCAGCAGCACCAGTCAGGAAAATATGTAAATTTAGTTTTTCAACATATCCAAAAATTTACCTAGTATTAAACTCTTATTTATTTAAAGATTTTTATACTTGGTGACAAAACAGTTAAGCACCCAGTTGGAGTGGTGGAAATAAATCTGCACATGGTGAAAGGTCATGTGACTATCGCAATGATTATATCATACATTCAAATCAGGCCATTATTTCTGGGTGCTTAACTTGTTTTTGTCACTGAGTCTATTATAGATGTTAAGTTATTAGCAATGTTAAGTCATTTTATGGAACACCATAATACTCAAAATTAAATAAATAAATTTATATGTGCATAAACATACATAGGTGGACCCCCCGTGACCCAGTAGGAACAGCGGTTTGGAAAATGGATGGATGGATAAACATACATAAAAATCTCAATAAATAAAATAATTGCATCCTCCAAAGCTTTTCAAAGTGTTTCCTATATCTGCTAGGCTGAATAATGGATCACATGGGATTAGCAAATCACAAGCTCAGTCCCGCCCCTTAAAGTGATTGTACCATTATTCAGAAATACATCATTGTGTCTAACTTTATTGTGAAATAGAATGTAAATTATGTAAGTAATCACTTTTGCATTATATTATGAAATGTAATTCCATTTATTGAATGTTAAATAATGACACATTTAATTAATTATTGAAATATTTCTTTATTTCCATATTTATTTGTTTATTTGAGTGTTCTGGCGTTCCATACATTTTATCCTTCTCAACGACCACTTTGTCCAGCTAATGAGCCATATGATATGTTTGCACATACATTTACCAATCATCACATCCTTCAATCGCAGTGCTGCAAATGATGTCTTCCCATTCAACCCCTTCCAATTCATGTTTCTAGCAAGGCTATTGGAAATTGTTTTCCTCATTAGCCGCCAGACTGCATCCTTTATGTCACACCCTCCAATAAGACTTAAGTGATTCATCTACGAGAGACACACCAAAAACTTTAGTCACAAATGACCAAATTACCAAAACTTTGGTTTTGGACGTTTGGACGTTGATCGAATATTACCATAATCATTTAGAAAATACAGTAATGTATACATAAGCAATTCACATAAAAATTCGCAACAATTAATAAGTAAAATATGGTTAACTAGAGTTCATTACAGTACTGTAACATTATACGCCAAGCAGTGCTGTAGAGTGCAGTGTCTGTATTGGTTACACCGCCTATCCACGTGTTTTAAAAAACAGCGGCCGCTACATTTGGCATATTATTTTTTCTGTGGGGTGAAAAGGAGCGCAATGTCATGATCTTCCCCAGACAGCATGCTGATGTGGCCCACTTCTGGCAAATGTGTGGCACTGCTGGCTCAGTTCCAGCACCAGCAAACAAATGTATGCAAAAGTAGCCCACTTGACAAATATGGGCCAAATGTCACAAAACTGATATGGGCCACATGCTAAATACATTATTAAAAATAGCTATATGGCTTGCGGCTCTGGCCACTTTCTAGCAAAGGTATCGCAAATGTGCATTTGTGCTTATGGAAAAAAAAATGTTTTCTAGATGTGATGAGTGTGCGATTTGGACAGAGACAGAGCACATCACATTATTTAAATGCATTATTAAACACTCATGCAACATTTAGTCTGCTAGGTAACGTTTTATTCACAAAATGAGGCGGGCATTCGATTTTCGTCCTCCATGTAATGTTTCAGAGGCTTTGGGGAAACGTGTGAAAAACTCCCTGGTCTAAGGCAGGGAGGCGAACATGAGTGCGTGAGACCAGTTTACCAGATGTTCAAAGGAAGCAATTAACAAGCCTAAACACCACACAGGATATGAAAAGATTGTGTAAATGTACTGTTCTGTTATTCTGTTTTCACCCACAGCAACAATGTTTTGTGGAGGAGTAGAAGACAGCGCTAAATCAAAGATACAAATAAAACAATACTTACTCTAGATCAGTGGTTCTCAAACTCGGTCCTCAGGACCCACTGCCCTGCTTGTTTTCCAGCTATCTCTGCCCTACACACTGCTGATTACCTGGATCAGGTGTATTCCGTCAATCAGAAGCTGAAAGACAGCTGGGACTTGTGTGTGAGGCAGGGATAGCTGGAAAACAAGCAGGGCAGTGGGTCCCAAGGACCGAGTTTGAGAACCACTGCCCTACTGTACATCATCTCTTTACTGTCTCAAACCCAAGGCTAGCTAACTAGGCTGTCTGTCCCTTTTAAAACTTTCAGTACAATGGTTGGCGCCCGCCTACTATACCTAGTGTATATAAACAATTTCAACACTCAACAGATAAACCAGGTGGGTTTAATAGTATATAATATAATATGCGTATTACTTCTATATATTACATATAAAGATATATAATTATAAAGTACAGGTTCACAAGATATAACAAAGTTCTTCAATCCACCACAAAGTACAAGAGAACAATCTCAGCCCAACAATAAGTATATCATGCCGAAGGGAGACAGCATGGAAACTGATCGCCCCATCTTGCTGCTCTAGCGCAGTCATAAATGCTAAGCACTGCCCCAGTCCAACTTCTGGTTTTACAAGGATGGTGTCAAAAAACGAGTTTAAAATCTGCGCCAATATGAGTAGCTTTTCCACCTGTCTCTAATTTGACCAGGCCTGTCCCTACAAAATGTTGTCCTACTTATTTCTAGCTATTTAGCCTCGGTCAATTTCAATGTACGCAGCGTAGTTTTGGAACAAATTTTTTCTGTTGATGACTACTATTGAAAGTCTAATTTTCCCAAGTTGTCCACATGGGCATACCAAGGTAAAGTCAGTTTATAATATTCAACAATCATTTGACTTTCAAAACCTATATACGCTCTTCAAATATTAGTGGGTAATAAATTAGATGTATGCGTCACAAATGAGACGACTCTTTCACTAAGCAGAATATTTGAATTATATCTGATTAAGTCGATTGTTTTAGTCTGAATCTGTGTCCTTTCTAACATGGCGCTACCATTTATGGTTCGAAGATTTATCTTGAGGTTAAAAAATAAAGTCTGCAAAGTATTTTCTGAAATACTCAAAGACCTTTCGTGCTACCGATGATTCACATGTTTTAGAAAACATATTATACCTTGACCATGGTGAGCCAACGTTAAGGTAAGAATCACTGTACTAAGTGGGTTCAGAAAATGAATGAAGTTAGTGATGTAGTTGCTTGGATGCAACACTTAAGTTTTCTCATTGTTTTTCAGAATTTTAAACAAACCATCGGGTTTTCATGTTATTTGAAGATGACATTCAATAGTGGCTTTGGCCAGAGTATCTTGATACTAACGTTAGCATGTGATTATAAGGTAAAGGTGGTGCTAGATTACAAAATGTGTTTTGGTAGTGTGTTTTGGAGTTGTTGGCATTCTGATCCTGAATGGACGTTTAGTTGTGTAGAGTATCTGTCCGCAGCTAATCTCATACTCATTGTTGCATCGGCCTCAACTTTGTACACTTATGGCTATGCTCAAGTTTGAGAAAACTTATTTAACTATTGCCTTTTCAGTGCCACGCAGTTGATGCTTTTATGTGACTTGAAGGGCCACGCCACTCCGTTTTTGCTAGTGTCACCAATCACAATGTCAGCAGTCAGTAGGTAAAAATGAATGAAGTTAAAGATGTAGTTGCATATATGTGAAATATTAGCTAGTTTTTGTGTTGTCACGATCGCCGTGGAGTGCAGTGAAGCGGGCGATCATGCGTGCTGGCGAGCGAGCAAGGATCAGACTGGCAAGCCGAATACGGGGGAAAAACAGGTCTTTACTGGGGAACGAA
>JAODJX010000015.1:16632671-16645188 GCA_026776945.1 Isichthys henryi
TTCGGAGCTGGGAATGAAGATACACTACCACTGAAAGATCCCCACCCCCCCACCCACCCTGGTAATTGGTATCGACAGATTCTTATTCCCGTGATTGGCAATTGGTGATTGGCACCGAAAACCCTGATCGAAGCATCGCAAAATATACTTCATTTTTATACTACATACAAACAAAGGAGTATCGCATTTTCAGAACTAAATGTATTTTAATTGTTCACTGATGACTCATTTTTAAAGGTGACTCATAAGTATGCATGTCAAACAGATGATGATGATTATGGATTAGTAGTAAATATCATACTTACAGTAAAGCCCCCCAAAAGGCTTATCAAAATACTCGTAAAAGTACTTGGTAATTATGCAGGCATATATTCCGAAAGCAGCTACTGCAATTGAAATTGAATAATCTGAAAAAAGAAAGATCACATTAGCCTGTAGTGTATAATCTACAGTACTTCCACATACTATCATTAATGTGAATATAAAATGTAACTGTTGGTGTTTCATAAATCAGTGTATTTCCTCATTTAAACAATTGATGTCTTTCCTTCTAATCTTGTTACAAAAGTACAATCTCAGTCACATGACCCTCAACCGTCACACTTACACAGACTAGTAACAATAAATGAAACTGTAACTCAGTTTTCCACTATGAATACAGACATGTTTTCTATCCATCCATCCACCCCCCTGCTATCCACACATTGGTCATATTTAATGGGACTGGATCAGGCATCAGTCCCGCACACCTGGAATCAGACCCTTATCGCAGCCGGTGTGCAACTACACTTGTGCCCACTGAGCCATTATACCACAATATACAGGAATTATTAAATATATTTATGAGTGCTGTCAATATTAACGTATTAAAACTTGCGATTAATCTGGAAATTTTAACACAAATTGTGTTAAAAACAAAATAGTAACCCTCTGCAATTGGCAATCCTGCCTGTGAGGTAAAACAGAAATCTTGGCAAACCATTTAAAAAAACACTGAGAGTTTTTGTCATAGAAAAATTTTAAAAACACCCACAGAAACCTTGAACAGTCTGTAAACAAAATTTCATTTATTTTCAAATTTTGATCGCTACTGTAAATACTTTACACAAATTTTAACTAAAAAGATAAAATATATCCAAACTGTTGGTAACTAGGTTGTCCTTTTAACATTTTTCACTCCCTTAAGAGAATTTTTAAAATATATTTGTCATGAAGATTGAAGACGACTAATGGAGAGTAGTGGAGCGAGTGCCACCTTGTGGATAATATCAGAACTGCAACAGAGTCTTCCCCCAGGCGGTACCTGCAGCTTACTGAGTTCAGGGAAGCGCGTGAGTCCAACGAGCTGTAAGTTTGTGTTTTGTAAACGTTCATCCCCTTTACTGTAATTCATTATTATATGTTTATGGTTTCAGTTCTGCATTATCACGTTCCTAATGTGTAGCTAGCCCGTGCTAAGTCGGCTCCTGAGCTATTACGCTAACTCGTTTAGTATTGTTTATCAGTATTAATTAAATATTAAAGAATGCTGTTAGTTTATACTTTCTGACAGAGACAGTTGCTGATATTTGGAGAATGCATAATGTTTACCGAGATTTCCACTTAATTTTTGCAGAACCACACGCATGTTGCTGGTGCTGATAAAGACTGGTGGAGCTACGGATTAACGCATCCTGACCGACTCGAGCTCAGCGCTCATGAACGTAATGCGCAAAAAAATGACTGCTGTGCTGCTAACTGACTTCTCAGTTCTTGCACTTTTCGGCTGCGTGTGGTTATTTTAGCAGGGAACTCGCTCTCCTAGCTTTTGTGTATCGCTTTGAAATGTCGCTCCAAATCACCCTTCAGTAATGCCACGCTCGCATTGCATATAACTTATACAGTAAGACATATATGGACTTCGAATTTGAGTAAACAAAAATTATCTTCTCACTCTGAATGAAAATCATACGTTTTTGATCTTTTGGCTTCTGACATGTTTGCGTGTTAAATGTTTACAGTACACTATTAGTTGCACACTGAAAAAAGGGCGAGCGCGCAAATGCACGGATCGATTGAGAATTATTCCGAGATCGATCTGGTATAAGACTACAAACCGGTCGTTTTATTAAGGGTCCAAAGCACGAAGTGCTATGGAACCTTATTGTTTAACTTATGTTTCTTAAAATAGATTGAAATAGTTTATTTGCTGAAAATAAGATATTTTATGGGAAATATTAAGGTTTATACTAAACATAAATGATGCAACTTACATGTTCTCTATTCGATCAAAAATGGAAGGAGCAAAGTTGCAATGCGAAGTTAAACAATAAAAGCAGAACAGGGGTATGTTTTCCAAAAGCAAAGTGGCTAATTATTGCAACTGAATGGTTTCTACTATAAAAACCAAGATGTTACATTTAAAAAGTGTGATTCCTCTTACCAGTTTGTCATGCATTCCTTTGTTCCAAGACCACACATGTATTTGTTTCATCTTCAAAAAAAACATGCAAATACTACCATTTGAAAATTGTGATTAATCATGATTAATCATGGCCCCTATTGTGATTAACTCATTTTTTCCCCATTTATTTATGTATCAGAGTAATCCATTTACAAACACACACAACACTGATAATAAGTATGAAAACTGCAGGGAAACTCACCTAATATGAATATGTTTTGCATCCAGGCAAAGAGTTGGGAATAAATAGCAAGGAACAGCATGTTAAACAGTTTGCGATGATCTGTAAGACAAACAGAGCAAATCAGACACCGTCATTCCCTCATCAGTCTGTACAGATATAATATGATATTAAATAACAAAGTGTCTTTGGGCTTTTCCTCCCCTGAGATAAATCCTGCCGTCCCCAGGGCCCGACTGCACTGTGAGGTCAGGCACAGTAAGGCCCATGATCCGAGGGCAGCGGGGGGTAAAATACAGGCCAAGGAGTTTAATGCCCCCGCAAGTCAGAGGGTCTCTTGAAACCCTGTGGCATGATGAAGGTGAAAGGTGGGGTGTGTTGGCTGAGGGGGGATTTGGGCTCTGGGCCAAAAGATTATTCTAACCAATCAAAGAGGAATCAGCTAATCTAGTAGCTGGTTCCCTTTCAAGCTTCTTTGGCTCTTGAAAACTTGCAGTTTTATCCAGTAAATGAATGTTGAGCAGCCCTGGGTCTGGATGTGTTCATTCAGATGTATCCGCCTGAACGTTCACGACACAATTGATGTAACACTTTTGTGTCAGTAGGGTCCTTACACACCGCAGATGTGTTACGTCCACAAAAACACAACATACACATTTGTATGACCCAGCATGTTCAAAAGATAATGACTCAAAAACTGAAACCCAAAGCAAAGTTTGAGATCCACCAAATTTATGAAACCAGACTCCTTTGCTGGTTCAAATAGTATTGTTTCAAACAGATATACTTTCAAATTGTGAACACTTTAATATATTTTTGTTTCATACATTTATAATTAATAATTTTGATATCTGTTTACCCGCTGTTTAAAGAGTTTAAAAATGTCTCAGACACAGGGAAGGCATGTTAATTTATCGCAAACACAGGGTATTAACAGATAGTATTACTGTCTGAAACACAGCCTAATGCTGGTTAACCAAAAAATTTCATCATTCAGATGCCCCTTTAGTATTATTGTTTCTTGCCATTGCCATGCACTCTTATACCCAGTCTCAAGTCCCAATGCTCTGTCCAGTCTTTGTTGTTTCCTGGTCTGTCCTTCCATGGTTCCCTCTTCTGTTCCCCCTCTGGTCTCTGTCATCCCTCTACTTGTCATTCCTGTCTTGGTGTGGATTGAGATTCTTCCACCTATCTGTTCAGTCCTGGTGTATGTCATGCTTTTGGTCCCCCCTTGCTGTCCCTGATCTTGCCCTGGTCTGTACTGTGGCCCTATTGGTGTCCTGTTTCTGGTCCCATGTCCTGTGTTAGTGTCTGTCTGGTGTTTCGTCCTGTCCTGCCTTGTCCTGTCTCCCCTGTCCTGTCCCGTCCACGGGCTTTGCCCCTTTGGTCCTGGTGTGGCACTGGTCCCATGTGTACTGTCATGCCCTATCTGGTCCTGTGTTCTGTCTGTCTGCAGTCCTGTCCTTCAGTCTCCCCTCCTAACTGTCCTTCATGCCCAGACAGCATGCGTCAGGAGGCTATACTGTCATATCCTGTCTGTCATGTCTACCTGACTGTCCCCCCCCCCCACCAGCATGACCTTAACAAGCCACGTCTGGTGCTTATTTGTGTTACCTCTTGTACCTTCCCCCGTGTTAATCACTTCCGCCTGCCTCTTGTTTGCTCCCTTGCTGGTTTTGTATTTAAGTGCTTCCCAGTCTTGTGTTCCCCAGATCAGACAGAAGTAGTAATGCTGTATGGATCCCCCCATGATCCTGTTTATTTTGAGTTTAGCTCTGTTTTATTTAATAAAAACCTTATTGTTCATTTATTACACCTTCTCCAACTTCCTTCATCCTGTCGGTTGTGACAAATATGTCCAGGTCTTATGAAGGCCAGTTTGTGTGAAATGTAAGCCACCTACAGTAGCCATCTTTTTGTAAGGAGAACAGGTACTGCAGGATGAACTGATCACCAAGTTTAGGCACTGACAGCTGACAGTGATCAGAACCCAGAGAATTATGCAACTATCACCCTTGATATGGGGCTACAGGAAAGGATCTAAGCTACAGGAAAAAATAGGGGGAATTCATAATCCGTATGCTAACTGGCTAAAAGTTACATAAGAACAAATTAGGCCATAGAACTTCAGATATAACTCAGTCCAAGGGCTCTACGACCTACATAAGGTGACCAGACAGACAGATAGATAAACTTTATTAATCCCCAGAGGGAAAATAGGGTACATTTAAACTAAACTAATTAAACAATAACATTACAAGACGATATGTGTTTGTTTAGCCTGACTGCCACTGTACTTACACATGACATTTCCCCAGTTTGTAAGAATGCCTTCAAGTTGTACTTCCTCAGTTGTCCTTAGGAGGCGCATTACCCAAAACACACTGAAACCAACTGAAATAAGGGAAGAACTGAGTCAGTCACTATGAAATTTGTCAGATATGAAACAAAAAACATACGTGTTCAGACATATCACAGTATCCTGTTTCTATACACACTATTTATGGAAAATACACTTTCAGTGCCGATGGTCTACAGATGCACAAATTCAAAATTAGTGTTTTTTGTTCACTTCAATGTAGCCAATAAACAGCTCTATGCCTAGTTCTGCTCCAGCATTCCTGAAATTCCAGAGTCTAAAGCACATTTTAAATAAACACATTTAATAAAACATACTTACATGGGAATAAAACCATGAGGACAGGAATCATTAACATAGTTAAAAATGTTCCAAGTTCTTCTTTCCAAGCTGCAGCTGAGTGATATTTCACCAGAAAAACACTGACAGCAACTAAAATAATTTAAGGATAGAGTAAGTCAGCATGAAATTCACGTCAGACAGAAAGTAAATACTCTGTGGATTTGTCTTTAAAACCCTGTACAGCATGGGCCTGTCAGCTGGAGGTTCTGGGTCTGAATCTGAGCTACAGAATGTAAAGAGCATCTCAAGCTATAAAGCTGATTAAGATGGATTATGGAAAAGTTACAAGGATATTTGAGTTGGACACTATCATACATCCCATATGCAGAGGTGGAGATTTCAGGTCCAGAAAGTACAAATCCAGACCAGGATTTTGTCTCAACCAACCAGTTGAGCATAAAAAAAGTCACAAGTCACAGAGAACTCAACTGGTTGGTTGAAACAAAATCCTGGTCTGGATTTGTACTTTCTGGACCTGAAATCTCCACCTCTGCCCATATGTTCATGTACATATTAACAAAAGATGCATGGAAACCATCCATGTTGCATATTTCTGAAATCCCACTTCCTTAAACAAACATTAAAAATACATTTATCCTTCTAAATGGCCATCCATCCATCATAACCCCTTCTCAAGTACAGTCACATGGTGAGACTATCCCTAAAAAGCCCAGAGCAGGGTACACCCTGGTGGGGTGCCAGTCCATCACAGGGCACATCATCCACTCACACACAATGGGCCACTTTTAGACCCCATTTTTCCTAAATGCATGTTTTCTGTGAGTGTGTGTGGAGGAACCACAGTACATGGAGGAAACCATTGTAAACATGGGGAGAAAATGCAATCAGCACATGTGTGAACTTATAAAGAGACTTACTTATGGATGAAGCCATGATGATCAGAAATATAATTCCAGTTGTTGCTGATATGTAAGCACGTATTTTCACTGACAAATTGCTCTTCAAATGTACGAAACGAAGAACTGAAAAGAGGTGAGAATGGAGTCAAATGCCATGAAATTCATGACAGGTACACAGTTAAAAAAAATAATCAGTGGCCCTGTGCATTGCACAGCAGGGGACATTGCCTGTGACCTGGGAGTTCTGGGTTTCAGTCCCATGTTGGACACTGTATTACTCAAATCCACATGACATGGGAAGCACATGCAAACTGTACACAGACAGAGAGGAGGGGGACTCAAACCCACACGACATGGGGAGCACATGCAATCTACACACAGACACAGAGGGGGACTCAAACCCACATGACTATAAATTACAGTATGAAAATCATCACACATTTTTAGAAATGAAATACGTCTATGCCCAATTCTGGTCCAATACTCCTGAAATCCATAGAAGCTTACTTACTTTTGACTATAATAAAAAAGATGAACATATATAAGATTCCACCAAAAATCCCTCCAAATATTGCTTTCTGAGCTGGAGTTGTTGAATCTTTTGCTGACTCAATGACAGAACCTGAAATGAGTTAAGAATAGTCAGTCACCATGTAATTAATGACAGACACAGGAAGAAAGAAACAGACGTGTTCAGTGGTTCATTTATTTAGATGCTTTGGTTGTGCAAGCGAGGATCAGAGAGCAGGATCAGCCTGCAGTTTACAAATCACTCTGCCAGCCCCAAGACTTCAACCAACAAATATCTGTAAGTCCAAACTGTGTTCCTTGGGCTCCCGTTTCCTGTCCGCAACATCATTTATTTTTTCTGCCCGCCAATTCCACCTAGTACGACTTCTGGCCGCTACTCTCACCGCGCAGCAGCGTAGCGTGCGAACTCCCAGCATCCTAGTTCTTAGTACTTGCGTATACCCTTAAAATGAACATTTCAAGTTTCGAATGGCTATTCAGAACATATCTCGTTCATAAATAGAGGAGTATCTGTATTTTGAAACCAGAGTGACAAAATCTGTACGGAAATGAGACGTAAAATTAGCAGTATGTGCTAAACCATTGAAGATGTTTGGCATCTTCAAAGATGCACCACAGTGTGTTTAATATTTTACCAGGAGCTACTGCTTCATTTAGATTTACTGCCCAGGTTTCAAATCCGTATTGTAAAATGACATTTTACTTATCAGAAGCTTTTGTCCAAAGCAGCATGCAATTGGCCATCAGAGATTACTCCTTACTTAGTTCTGAAGCAGATGGGACTAAGGGCCTAGCTCAAGTGCCTAACAGCAGTATAGTTACACTACCAGCAACGGGATTTGAGCCCACAACCTTCCAGACATGGGCACAGAGCCCTAACCTGCTGAGATGCACATCACCCCACATTGTTAAACTTAAACTTACCTACGCAAACAGCTGTGACAATGATGGTGCGTCCTAAAGACAGGGTCACCTTTTCTGTAAAGTCAATGTAAAAGGTATTTTAAGAAACACAACACAATTATAACACATCTCAAGTTACCCCTAATACCTTGGGATAAACAGTTTGTACTGTCAGTTAAACTGGTATTTATCACATTGAATAATGTACAACTAATGGATTTGGGATTTAAACAACAGGTGCATGGAGGATGTTGTACCGCCCAAAACCACAGAAATTTACTCCCCACCAAAAACCATAGATCAACAGAGAGGTTCATAAGGCGCTAACAGTGTGAAGACATTGCAAGTCACAAACACGACAGCTGCGCACCTCGGAAGGTGATAAAAGCAGCTGAGCGTCAGTACAAGAACAAGGAACTGCAATTCAGGGGCCCTGGGAGCATGTGGCACCATGCAATTCCAGTGCACTGCAGACCAGCGCCTCTCTCTCAGAAGAGCTAAACATGTTTTGTGGTCAGTTTGAAGCAGATAACAGCCCCCCTACCCGACCGGAGAGGGCGTACGCTGCAGGTGACAGCACCATGTTCTCCATTACCAAAGATGACATGTGTAGAACTTTCATGGGGGTGATTCTCACAAAGCAGCTGGCCCAGACGGTATCCACGACTGTGTCCTCAGAGAATGGATGGGCCAGCTAGTTAGAGAGTCACAGACATTTCCAACCTCTCCCTCTCCTTATCCATAATCCCTGCATGCGTCAAAATATCCACCATCATCCCTCTGCTGAAAACCACCACAGCAACATCCCTGTATGACTGGTGGCCAGTTGCCAAGATCTCCATTGTAAGCAAATGCTTCAAGAAACTGGTCGGGAACTTTATCTGCTCTGTGCTGCCTGACACATTAGAACCTCTTCAATGCGTAAATCGCCAGAACAGGTCCACCAATGACGTCATAGACCTGGCCCTCCCCACTACCCTCTCCCACCTGGACTAGAGGGACACATAGGTGCAAATGCTGTTTGTGGATTACAGCTCAGCATCCAACACCATAGTTCCCTCCAGGCTCGACAGGAAGCTCAGAACTCTGGATCAAAACAACTGTCTGTTAAGCTGGATCCTGAACTTTATTGGACCGATGCAGCCTTACACTGTCCAGGAGCGTGGATACCATCTGGGCCAAAATGTCTGTGTACAGTAAGTACACTCCTGAGGTCCACAAGTCTGAATCATAGTCAGTTCCCACTTTCTCATTGTCGCTGACTGGTTATTTTTCATTAGCAAACTGTTACTTATTCATGCCAAAGACGCCAGTTTCAACATTGCAACGCTGTACAACACAGTATGTAAAGTTCATAGTTAAGAGAAAGCACAGGTAACGTTACCAACTCTCAAGACAAAATACACGTAGCAAACAGAAGTCACACTGTGTAACACAGAAGCAGCAAAATGGCAAATACAAATACAACAAAGGGCAACAAATACTGCGGGAACCAAAAACATAACAATGCTGTATCAGTGCAATTTAAGTTTGCTGAACTGTTTCGCATGTGATGTCTTACACAATGATTACTTTCATGCTGTATATCATTTTGGGTGTAAAATTACAATGGGGAACTACATAATCAATTTTGACCAAATAGACTAAAGCAACCGAAAATTATGCCAAATGATGACAATGGTACAAGACCATATGTACTGAAACGTTTGGAAATTTGGGTGAAGGAATGAGAAATGAAGTACTGCAGAAGTGACATTATGGTGTGGGGTTTACGCTTCGTGCTTTGCAAATGTTAGTAACACTTTACTTAAAAGCAGTCATTATACTGCACTATAGATACCTTCATAATGAATTATAATGCATTCATAAATTATTAGAAATATGGCTATAAATATTTATTAAAAAGGCATAACACATTATAGCCATGTTTATTATACATTATGAATGCTCCATGATTTATATACCTGCGTAATAATCATTGTTGATGTATTTTATTATTTTGTCATGCTGTCACCTTCTTTGAACAGTATATGTTGGAAACGGAAGGAAAATATGAAAATAAGGAACCATACCTCTTGAGTGCACATATGGAGCCATAATAAACAGCAGTGGGATAATCAGCAGACTGATGACAGCACAAGTAGCAGCTTCTCCTGCGGATCCTGAGAAACAGCAGGCGCACAAGATAACACTCAGTGAACATTTAGCAGTATTTAGATGTAGCTCTGCAGACTGGATCCCAGTTTTCCTGTCACAGCTTCCTCTTGCTTTGCTGAACTTGCTAGTAGATCTTGCATTAATGGTGACACGACTGACTGCTTGCATTCGAAATTCTGTAATTTCTTTTCTATGCCTTTATTCATTAAAATGACCTCTGAAATTGGAAAGTCCTCTGTCACTCCACACCATAGGAACTTAAATCACTCCTCCTTAAACATAATAAAGACCCAGTTCTCTGCTGAAGGTATCTCCCATTATATATCATAAACACAGAGATTAAAATTATCAGTAAGACATTACCTTCTATAACCCTGATCAAACAGGCTTGATTAAATGCAGGCATTCTTCAATTAGCATGTATTGCCTATTGAATCTGATCAGCATAGCTTTCTCGTCATTAAATACTGAAAAATCATTTGACCAGGTTAATTGGACATTACTATTCTTCACATTAGAATGATTTGGATTCAATGAGTCATTCATTCAATGAATTAAAATTCTGTTCAATTCACCCACAGCATCAGTAATGACAAATGGTTTAAATTTCACAACGGTTTACCCTTCAGAGGGGAGGGGTGTAAGACAAGGATGCCCATTCTCACCATTAATATTTACCCTGTTTATGGAACATCTAGCATCTGTCATCCGGCAAGACACTAAAATTACTGGTATCACCATTTTGAACACAAGCTATAAGGTTAGTCTGCATGCAGATGACCTAATACTATTTACATAAAATCCTCTAATATCATTTCCAGCCATTTATAATCTGATTGAGATGTTTTCCATCATTTCTGTAGATCTGTAGGTTTAACTACATAACTTAACGATAGTGTTTGTGAATGTTCATTCAAACAATAGTTTTGGGAAGCACCTGCGTCGTAACTGCATAGTTCCAACTACGCAAGTTGCTACTATGCTTTTAGGAAATGTATCCCTGGTTTGGACATCAGAACAGCTGGATTGATTTACAATGACTTTCAGTGCAATGTAACCAATCAGATGCTAGATTACGTCCACCAAGATTACGTTCTACTTCTAAGAAACATATTGCAGTAAACATTTTGCATCCATCCTTCCATTTACTGAAACCGCTTGTCTTGTGCTGGATGTCTGGAGGATATACCAGAGACTATGGGTGCAAGGCAAGGAACAACTCAGGATGGAGCACCAACCCATCACAGGACACACTTAGTTTGGCAAGTCTTATTCTAAGAAACTATGTTTAGTGGGGACCATGTGTCAGCCAACCAGAAAAAAACCCGGAATGTTTCTGTTTCACCAGTAAGAGGAGCTCTTATGGACTCTCTCATATTATAATTGCATAAAATTATTAAAAAAAAAATAAAAAAAGAGAAATGACTAGGGTAGCATGGTGGTGCAGTGGTTAGCACTGCTATCTCATACCTCTGGGACCCAGGTTCGAGTCTCTGCCATGGCTCAATGGTGTGGAGTTTATGTTTTCTCCCCACAGTCCAAAAGTATGCTGAGGTTAATTGGAATTACTAAATTTCCTGAGTGTGTGACTAATGTGTGAGTGTCCCTGTGATGGATTGGCACCCCATCCTGGGTTGTGCCCTGCCTTGCACCCACAGCCTCTGGGTTTGGCTCTGGACCCCCCGCGACCATGAATAGGACAAGTGATTACAGTAAATGGATGAAAGAATTGACTATGGCTTTTAGTTATTCTCCATTCACTATATTAAGTGACAGTTTATAAATATTTATGAAAACTGATAACTGTTCTTATAATTCATTGTAGCACATTCATAAAGTATTATTTACATGGGTATAAATATTTATAAACAGACATAGCACATTATAGCTATGTTTCTCATGCATTATGAATGCTCTATGAAAAACATTTATAATACACTATAAAAACCTCCAAAATGCATTACAATGATCTGTATAAGAATTAAGGATGCTTTGTGCTGCATTAAGAAGTTATTTAGTGCATTATAGTTGAGACCTTCATAAAGCATTCATAATGCATAACACACATGACTATGTCTTATGCCATTTTATAAATAGTTATAACTGTGTTGATAATACTTTATGAATGCATTATAATGCATTATGAAGGCATGTGTAATGCAGTATAATGACTGCTTTAAGTAAAGTGTTACTAACATTCTGGTTTTACATGCTATTTATACAGACATTATTCAAATATGCAGATATTTACTAGTGAAATTTTTGACACCTCCTGCATCATCTTCAATCTTCATAAATACATTTTATTTATTACTGTTGCTATGCTCGCCATAAAACATATAATTAAATAGACAAATTACAAGACATAAATAATTAACAAAATCTGTCTTTAACAGTGTTTTGTAAATTAGCCAAAGAAAAGAACTTATACACAATTTTCAATGGGTTCACCTTCAGTTACACCCCACAGGATGAAGGCTGCAGACACCATGATTGGTGGGACTGTGACATGTGACCAGTGACTCAGCAGAGCCTGTTTGCTTTCATCTATAGACAAAAAGTAGAATCAGATTTAACCACGAGCTCATTAACATCAGATGATGATTCATGCAAAGTTTAATGATCTACAGCCATCCTCAGATGGTCATTCTGCTGCATTCACACCTACAGACACCCAGTACAGACTGTCAGTCTCACCAGATGCAGATCCTACATTATTTTAGTATAATTTCAATGAGGAC